>VDFB02058242.1:291029847-291177288 GCA_007258455.2 Sequoia sempervirens | reverse complement strand
CTGCATTGGAAGGCTAGTGAGTGAGCTAGCTTGCCAATGCTCCACTAGCTTGCCAATGCGGTGGGGTTGTGATGCAGAGCAGGTATAAAAACCTCAAAACAACACAATTCAAACCAAATCCAACAATTCTTCAATTCATAAAACCCCAACTTGACCTTATTTCATCATACCTTCAAGTTTCTCTTGTAGCATTGCAAACAAAGAATTTTCTTTACAACTTCCAAAAGAAATTTCAAACCCACAAAAGAATGGGCATTTCAGATACCCATTAATGCATATTTTATCATATCTTAAAATCTCCTAGGGGAACTTTGGACCATCAACCCCAAAACACTTCTTTTACGCTACCCCAAGGCTAAATTAGGCCACTTTTGCAAAACAAGTACTATGTAACTTCCACCCCAATTACAAAACTTCATTCCTAGACCTCAACCAGACCCCAAATACATTGAATCAACAAATTTAAACCAGAGAAATGCCTACCAAGTAAACAAACCACTAAATATTTGTTTTAAGCCTATTTAGGCTTGCACAATGAGGGTTTATAGAAACTCTATTCTCCAAACCTCCAACCACTTTGAAAACACTTAAAACACATAATTTAAGGTCTTCCTATGCTATTGCAACCATCTCCCATCCTTTAACACTGCAATTTCATCAAACTTCTATTCTTAGCCACCATTTTGGCTCTAAACTTGACTGTAAACACCTAGGACATCATACCAAATTCTACAAAACTTCCCTCCCTGCTCTTAGAAACCACTTAAAAACAACATCCTACATTTAACCATTCCATTCCACCAAGTTATTTCAAATTTCACTAGGTGGAATGGACTAAAAACCCATTTTTTTCACCAAACCCTCTAAACACCTTAAAACCTATTATATGATCTTATTCACAAAAAATGGACTTGGTGCCCTTGCACTAGGTTGAGAAGGTAGGGGCAGCATATTCCTCATAGAAATGGGATCTCACGGTTACTGTGAGATGCCATTTCTATGAGGCATACGCTACCCCTACCTTCTCAACCCTACCGCATTGGTAGGCTAGTAAGTGAGCTAGCTTCCCAATGCTCCACTAGCTTTCCAAGGAATTTGAATTCACATGCTTTGTCCATGCTTCCATTTTGAGCCTATCTTGCAATCATGGCATGCCACATTACCACATTTCTTTAAGGCATTCCATCAAAAAAATTCATGTGACCTTTTTCTATGGTAGAAATACTCTTCTATAGGATGATTGTAAGTATTTTTATGAAGCCTTGAACGACATAAATTTCATTTATTTGAATGGATACATTTTTTAGGAAATAATATTCATCTCATTACCATGCTATAGGTAAAATTATCTGCCATGCCGAAGAAAAAAAAAAGGAATAAACTAACAAAGAGTATGAAACCAAAAAAACAAAGGAGAGAGAATGTGTTATTACTCAAAAATTGTGAAGCTTAAGAAATCTTTGTTTGAGTCTACAGGATCATGTTGGGCCCCTATACAATAAAATATCTTGGTTTTTGTTATCTTAGAGTCATTTTCTCGTGGTGTCTAGTTTTCACTTGATGGAAAACGTATCAAATGCAAGCAGCGTAAAGTTGTAAAGTGTTACAAATTTTTTTCTACAACTCATGTGACCAAATGAAGTATTCCAATGCATCTGAATGGGTACATTTATGCTAGGCATTGTCCTCTTTTGCACCAAAACATGTGGAATCACTCTGAGCTACATTCAATCGACTCGATACCTTAAGGGTCCAAAGTGCAAAAGGGAAACAATCTTTGACGGGATATTACTCAAAAACCATGGTGCCTACAAAATATCTTTATGAGCCAACGAGGTTACATTGGGTCCATCTACAATAAACTCTCTTGGTTTTTGTTATCTCAGAGTGGTTTTCCCATGGTGTCCAGTTTTCACTTGATGCAAAAAGTGTCAAATGCAAGCAGTGCAAAGTTGCAAAGTGGTTCAAATTTTGTTCTGCAACTCGTGTGACCAAATGGATTGTTCCTGTTGGTGATTTTTCTTGTAAACTAGGTTTGTCTCCTATTCTACCTATGGGGTAGCCATCTCCAATCAAGGGCAGCTCAGAGGACTTGGACCAATTGACAAGATTCAGTGCTAGACTGAAATCTTCTACACTTTAGGCTTTGCAGAACCAGGGCGGGTGTACCCACACAATGCCTTAAAGAAGACCAAACATTTCTTTTTATAGTAGAAAACTCCTGATGTCAAGTGTTGAGGACATCAAATGGGGCTAGATTCTCAGTAGCTCAACCTTGAAGCAACGAGGAGGTAGGAAACATACTAAACAAAATATATTTAATGATTTGTAGATTAAAAGGTTTATGAGAGGAACAAGGCCACAAGATAGATCAGTGCCTAATCCAGGGTCATGGAGTCACACAAAAAAGATGGAATTCATCTGCAAATAGAGCTCAATCAGTGGATCTTGTTTTGTTGATGCCTTCCATCAACTGTTAATGCCTTACACTGACAATCCAGACTCTTGTATCAACTAGACTCTACTTACCAAATCCAACCTACAAACAAGTAATCACTGCTATCTGTTCAAAGGATTTAATCGCTTCCTTGAAGCAAACCTATCAACAAACAACACAAACTTGTGAAATACAAGAAGATGAATAAAGACACCTTATGCCATTCATTCAAATGATTAAAAGCATACAAATGTGGAGACAATCTAATGATGTATGCATGAGAGACAATCATATTCATGTGTTCCTTGTACAAACTGATTGCATTTACAGATAAATTTAGACTCTACAGCTTACAGACTCAATATTGACTCAAGACTAAACCCTAACCTATCTCAGACCAATCCCAGAACTCAGAAAGTGGAACTGAACACCAAAGTTTAGAACCCTTACATCTGGCCAAGAAATTCTCCTTTATAGGAACAAGAGAAGCAACAAGCAACTGGCCAGATGAGATTACATGTCATCAAAAAAATGACTAGTCAGCACAACTCGTAGGCCATGTCACCAGCCTCACCAGCTTCACTGGATATCATTAAATACTTTATGCTAGGTGATCCCAGGGAAATCTCGATGTAGATCTGATTAGGTCAGAAGAAGTAGGTACAGGGATGGGCAACCATGGCAGTCAAACTAGGAAGGTACACCGATCATGCAATCCCAAGAAATCTACGGGTGCGATCATCATGAATCTAGAGGCCATAAATGCAGAAGCCAGCCATCTCAACCACTTCTCCTCACCAGATAGTTCATTGCCCTAATTCTATAATTAATTCAATCTTTTCCACACCAACCAACACTAACAATCGAGGCTTAGGACCAAATCGGGGTCATCATGCTGATCTTGTGAAATATTCATCATCGTCATTCTCAAGCCACAGGCCAAGTGACCAACCACAATAAATGCATCCTTGGTTTAATCCATGTTGGCCACAGCTTGCAGCAAACCAGTTGGTGTGACACCGCGGAGTCGAGAAGACAACACGTCGAGAACCCAATGTTTCATCGAGAAAACATACCATTCAGCAAGACTGGGTGCACTCGGCCAAACATCACAGCGACAACAATGCCACATTGGTGAGAGAAGGCACAATTGGTAGGAGATCATGTCGACACCCCAAAAAGAAGCACCATCAGCAATAGAAAGCAGTGTCGGGAAGACATCAGGGTGACATCAAGCAAAGGGAACGAAGTCACGTCAAGGAGCTCATCGAATCAGCAAGACATCATCAGGTCAGGGAGACATCTGGCTGAAGAAAACACATTATATCAATCACTGAACACAGTCAGCAAGAGGCTACCAAGTCGGTGAAACATAGCAGCTAGACAAAAGGAAGTCGGGGAGACATCTCGCCGAAGTAGCCATATCACATCAAATGCATCGTAAAGTTGAGGAGAGATGGATGGATTGGGGTGACATCACAATGAAGGTGGATCAGGTGAGCCCCAATGACACTTGGTAGGCACGCACTGTCTGCGCGGAAGGAAAAGCATGGACCACTAGCAGCCACGTAGAGGGTGAGAGGCGGTTAGGACCCAACCGCTAGCCAAAAGGTGAAGACCTATGCAACGAAAGAAGTTAGTAGCAGTGAGCCAGTGGAAAAGGTAACCAGGGGCTGGTTAACGATGAGACAAAGGGGCTCAGGGGGAACTTAAGTTGCAAGTGTACCGGCCAGGCAGGTCAATGAATCAAAAAGCTGGCAGAATGGGAACCAAACAAGGTCAGAGCCGAAACTAGGAAAGAGATGGAGTTGAAGCCGGAACCAGGAAAGAGACGGAGTCAGAGCCGAAGCGGGGGAAGAAACGAAAACCAAAATGACCATTCGAGACCAAAACCCAACTCGGATCTACCTCCACAAAAGACAAAGGAAGGGAGATAGGAGTGGAATAGAACCTGAAACTGGAACCCTTAAAAGGTTCCAAAACCTATTCTCATTCTAATCCCGCGCTCGCCAAAGGAAACAAAGAAAAAAACAAAGGGAAGAATGCGAAGAGGAAAATGACCAGCGACTGACACAGGGTAGAAAGGAAATGAAACTCCAATCATGCGGAATTAGAACTGAGACGGATGCATGAACATGAATTAGAGCTTCAAAATTTGGAAAAGTTCTAGTTTCGTTCAAGCATCCATTTCGCCTCCGATAAAACAAAAGAAAAATCCAAGGCAAGCAAAAGAGAAAGGAGAACCGAACTAAAAGCCCAAAAATGGGGAAAAGAAAAGCCAAGAAAAACCCTAACATAGGATGCCCCAACGGAGAGATGAAAACTAGCACGCTGGCCTCAACCCTTGTGGGAGCCCATTTAAGCCACATGCTAAAATGACAGATAAAACTCACAAGCCAAGGATTTGCAATGAAAAACAAGGGCACACAACCAGAACCTGAAAGACAACCAAAAAAGGCTCTAACAGTTCCAATGTGTCTGGATGGTTGGGTTTACACTAGGCATGGTCCTCTTTCACACCCAAACATGCAGAATCACTTTGAGCTACATTCAACTAAAAAAATCGCTTAAGAGACCAAAGGGAAAAAGGGAAGCAATTTTTGATAGGCTATTAATCACAAACCATGATGCTTACAAACTCTCTTTCCAAGCCTACGAGATTTTTTTGGGCCCCTCTACAATAACCTCTCTCAGTTTTTTGTTATCTCGGAGTCATTTTCCTGTGGTGTCTAGTTTTCTCTTAATGGAAAAAGTGTCAAATGCAAGCAGTGTAAAGTCTCAAAGTGGTGCAACTTTTTATTTTCAATTCATGTGACCAAAAAAACTACTTCAACGCATCTCGATAGGTATGTTTTATGCTAGGCATGGTCTTCTTTCACACCCAAATACATGGAATCACTCCGAACTATGTTCAACTGGCTTGATCCCTTATGATGGCATGCAAAACAATCGAAAAGAGAAACATACACACGATGGTTGAGAAGTCTGAGTTTTCCACATAAAAAATCATATGATCATCGTCAATTCTAGCAAGCGTGAGACATTTTTCAATTATCTTCCTTTCCCTTACAACAATATACAACCAATTGTAAATGCATACAATGGTGGAACTTCGAAACATTTTATTTTTCCTCAATTAACAACTTTGGTTGTGAAACATTTTGTCATTTTCATTTGAAATGATTTGCTATGTTTGAAAATTGGAGTCTAAGAGAAACAAGTGATGCTCTCATGTACATTTATTATTTGGTGTGATAAACAAAGTTTTCACCATTGAGTCCATTTCTTATTTGTATTATAAATTATAACTTTCTTTCTCTCAAGTCCATTTCCTATACAAGAAATAATATTGCAAAAGGTTGACATATAAATCTTTCGATGTGTTTATATGGTGATGGATCAAGAACATAACAATTCATTCTGCACTATGAGGATTATGCTGTGAAAATGTTTAAAGACTATTCAAGATAAATGTTTGTATGATAATGTGTCAAGAAGTTAACTACTTACTATGAATATTATGTTTTGCAAGTGTTGTGAAGATTGTGTATCCTTTGCTTAATTAAGTTGTTCCAATCAAAGGATTGAATATATTGGAATCTTTTTATGAAACATTTCATGGAATACCAACTGAAAATGTGTTTTTTGCTTTTAGATAAAGAATTTCATGGAACTGTTTGGATTAAACTTAATTGAGATATGTAAGACCAAGGGAGCATTAGGAAATACATTGCGCAAGGATCTTAAATAAGCCTTCTCTCTCTGTTGCAATTTTGGGTGGATTATTACTTTCAAATTATTGGGAATGCTTTGCCTATTTTCTAGTTGGAAATTGCCATTCTAGAAGGCTTATCTATTGATATATTTTATACTCATTCTTAATCAATTATCAAGTTAATAATCAATGCATTTATTTACAGTTAATCTTTTCTTTTCAAATTGTGCAATTTTGGAATTTGTAACTCTACTAGTATTCCTAGAAATATTGAAGTTGTTTAGCATCGACTAATAAAGTTGTTTAGCATAAATCAATTAATATTGAAGACAAACCATGAAGGACATCGATGATCAATGATAGGGCTAACCAATTAATAAGTATACATGTGAATAAGTCAAGCATGTACATGTGAATAACGGAAGCACAAGTACTCAAAAACATGTAAGCCTTGAAGTATACACACAAATACATAGTATACAAAATTTAATACAAAGTATATGCATGAATACAAGGTATATGCATGAAAACATGTAAGTCACAAAGTATACATTAGAATACACGTAAATAAAAAAGTATACATGTAATTTGTAAAGTATACACTTGAATACATGTAACTCATATCTATCGAACCATGGATTTATAATGCAAATATGGACACCATCGATAATTTATTTTTGTATTAACCAAATAGCCATGTAGGAATACATCAATATATGTTGATATAAGTATAAAATATAGGTAAAAAATAGCCATATAGGCTTACGAGAATGCCATATAGGCATACAATGTCAAATATATCCAATCCAAAATATGTACAAAAGTGCCATAAAGGCATACAACAAAGGGCTTTGGAATCAAAATTTCTCCATGCTCTCGAAATAAACTCTTTCCCTTTCCTTGTCGATCGGATGGTGATACCTCTATCACTCATTTATGTTATGGTCGAGGAGTGCTCCTGGTGCTCCTCTTAGAGTTTAGTTCTTGGACAAGTCTTATTTGTTACAATAAGAAGTAAAAACATTAATATATATAAATTACATTAAAAAATGATATATTTAACAAAATAATCACTTACCACCATCTAATGATCACTTTCCATGAGGGAAATATTCAAATGCCCATGCTAAGGCATGTTGAAGCTCTGTATAAACCATCCAAATAGAAATTAAACTATGAATCAATAATGGTTTGATTTTTCACTAACATCTATAACAACAAATGTAAATTGAAATTTAGTAAGTTGCCTGATACCTCCCCTATCATGGCCATTGAGGATTCTATAGTAGATGAAACACCGATCTCCATTGCCCTCAAAATATTCAGATGTGTTTTCACTTGCAACATTTGAAAATAAAACAACAAATTATTCAATGACGAAAACTACAATAGTGATCCACGTCATGACCTATAATGTATGAGATAATGAACAAAAATTTGAGTACTTATTAAACTATATATTTCTAACTATCATGCTTACTATTTGCCCTATCCATATCTTTTTTGAAAGCACATGTTTTTAGGCTTTTACCCATAGTAGCAAGCTGGCGAACCGTTTGATAAAATGCTTTCATAGACATATACAATAACTGTGGTGGCATAGAGAAGGCAGTGAACTGTTTGAAAAACTGCCTCAAAGAAATGGGGTCTCATGGTGATGGAATGCTATTACAAACAAATTTACATCATGGCATTCCATCACCATAAGGTTGCATTTCTTTCAGACATTTTTTCAAACAGTTCATTGCCTTCTCTATGGTATTATGCTGGGATGGGGTGAATGGTATAGTGTGGCCTTAGCTATGAGATGGAGTGCGATCATGACATGAAGAGGGAGGAGTGGGGACATGAACAAGTGGAATAAAGGGTGGAAGGTTCCATGGATTGGTAAATTGAGGATGAGGACCTTGAAAAGAATTTGGAGGGGAATTTTGGCTAATGGGTTGGTTTCTATCCTTCTAGTAGTGAGTTGTTTGAAAAAATGTCTCAGAGAAATGTGGTCTCGTGGTGATGGAATGGCATTCCATTACCATGATACCACATTTCTTCAAGGAATATTTTCATACTACTCACTTCATTGACTATGATATTTCTTACTATTATGCTTTGATAGAAATTTTTCCAAGCATCCATAATTTGTTGGAAAGCACCTATTTTAGGCTTGTAGCCATAGTAGCAAGGAAGTGAGTAGTTTGATAAAATGATTTGGTACACATGTATAGAAAATGTGGTATCATAGAAAAGGTGGTGAGTTGTTTGAAGAAATGAATTGAAGAAATGTGGTCTCATGGTGATGGAATGGCATTCCATCACCATGAGACTACATTTCTTCGAGGCATTTTTTAAAACTACTCACTGCCTTGTCTATGCTATTGCTTACTATTATGATTTGATAGATTTTATCCAAGCATCCATAGTTTATTGGAAAGCACATTTTTTAAGCTTTTAGCCATAGAAAAGAGGAAATGAATTATTTGATAAAATTCTTTGGTAGACATGTATGGAAAATGTAGTAGCATAGAAAAGGCATGAGCTATTTGAAAAAGTGCCTCAAAGAAATTGGGTCTCATGGTCATGGAAATCACCATGAGACCACATTTCTTTGAGGCATTTTTTCAAACAACTCATTGCATTGTTTATGCTATTTCTTACTATTATTATTTCATATATTCCTTCCAAGCATCCATAGTAGAGACAAGGTAGTGAACTGTTTGAAAAGATGCCTCAATAAAAAGTGGTCTCAGGGAATGCCATGGAAAGCAAATGCAATTGGAAGTTGCTCCTACTTATTACTTATGCTATGTGAAGTAATTGCATCACTGCTTATGTTGAATTTCTAAACAACTATATTGTAGTTGAAATTTTGTCGTATATCAGCATCTAGTTATTAGTTATGGAATTTGAAGTAATGATTTGAGTTTGAAAGATTTACAATGCAACGTAATCAATGATATGAATATAAACTAAACAAATCTATTAAGTACAATTCATTAGTTAGACTCTTTATTCTATTACCTATGTGTAGGTTTGAGTAAATCCATTGGCACTAGGAGGTGTTCCCTCGAAACCTCCAATATTAGCCTATTCGACATCGAAAATCACATATTAAAATGCCATTCATAAAACAATGCTATTAACATGTAATAAATTTATAATTGCTTACTAGTTACATACCTCAACAGTAGATGAAGTGGAGAAATAAGCAGATGTAGGGCCGGTGTATCCAATATCAACACTGTGACCTTGCAATTTTATTAAAATAATAAAACTAAATTAGTTAATCTTGCATTTCAAAATCAAAATTTAATAAACTAAATTCAATGAACATGCTAAATTTTACTTGAGTATCAATGCCATAGGCCTCATTCAAAATGTCAGCTACCCTTACCATCTCCATAGCTACAGATGGATCCTACGTAGTAGCCTCTTGAGTGTTGGTGGGGTCATATGAACAATTCATCCTGTAAGAATGACACAAATGGGGTCAAAGCCCACCACTCGAAGACTCCCCTATATGGCACTGCACAATAGGGATGGCATGCTGGATGACACTCTGGGTCAAAGAGCTGATGGCCTATAAAGTCTCTATGTTGACACTCTCCTTCACGATAGAAGGGATAATGATGTGCTCATGAGGTGGCCGAGCAAGAGGTTGTCTCCCTTGCCACATAGGATTTTGCTGTGCACCAGGTCTTTCTTGAGCCAACCCCCCACCTCTCCCCTAGAAGTCCCTCATATCAAAATAATTCAAGATTTTGTTCAATATGAACTCATAGTATAGTTTCCTAAGGAAATACTACGTGACTTCACAATTGTTGCATGATGGGTAATAAAAAACCATGTACCACCTATCCCGAAAAAGGTTCCTAATCTATTGGTGGTGGCACAAATGAATAGGAAACCTCTTTGCATTGAGGGTAAGATTTGCATTTGTGCATGGGTCAGTGAATAATGAGCACAAATCAAATTTTGTAATTTTTATATCTTTTACATCTTTATACAATAATTTATCCTGGTAATAAGCCCTAGCCACCCACCTCCTATCTTGAAAACTAGTTAATTGTTTGTTGATTGAATCTACATGTTTTATCATTTCTTTGACGAAAGTTACTAGGGTCATTCTTTCCACAATTGAACCATTTGGATCATTCAACCTCTTGATCAAATCCTCAATTTTTATTTTATTGTTATGAATTTCACTCATTAAGTTTTGTTGAGTGCTAGGAGGATGTTAAGGGATTGGTAGAGGAGATTGTTGTTGTGGTTGATTAACTTGAGGTTTTTGTTGTTTTTGTTGTTGCTATGCTTGTTGAGTATTTTGTTCCTCTTGTTGTTGTTATTGTTGAGGATTTTGAGGAGGGTTTGTAGGTTGATTAACATCTCCTACAAATTCAAAAAATAAATATAAAAAAAACCTAAAACTAAAAAATTCAAAAAAAAAACAATCATTACCTCTCACACCTCGTCGATGTCACACCTTGTCGATGTGGCGACATCCTGGTGATGAAACAATAACAGTTTGATGAAGAATCTTTCAAAATAGACACTCCCAGAATGCGAGCATGAAAATGAGAGGTTTTGGCCATTGGTAGAAAAAAACATAGTAAAAAATGAGAATGATTTCAATTTCTTTTTTTTAAAATTTTTAATAGCTCACAATGTGAGTGCGTTATAATGCACTTGCATTATGAGCTTTCAAAACTTTTTTAAAAATTTGGCCACAAATTGGCTACCCATCTTTTTGCACCTACCATATCTAGTCTGGAACTAGATAAATAATTATTGGTGGCTAGAAAGTGAGTGGTACCCATTCAAATCCCTTGTCCTATGTGAAGCACTATAGATCTTCAAATGAACCATCTCAAACACTCATTTGTGGGGTTAGTTTACACATGCAAATCTATGAATACCTCTATGGAATAACATGTCAATGTTCAAGAAATGAAACAATAACAAGGATCAAAAGACATTCAAAAACATGACATATACCTATTCCATATTGGATTGGTGTCAAATGTGCCAATGACCCTTTCCCAATCCTTGTTAAAACTCACAAGATGCAATGCAATGGTGATGGGAAAAATTAGTTCTCAATTTGAGAGAGTAACTTTGCATGAGAGTGTAGATAGGTTTGATGAAGAATCAACCCTTTATTTATAGATTTTCAAGCTGGAAGAGAGCTGAGAATAGAGCAATGTGGGATAAAGATTGGACCAATGAGAAGAGACCACTTGTCAACTTGTCATAGGTTGAGGAATGTGCAAGTTTTGGCCAATGTGCCCAAGAGAGGGAGATTCAAATTTGAATTTTCAAATTAAATGTTGAGAGGGGGACATGAAAGAGATAATTTATTGCAATGTTGGAAGGGACAAGAAAACTTGTCTTCATATTCAAAATTGAGAGAATATTCCATTTTTATGCCAAGTTGAAAGAAAATGATGAATTTATAAATGAGTTAAAATGATTTATTGGTGCAAGTGGGAAAAGCTAGAGGATGTGATGGGTGGTTAGGTTAGTTTAATCTGGATTAGATTAGCTTAGGTGATGATTAGTTGATTTTGACCCATTTGACTTGAATATTTGATTTATTTAAACCAGAAGGATGGAAAATGTATTTGGGATTTAATTAATTAAATGTTTGATTTATTTAATTAAAGGGATGATGCAAGATAAAGGTGAATTAATTTGCATGAGATGAAATTAGAAGATGGTTTATGAAAGATGAAATGTTATGGTTTGATTAAAATTGATTTATTTAATCAAATGAGGTAATGATAAGCTTAAATCAAATAAAGTTAATTTATTTAATTTAAATGAATGATGAACCTGATTTACCTGATGAGTGGGTGGATGTGAATTTGGTTTACTTGATGAATGGACTTAATTGAATGCATAATGCTAATTTTGCATGTCTACATTTTTACCCTCTTTGAAGCAATGTACTTGTTGCGTTGGTTCAAAGAATAAACTTTCCGCGGTCAAAATTCAAAAAATTTCTGCTTTTTTCAATTGCCCCAGCGGAAAGTACACTAGTACATTTCCCCCTCAAGAGATCAAGCAAAAAGATTCTATTTGAAGGTTGATCTCGTGATAAAGAGGTTCAAACTGGATGGTTATGGATGATGATGCAAATGAGATGGTTTTAAGATGCTTAGAATAACATATCTATATTATCTTAAACAACTTAAATGATGATATGATGTGAGATGGATGGGATGGATGATGATGCAAATGAGATGGTTTTATGCAAATATGTGATTTATGAGATGCTTAGACTAACATATCTATATTATGATAATGATTATGTATGTGAGGTGATATGCATAATATTGATGGTTTGTGGATGTAAGATGGATGCACTGGTGGTGATGATTAACTATTCATGATGTGATGTTAGTGCAGAAAATAAGACATTAAATGATGACAAGAGGATCCAACATGCCAACTTTATGAGAGATGATGATGAGAAATGATGATGATAGATGGATGATTTGTTTATCAAGGATTTGGATTTTAAAAGGGTCACTTACCTTATGTTTGATAACATGCATAAGCATGGTGCATCAAGGTATAAAGGAACAGGATGGTGTTGTACTTAGTGTGATGAATTTTGACTTGAAAAATAGATAGGAGTATTCTTGTTCTCACCTGACATACATAAACCTTGCTAGGATGCACTTTATAATTTTCAAACATCTTGGACCAAAACACAAAAAGGTATAACTAGTCAATGCAATAGTCAACAAGCTGTCCAAAACATCCTCTATACATATCTAACAAAGAAAGTATTCGCCAAGGTTATTTTACAAGAATGTCCAACAAGAATAGCAGACAAAAGGATAATGATCGTTGCCCCATTCCTATCTCTCTAAATCCTTCGTCTGGATATCATTGAGAGGTCCTTGGACTAAGCGCAATAAGATAATTCAAAAGACAAAGATAAATCACACAAACAAGTTGATGTTCTTCAATACCGCTAACCAAAAGGGAATGTGTTTTTAAGGATAAGAACCAAAACTATTGCCAAAAGATAATTCCCATTGTAGGAAGGATACATCCTAGGACATGTTAGTGGATGGAGGCATGTCATTTCGTTTATCTGAAGTGCTCTTTCTGATAAATAATGCCCATTGTAGGAAGGATTCATTCTAGGAAATGATGTAATGAAATGATTGATATGGGATTATATGGATGATGGACTATCGATACAAAGAATTGACCAACTTGTTTACGTACTGACTTAGACTTGAGACTTGACATTTTTGAGTTTTATTTTTAACTTGCTAGACTTGTTTCTAACTGTTTCACCAAAGGTTGAGGATGATGATCAATTTATGATGAGTGGTGTTTATTGTAGGTGCAAGCGAGATGAGACAGATGGATTTTTTCAAATATTTGCATTTTTTGGAGTTTTGCAATTTTTTGAGGCTGTTTTTGGTATTTTTCGAGAATTTCAAATGTTTTGATTTTCAAAATTTCAAATGTTTTTGGGGTTTTCTGAGATTTTGACCAAGAGACTAACCTAAAGACCTATCCTAGGGGCCTCAGGGGCTGATCAATAGATTAGCCTTGCCTACGTTATACACGCAGAGACCACGTAGTTCGACTGATGACTTGACTGATTTACAGATGGAGATATACATGATGAAATGTTAGTTTATTATGACAGACTCCTAAAGGACTGACCTAAGTGTCTTGGGGGATGATCAAAGATCAACCTTACCTACGTTTAAGGCTTAGAGACCCATAGTTAGACAAGATGACTTTTTTTTTTGACTTTTTGATTAATTTTTTGACCTGTTTTTGGGATTTTTGATATGTTTTTAATTTTTTTGGATTTTTTGATGTTTGATGTTTTTGGATTTTCTGATTTGAGGAATTTAAGATCATACACGAATCCAATCTAATAAGAACATGCCCCTAGCATGATGCAATAGACTACTCCGATAAAGGCACAACAAAATGACCTTGAGGATGGGTCGAGTAGTACTAGAAGGGATCATGATACAAAAACATGACCAAGCTATGGTTTGGATGTGAGTGGATGAGTGATGGATGGATGATGCAGAACAAGCTGTAAAGATCCTGATGGATGGAGAGTGCTTATTTATGCAAGGCGCCTATTTGCAAGGTTTTCACCAAGGTACTTGCCCAAAGTGCCACTAAAGTGGTTTTCACTAGAGGACAATTTTTTTCTCTTTACTATTTTCGACCCTTTTTCTAAATTTTTTGGCTTTTTTTGATTTTTTTGTTGTCACCAAGATGCTTGTTTGCCAGGTTTTCACCGAAGTAACCATTTTTTCAGGACATTTTTTGATTTTTTTTTGGTTTTTTTGGTTCTATGCCTTGAAAGATTTAAGCATAATTTTTTTTGAGATGAGAGATATTCATGGGCTCTTGCAGAGGTTCCCCTCTGGGTGTTGATAATTGATATGCCCTTGATTTGTAACTTGCTATGATGAAAAATGGTCCCAGCCAATTGGGCTCAAATTTTCCTTTGCTGCTTGGGTTTGGGACATTCTTCTGATTTTCTTTTAAGACTAGTTCTTTGACTTGGAACATCTTGCTTATGATTTTCTTATTGTAGCTCCTTTTGAGTCTATTCTGATAGACTTGCAAATGATTTAAAGCATCTATACATCTCTCATCTAGTAGCTCTAGCTCATTTAGTCTGGATACCTGGTACTCTTCATCCATGATGAGGTTTTACAGTGATATCCTGAGGGATGGGAGCTCAATCTCAATGGGGAGTATGAATTTTGATCCATAAACCAAGGAGAAGGGGGTGGCACCAGTGGGTGTGCGGATCTTGGTTCAATAGGCCTAGAGGGCAGGATTAAGCTCTAAATGCCAGTCACGACCTATGTCATTGACTATTTTCTTGAGGTTTTTTATAATGGTTTTATTTGTAGCTTCTGCTTGGCCATTGCCTTGGGGATAGTATGGGGTGGAGAAGCAATGTTGGATTTTGAATTTTTCACATAAGTCATAGACATCTTGATTTTTGAATGGTGTCCCATTATCTGAGATAATGGCTTGTGGAACACCATAGTGACATATGAGATAGTTCAGAATGAACTTTGAAATCTGCTTCCCAGTTATATCCATCATGGGTATGGCTTCCACCCACTTAGTAAAGTACTCTATGGTAGTTATGATAAATTTGTGGCCATTAGATGAAGTGGGCATGATTTTCCCAATGAGATCGAGTCCCCACTGCGAAAAGGGCCATGGTGTTATGATAGGATGAAGCTCTTGAGTTGGAGCATGGATGACGTCCCCATGTTGTTGACATTGTAGACACTTTCTGACATAATCATGTGCTTCTCTTTCCATTGTGGGCCAATAATATCATGTCCTCAGCAGTTTCTTAGCTATGGTCATTCCACTCGAGTGTGAACCACAGATACCATTGTGTACTTCAGTTAGAGCAGTCAATGCCTCCTCAGTGTTTAAGCAAAATAGTAGGGTTCCTTCTATGCTCCTATGATATAGGGTATCTCCTAGGATGATAAATCTAGATGCCTTTTTGACAAAGGTTCATTTTAGGTTTGATGGTAAGTCGACAGGTATGACTCCTATTTGAAGGTATGTGTAAATTTCATGGTACTAAGGATCATTGGGACCAATGATTTCGCACATGAATTCTGATTTTGGTACCTCAAATGCGGGCACAAGAAGCTGCTCTATTAGGAATTCATATTTTGGAGCATTGTTGGGGATGTCCAGTAGGGACCCAATTGTTGCCATGGCATCTGCTACTCTGTTGTTGGCTCTAGGTATCTGTTCAAATATAATTTTGATGAAGGATTCTTTGAGAGTCTCCACCAATTTATTGTATGGAGTGAGCTTGTCATCCTTGGTCTAGTATTCATTGTTCACTTGATTTATGATCAATTGGGAGTCTCCGTTCACTTTGAGAGCTATGATGTTCCACTACACTGCTATTTTGAGACCTATGGTCAAAGCCTCATATTCCACAATGTTATTGATGCAAGGAAATGCTAGTTTGTATGACCTTGGTATGCAATCCATGCTATGCGAATGAGCCATCGAAGTATATTTTCTAGTGGTCAACTACATTGAGGTTGAAAATAGATTCATCTGGAAACTCTGAGAAAAGAGGATTCTCAGAATAGATAGGTGCTTCTACTAGTTGGTCTGCGATGACTTGGCCTTTGATTGCTTTCCTCTCCACATATTCGATGTCATATTCTGATAATATCATCACCCATTTTTCCATTCTTCCTTTGATCATTTCTCTTGATAGTAGATACTTGAGAGGTTCGATTTTGGTGATGAGTTTTATTTTATGTGCCAACATGTAATGTCTGAATTTTTGTGATGCAAACACTACTGCGAGGCATGCTTTCTCGATGAATGAATAGTTTAGCTCATGACCAACCATTGTCTCGCTAATGTAATAGATAGCCCTTTCTGTTCCATTTTCATCATGCTGAGCTAGAAGAGATCCAAGGGCTGCTACTATTTCTAACATGTATAAGATCAATGGTTTCTTTGGGATGGGTGGCATTAAGACTAGTGGTGTTAGTAGATATTCTTTGATTTTGTTAAATGCCTCTTCACACCTGGTATCCCATTTGTACGCTACTCCCTTGTGGAGTAGGTGGGAATATGGGTTATGTTTATCCACCAATTGTGCTATGAATCTTCTAATAGATTGGAGCCTACCTTGGAGGCCTCTTAATTGCTTTAATGTTTTCGGTGCCTCCATTTTGAGGATTTCTTTTACTTTTGCTGGATCCACCTCGATGCCTCTCATTGACACTATATATTCTAGAAATTTTCTCGATTGTACACTGAAGATGCACTTCTTTGGGTTTAGTTTGACCTTGTACTCCTCCAGCCTATCAAAGATGGCACTAAGGGTTGCTATGTGATTATTTCTCTTTCTGGACTTGGCTAGAATGTTGTCAACATAGTCTTCAACTATCTTATGGATCATGTCATGGAATATCAATGTCATGGCCCTTTGGTATGTTGCTCCTGCATTCTTTAAGCTACATGGCATCATGTTCCAATAGTATGTCCCCCATGGACAAGTGAAAGTTGTTTTATTTTGGTCCTCTTTAGCTATCATGATCTGATTATATCATGAGAATCTTTCCATTAGTGACAACATCTCATGTCCTGCTGTCATGTCTACTATCATGTCAATTTTGGGAAGTGGGAAGTCATCTTTTGGACATGCCTTGTTCAAATCTCTGAAGTCTATGTAGATTTTGATATTTTCGTCAGGTTTTGAAATAGGTACCAAGTTTGATACCCATTCTAGATAGTCTATCAGTCAAATGAATCCTGCATCTAATAGCTTTTTTAGCTCCATTTTGACTAATAGGGCGATCTAAGGATGCATTTTTTGAAGCTTTTGTTTGATAGGCTTTGCTTCTGGATACACTGCTAAGTGGTGAACCACAATATTTGGATCAAGTCCTGGCATGTTAGCATAACTCCATGCAAAGTTTATCTATCTTTCCCTTAGGAATGCCGCTAGGAGCTCTTGCTCTTTTGATAGTAGTGATTCCACGTAGAATGTGATATGTGGGGTCTCCTCTATTCCTAGGTTGGCCGGATTGCATTTTTCTGCCAAGACTGCTGACTTTTCCTAATGAATAGCTCTTAAAGGAAGATTGAATCCCCCATTCTCAGGCACCTTAGAGAGGTTTTCACCATTGGATGCATCCTTTCTTTTTACTTTTTTCTTGTTGACCAAAGAGTGCCATAGTGTGGTTTTCACTCAAGGACTTGGATATTATTCTTAATTTCTCACTTTTGTGACTGAAGGATTCAATCATTTCCCCATAATAGGCATGTGTTTCCAACTCCATTATAAACCCTGCTTTGTGATCCCCATCTCGAATGTTGTCCCACAATCCCATGAATTTGTAGAGCACCTCATCATTTTTGAATGTATCGAGAACCGGTGGTCCTCGTTGGTCGCAGTCGATGAGTTGGGGATATACTAGGTGGATCTCATGATTTTGATGGTGATCTAGTTCAAAAGATAGGGTACTAATCATGCAAAGAGTGGTATCCTCAAATAGCCTAGGTAATTTGGTTAGGTGATCCTTGTCATCACTACTACTACAAACGTCGGTTATATCAAATGTAAAGTTATCTATGAATCTACCTGTAGACACTGGTAAGCATAGTTTTGTTGTGGTCGGCTAAGGAGGATTATTAATCATTCTAACTGGAGGACTTTGGCCACGTATGGTTATACTCAGAGGGGTACATCCCAGTCCAATATTTTTTATCGGTCGTGTCCCTAGCATGATAGGTACTATGAGCCCATTGTCATTTTGTCCAAGTCTTTGGTTTCTGTCATAGCCCATTGTGAGCATCATTTGTAGACCCTTGCTTCTGTCATCCATTGGTAAATCTAGTGCTAGTCTTTCCTCTTGATACAACATATGAGATGGATCTACCTCCATAACTTCTCATCCAAGATATCCCCAACTTTTAAAGGTGGGATAGTTTTCCAGAGATGTTTGGGATGTGGAAGCTTCATTTGTTTGTGGGCATCCCTATGATCTAGGAGATTGTGGTAACTCTCCTACCATGAAAGAACTATTAGGGAGTTTGTAGTTTCCACAACTGTTATCTTGGATGATGAGCTTGATGTCAGAGATGGTGAGGATGGCGAGAGTGGCAGGTGTTTCTATTGCAGAAGTGGATGCGAGAGTGGCAGGATCGATGTATGGTGTGGATGGACCCTCATCATTTTTTGGTACTTGGGGGATTTTGTAATAATTTGCTTCAATATTTTTGCAATATAAGGGTTCAGGATCTCCGTGGATGGTGACTTCTTGTCCCTCGTGTGAATTTCACACATTGATGGAAAGTTGACGCTACCACCTTCATTGTATGAATCCATGGAAGTCCCAAAAGGATGTTATATGGTAAGTCAAGGTCCAGGACCTGACAAGTGGTTTCCATGAGAGTCGGCCCTACTTGAATATGGAGTTTTATTTTTCCTTGGGACACTCTTTCTTGATTGTCATATGCTCTTATTGTGATACCCTTTCCTTTGTCAATAGAATCCTCTGGGATTTTCAATTGTTTGATAAGGTTGAGAGAACATATATTTAGATCTGCACCTCCATCCACCAAGACCCTTTTGACTTTGCTCTTGTGTACTATGACTTCTAAGTGAATCACACAGTTGTGAGATGGCTGAGTGGGGAAATCCTGGTCAGAGAATGTAAGAAGATTAGGCGTAATGATATTTTTGACCATAGCTTGGAATTGCTCCGCATCAAGATCTGCGAGGACAGTGGATGAAGCCAATGCTTCCTCAAGGATTTTCATATGGGAAGATGAGATTTTTAACAACTCCATGATGGAAATTTGTGCTGGCATTCTTTTGAGTTGATCTAGGAAATTGTAGCCATTAGGGATAGGTCTGGATGCAAGGAATTTGTTTGGCTGGGATGATCCTGCGATGGTAACTTTGCCACCTCTTGTGGTGACTCCACAATTGACATGGAGGCCTTTGATGGTGATGAATGTGTAGTATTCATCTAGGGAGGTGATGACTATTTCATACACATTATTTACATTTGAGTGGGTGCCTTTCCCTTTATCATTGTTATTCCCTTTGTTGCCATGATTAGGCATTAGATTCGTGTATATCTTAAGATCCTAATTTCCTATAGGTTGTTCCACATTTATAATTCTTTTATCGATGAGATCTTGAATGATGTTTTTCAATATCATGCAACTGTTTGTGGTATGGCCTTTGATTTTATGGAATTCACAAAGTTGATTCTCATTATAGCAAGGAGGTTTCACATCCGCTTCTTGGTAATTCTCAAAGATAGGAGCCTAGATGAGTTTTTTGTCTATCAGCTTTTTCATGTTGACTTCTAATGGTTCCCCCAAATCAGTGTACTTTCGCTTGGGATAACTCTTGTTATGTGGTCCCATTTGATCATTGAGATTGTTGATTGTTGGATTGTTGTTCAGTTGTTGTATTGTGTGATGATTTATTTGGTGTTGGATTTGGATTTGTGGTGCGGGTGTATTTTGGTGAGGGGCACTAATGACCACCTTGGAATCAATGACACCATCATTAGTAACATTTTTATTCCTTTCCCAAGTGTGAGGTTTATCATTGTAATTGGAGGGTGGGAGGTTGTTTTGTTGGTCAGGGTATGAAGTTGATCCTGCTGGTTGAGTCATAAGGGCTCTTTCGATGCTGAGTGCCTTGGGGATCAACTGATCATATGTGGTGATGCCTTGAACCTTGAGGTGAAATTCCAAGAGGTCATCAAGGTTGGTGATGATGGTGAAAACTTTTTTTTCTTCTGGAATGGTCCACTTGCTCTGATTGGCCTTGGATTTCCATTGTTGTAGGAATGAAGCGATTGATTTCTCCCTTTCCTTGTTTTAGAGCTGAGAGTTCTTCTAGATTGACATCCATTGCGATGTTGCATGGATAATTTTTAATGAATGCGTCTATAATTTCTTGGAATGTTCTAATGCCTGAAGCTAGATGAGAGAACCATTCCATAGTGTGGCCTACCAAACTCCTAGGAAATAGTTGCATCAGATAAGTATCGTTGTATGTGACTTGCATGCAGTGAACCTAAAATTCCCTGATGTGATCTACAGGGTTTCTCATCCCACAATATTTGTCAAACTTAGGTATCTTGACTCCCTTGGGGAATGGTTTCATCACTAGGCTCCCATCGAATGGGTAGGGACACAAGTTGCTTGGTGTCTTTGTGGTTCATCCTGAATGAAGATCGAGCACTTGTTGCGAGAGCAACCTGATTTGTGTTGTTATGTCATTTTTCTGATCAAGGGGTGGGATGAATGTGTTTTGGGGTGTTTCGATTGTGGGTTGGATGGGTGGGTTGGTTGGTGTGTTGATCTTATTGTTGGTGCACTAAGATTTGTACTTACTATTGTTCCAACAACACTTGTTGTTGGGCTGCCAATTCGGCTGCTTCTTGCTGCTTTTGATATTGCTTAATTGCTTGTTGATATGCTTGTAATTGCAATGCTTGTCTTTGTGCAAGAAGTTGTACTTGTGCTTGTGCATGTTGTGCTTGATATTGGGAATTTTCCTAAGCTTGTGCTTGCACTGCTTGTGCTTGGGATTGTTCTTGTGCTGCTTGTTATTGTAATAGAGCTTGTGCTTGAGTAGTCTTTTGTGCTTGCAATGTTTGCAATGCTTGAGTGGCTTGGGTGGCTTGTTGTTGTTTCAATAAAGATTGGGCTTGTTGTGCTTGTAAGGTGGATTGAGATGCTTGGGTAGCTTGCTGAGCAGCTAGGTGTATAGTTTTTTGTTTTTGCACTTGTCAAAATCCCCTTTGAAAAGCAGCTTGCAATGCAGTGTTGTATTGGCTTGATGTGGTGGTGGTGGGAGTGGTGGTGGATTTAGAATGGAATTTGTGAAGGTGGTGAGTGGTGATGTTGTGTTGATGATTTGAGTGATGGATGGTTTTGTTGATGTGGTGGTTTGAGTGATAAGTGGTGCTATTGATGTGATTGGTCCTTGAGAGACCATGCTTTTCAATGTTAGAGAAGGGTTTGATGATGTTGCAATTTCTTGTGTAGTTGTCATCTGTTGTTGCGATATCGATGAATTTTTTTGAGCATTTAGCATAATGCTTTGATTAGTATTTGGGATGTTGTTTTGGTTGATAGTTGGTAGGGGGGAAGCCCTAAGCCAAGGAGTGGTGTGGATGATGATGGAAAAAGTGGAAGTGGTGGAAATGTAAGGGGTGCGAGTCCTTGCGAAAAATGTTGTAATGTCAAAAATTCCCCTTGGTCTGAACATGTCTCCTTCCTCTTGTAAATTTGTGAGGAGAGAAGTTTGAGGTGTTGTGTGGAAATTTTTTGATGATGGATCATGATGGAAAGTGAGAGGAACATTCTTATGTAATGGGTTTTCGAGTATTTTTTGTGCCAAGGTGGTGTTTGCATCCAAGTTTTGATTATTAACAAGGGGGTGTGCTTGAATAGCATTGAGAAATGCATTTCCCTTATTAACGTTAGGTTGGGTTGGGGCAAAAGATGTAGTGATTTGCGGAATGTTTTGAGTGATATTTTGGGATGGGGGTGTGGATGAGATGGGAATGGTGGATGAGATTGGAGGAAGAGATGTCTCCACTATGGTGCTCATGTCAAAATTCAAAGGTAATTTGGCCCCTTGTTTTGCTAGTTCAAGCATGTATAATGAAGGGTTAAGCCTCATCATGATGTCGATGATTTTATGGTTCTTCAAATTTTGGAGCATTTCAGTTATTTCTTCATGGGACATCCCAAAAGTAAGATCTTCTCCTTGGTTTTCTTCTTGCATATTTTGTGATGATATTGGAAGGTTAACTATGAGATTTCTAGACCTAATGGGATTTATTTCAGGAGTGGTTTGAATGAAATAATTTGAAGTGGGTGTTTCTTTGTTGGCTTCCATGCTCTTCTTGTATTGAGATCTAGTTTGAACCATAAAACAAGGATCAATTTTTAAGAATCGGAGATGAATCTCTTGATTCTTTGAATTAATCTTTACTTTATGCCCAAAGTAGAAAATTTTTAGGATACCTTAAGGATCAAAAGGTGATGATACGATGATGCAAAAGATGGATGATGTGGATGTTATGATCTTTTGGTAAATCTTGAAGGAGATACTAGGCTTTTGGGACTTTCAGATATGTTTCATATTTTGATTTTGATTTTCCCTTGGGATTTGTCCTTGATTGATTTTGATTTTGAACAAATAAACCCTAAGATGTTTGGATGATTACCTAAGGATGAATTTTCTCAAATGATAATAATTTTGGATATGTGTGGGGAGAAGGATGCATCTACCCACACCTATCCAAACAAGATGATAGTTTCATCAAGCATATGAAGAAGGATTCATCTACATATACCAAGCTAAACGAGATTATTTTTATAAGTTTTGACTAAGAATATGAAAAAGGATACATCTACACATACTTAGCCAAAGGTGATTTTGATAATGTTTTCAAGGATTCAATCTCAAGGATTTTGATGATTTTGATTTTGCCAAAAATCCTAGCATTATGGATGATTTCAAGATTTTCCAAAAGGTGATTGTGAGATGATGTTTGTTTTGATGTCTAAAGGATGGATGAATTTTTTTTTGATTTTCTTTGATCCTAAGATGAACCAAAAAAAAGACTCTTTGTTTGCCTAGACCTAGGTATTGAAGAACATACGATACTCTAAACAAGATGTTCAAACTCTCTAAAAAGATTTGGGTTTTTGCAGTAATAGAATGAATACAAACTAGGGTTGTTCCTTGAAGCCTTTCTATAAAAGTTGAAAAGTAGTCTTTATTTGAATTCATATAGCATTAAGAGACACTTTTGATGGACTATCAGACTAAGGGCTTTCACCTTTGGTTTTCATGATCTTGATTTTGCATGAAATCATTGGAGACACATGTGTGGGGTTCAATTGTCTTTAATCTTTGCTTAATGTATTATTTTACCACAAACACTTCTTGATTAGCTTTCAAACTAAATGTCCCATGTCTCAACTTTGTCTCATTTCACAAGGAATATTATGCGAAACTTTGATGAAATTAAGGCAAGGGTTACCTATTGTTTAACTTTAGTGGGAAAATTGAGATGTAAATTCAAGTGATTAGAAACCTCTAAGGATGTAATCCCAAAGGAAAACAATAACATGAGAATTTGGTCAATGGTATTTGCCTCCTAAAGGGTTTGAAATTTTGAGGATCATGTTGAATGTTTGTTTTCAAATGTTTTCGAACAAGAAAAGTAATTTGTAACCAAGAACAAGTACAATCCTATGGATGTGAAAGACAATATTTGTTGAATCCCTAGTTGGACAAGTCCAACTATGCTTATCTTTAGTGAATGGTTAGATGCTTGACCCCACTGGCTCCCCTCCACGACACTCACATATACGGGGAAACCAAGCATCAACACCCATGAAACTCTCATGGCATGTTTTCCATTTCTACTAAATATCATAAAAGTGGGGGGCGGCTTTAGAATGACTGTTCTTGCACCAACAAATAGATTAAAGGATTTTGGAAAATTCTAGCACATGGGTTTTAATAAGGACTTTTCGTTCGTGTAGATTGACCCATACAGTAAGAGTCCCCTTTCAAATCCATCTTGTCAGAATCAATCGCGTGATATTGGCGTTTACTCCAATACCCGCATTTATATCCTAGTTGGAAATACTCTTGGCTTTAGAGTCTTACCGGTTGAGTCATTCCCTTGGGTGAGTACTTTTTCCCCAAGGCAGGCCCTCTAGGATAAACAAAAGCAAGTAAAGAAAAAATCCATAACTCGATCAATCTTTGATGGCAACAAAGAGAGAGAATATACGCGATAATTCCCCCACTCACACTCGCACAAGATCTTGTTAAATTTTAAAACCAAATCGAAGTGTGGAGGTGATTGCTTTATCTTACCGTAAAGTCATGAAAAAGGCCTTTTGATTCTCAAGATCGCTATAAAGTGTGAGAGAAGCACATACGTCCTTTTTCAATGAATCTAGTTTAAGTAAGCCCTCATGAAAACAAGGTTGTACTTGTTCTTTTTAAATCCACAAAGCAGAATGTGAGTTCTTTTTAAGCACCAAAAGACGAGTGAGAGATACTTTGTTCAATTGTTAATCAAAGAAACAAAATCTAGTAAGTTGCATTCCTAATGTTCATTTTAGCCTTTGCAAGAAGAAATTGAAAGATTCTTTCTAAACCCAAATGACATTAGTGTTCTAAGAAAGAAAAGATAAGAATTTCTTGAAGAATTGTTAAAAAAACACTTAAAGTGTTTAAAAAACACTTTGATCTTTCAAAATATCATCCTCATGCTTCTCCTCCTTTCATTTTCCTTTCACCTTCTTTTTTATCCTTTGTTGCACTATAAATATGCAAATGAACCATCTCAAACACTCATTTGTAGGGTTAGTTTACACATGCAAATCTATGAATACCTCTATGGAATAACATGTCAATGTTCAAGAAATGCAACAATAACAAGGATCAAAAGACATTCAAAAACATGACATATACCTATTCCATATTGGATTGGTGCCAATTGTGCCAATGACCCTTTCCCAATCCTTGTTAAAACTCACAAGATGCAATGTAATGGTGATGGGAAAAATTAGTTCTCAATTTGAGAGAGTAACTTTGCATGAGAGTGTAGATAGGTTTGATGAATAATCGGCCCTTTATTTATAGATTTTCAAGTTGGAAGAGAGTTCAAAATAGAGCAATGTGGGATAAAGATTGGACCAATGAGAAGAGGCCACTTGTCAACTTGTCATAGGTTGAGGAATGTGCAAGTTTTGGCCAATGTGCCCAAGAGAGGGAGATTCAAATTTGAATTTGTGAATTAAATGTTGAGAGGGGGACATGAAAGAGAGAATTTATTGCAATGTTGGAAGGGACAAGTCAACTTGTCTTCATATTCAAACTTGAGAGAATATTCCATTTTTATGCCAAGTTGAAAGAAAATGATGAATTTATAAATGAGTTAAAATGATTTATTGGTGAAAGTGGGAAAAGCTAGAGGATGTGTTGGGTGGTTAGGTTAGTTTAATCAAGATTAGATTAGCTTAGTTGATGATTAGTTTATTTTGACCCATTTGACTTGAATATTTGATTTATTTAAATCAGAAGGGATGGGAAATGCATTTGGGATTTAATTAAACAAATGTTTGATTTATTTAATTAAAGGGATGATGCAAGATAAAGGTGGATTAATTTGCATGAGATGAAATTAGAAGATGGTTTATGAAAGATGAAATGTTATGGTTTGATTAAAATTGATTTATTTAATCAAATGAGGTAATGATAGGCTTAAATCAAATAAAGTTAATTTATTTAATTTAAATGGATGATGAACCTAATTTACCTAATGAGTGGATGGATGTGAATTTGGTTTACTTGATGAATGGACCTAATTGAATGCATAATGCTAATTTTGCATGTCTACACTATGCAACATCCATTTATCTGCTTGTCGTTTCAAGTATTTCCATAAAATTGTAGACTAAATTGGGCTATTTTCTCTCTAGCTCAGGTGTTAAGGTATCCCATCTCTCATGCACACACCTATAGAAATGATGAACAAGTCTAATAATTAACATCTAAATTCTTCTACGGTCCTTCATTATTTGACTCATAATCTTTCTTCCTATACCATTGTGATCCAAAATTTCTATCCATTCTTCTATGATCATATCAGGTTTCTTGGATTCCTCCCTTATTGTAAAAGCAACTGATTTTTTTCTCTCCATGTATTCTTCCATAAGTTCACCCCTAAATTTTTTATTTCTAAAATAGGATTCCAGTTCTTTCAATTTTAAAACCCCTACAAACATCAAGTGATTCCATTTTGTATCCTCTTGCACTACATAATTATGCAAATAATATTAACATAATTGTTGATCCTATTCTTGTAGTGTGGCATTAGAAAAAAATATTCAAAAATCCAAATTTCCTACTCATGGAAACTAGCTGGTTATTTATCAGTCTATTGAACTAGAAAATTAAGAATTTCTCTTCTAAAAACAAAGCATAGGTTCTAGTAGGGGATCTACATATGTTAATAGGTGCTACCACAATAATGGGTTATACTTTTTGGAACATCCTAATTTTTGTTGAAATCACATTTTTTTAGAAAATATAATTATTTAAGTATTGAAAGGTTTCATTTAAAGGATTATAATTGAAGAGGGTTGATCTATCAAACCCCCTTAGATCAAATCCCCTTGGATAGAACCCCACTAGTTTTAAGCCATACCTATAATGGAGTCTCCTCTACACCTACCAAAATGCTAATAAAAAAACCACTTTTGATTTACCCTTTAGGGGATCAAATGAATTCATTTAAAATTTATATTTTGTAAGTATGTAGTCCTTATTATAAGTTTCCCCAAAAGTATAACTTTAAATATATTTAATTTGATTATTATATTTATTTTTTGTTTCTTGTGAAAGTAGGTTTTTCAATGAAAATCAAGCTCTCTGTTTTGAACATGTGGAAAAATAGTATATTATAAAAAAAATGAAAAATATATAGGCTTGATATTGATGTCCTTGATAAAAAATAAAATTGAAGTTCGATACATACAAAAAAAAGTTGTGTTAGCAAGTAAACCTATATTTAAATTGTAATTGGTTTGAATTAAAAACTTAATTAAGAAAAAATATTCAATAAAACACTATGAAACCAAATGCATTCCCTAGATACCATAGTTACAAATCTAAATTCAAAAAATTAGAATTTTATCCTTCATAGAAAAAAAGATGTGTCATCAAGTAAACATCACTCTTTAAAAATGTTGTTTACTGTTAAGAACTAGTTTTTGAAGGAAATGAAAAAATAAATACAATTTGATTCAAAAATTTTAAAAGAATATATATTTAGAATCTACAAATAATATGTCAAAAATCACTAGTTTGCATCATCTTAATATTCCTCATGGTTTAGGAGCTATAGGTGCCTGAAAGTGAATATTTAGTTAAAAAAAATTAGTTCAAAGTTAAGTTTGGCCAAAAACTGTAACCCACTATTGTGGGATCACCCCAATCTAGCCAACTTTATCTACTGCCTCTTCTACCTTAACTGCTAACCTTTTTAATTTCATATCCCTACCCTTTAGTATTCTAGTGTGTTCTACAATTATGGCCTCTTTTTCCTTTTTCTAGTTCTCTCTCTACTTAGAAAACTCCTGAGTAACCTTCTACAATTGATATCCTAGGAATAGGGTTGTATGATGAACTAGGGTTTGTGTAGTAGGGGGCCTCCTATTTTCTACTATTGTAAGCTCTTTATTCCCTACTTTGATCAAGGAAACTTGTGCCAATAGGTCTAACTTGGTCCCATGTCCATATATTTGTAACTTTTCCTCCAACTCTTGTATCTTCATTTCCATTTCTTTGTCCCTTTTCTCATAAGATTGTACTAATTCTTCAAGTTGCTTGATCCTTTCTAAGGCTTCTTGCAACTCTCTCCTTACATTTATTTCTTCCAAAAAAAATTCCTTATCCTTTAAAAAATGCTCATTCCCATCCCCCATGTACTCAAAACTCTCACTATCAAGGCTAATTGGGGTTCTCTTCCTATTTTTATTAGCAGCAAAAACATCCTCTGATTATGACTGAGAGGTAGTAGATATATACCATTTTCTCTTTGTAGGTACATGTACATTCTCAGATACGTTATCCTTTAATTCTAAATTAGTACTTAATATTTCAATATATTCCTCTTTTTGTTCTTGATTCCTTGTTTCCTCTAGTTTCTCAACGCTTCCTCTCATGGCACTATTCTTCATCAAGTAGCCTAAATGCCTTGGTGGGGTAGATTTCTCTTTTTGGGTATCTTTCTTCTTTTGCACCTTTGAAGGTATAGAAGAAGAACCACCTCTCCTTTTCCTAGTCTTAGGTGCTCTAGAGGAAGTTGGGGTTTCTTTTGTTGTAGGCTAGTTAGCTATTGCATGTGGTGATCCGTGCACACTTTTTTCCTTTGGTTCACCCCTGTTGTGGGTAGGTGAAGCATTAGGAGAAACATGGGGAATGTCTCTTAGGGATGTAGTAGGTGAATCTAGGTTTTCAGCAACTACTGGTTCCTCCAAAATATGGTTAATATCTCTACAAATTAGAAAGCTCTCCCATGACACCTATGGATGCTACACCCTAAGGCTCCTTTTCACTAACAAGGTTACCAAGCAATAGTGTGACAAAGATGAATCATTTATCTTTCTTTGGTATTTAGACCCCATTCTTTTTAGAAAATTATAAAGGAAGTTAGGTACATTTACCAATATATGGTGATGAAGATGTCTGAGTAACTTCAAATGCATAGTGTACAGAAGGGATTGTATCCCATCATAGATGATATATTTAATAATATAGGAAGAAAAAGAGTCCCATATCCAAGGAAGTGACAATATTTTCATACCTTGTGATGACCAGTCAATATTCTCTCCAACCTCCCTAAACTCATCCTTGGCTGTAACTGCATTCACTCTCACACAGAATTCAGATCCATTCATTGGTAGACATTAACTTCTACAATTGCAGCTTTTGAGGTATCTACTTTCAAGCCCTTGACATCGACTTCATCATGATATAATATAGCTACACATTGCCTAGTCATGTCCTTATTAAACTCTATCAATTTCAAGAAGTAGTCCAACCATCATGACCTTGTAAAAATAGGAAAAACTAACCCATCCTCTAATATTTGTTTGTGTGTTAATGGATCCCTTATGATTATATCACCTCCCATGGTGAAAATACTCTGGGTCTACCCAAATACTTGGATTCAATTCAGCTAAAAATTGATTCAACCACCCTTAAACCCTCTCTATTCTACTACACTTGCATGCACTTTTTCACTATAATTGCAATTGTTACATCCCTTTCTCCTTTGTATCAGCTTAAATTAGTTTGAATTGGTTTCAAATTGGCTTAGAATCTAAGGAAATGACAGCAAAAAGGTTGTAGGTGAAGAAAGGTATGAAAGAAAAAAGGGTTCACATGGTTTTTCTGTGTTTAGATTTTGGTGGAAAAAACAAAATTTTGAGATATATACTACTCCCCCCAACTTAAAATCTTGAAGTGACCTCACTTCAATACATGTGACTAGGCCGAGGGAATTATGAAAGAATATGGAAATAAGTTTAATCAATGTAAAGCATGCTAAATTTAAATGCAAGTACATAAAAAAAGTATTGAAGATCCATGTTAATTATGGAAGTTAATATGCGTACCTATAGAATGATATGAATGTAACTCTGCATGTGTTAATTTGTTGGAAGAGTGTCCACAACATGAGTGTGATTTGACATCAGTTAATTGTAATGTGTAATGTAAATGAAAGGTTTCCATGAGAAAAGGTTGCAAAATGTACAATAGATGAGTTATGAGATGACTTTTCAAATGCATGAAAAATTGTGATGGTGTTGTGGAATGTGGTGATGAAGCTACATGTGATGATATGAAAATTAAAGGTTGCATGTGAAAAAAATATAGAGTGAATGTGGATGAATAGTAATTAAGTTGGTGAAAAGTTTTAAATTCTTTGATGGATAGCGACTATGGGTACCTTCATTAACAGGTCCTAAACTAAAATTTTGTTGATGATGCTACATGTCCCTACTGCATAATGAAGTGGTCTTTAAGAAGATTATTGATTATGGAACCTATGTTGTGTGTGGACGTGAAGTAAGATAAGAAATTATACTTGAGTAACCTCAGGAGGTGAGCTGCATAGCTCATCTACTGAGTCACTATGAGAACCGACAGTATTTGCTACTGAATTATTACCTTGTCATAGATTGTCTATATTTGAACTAGTTTTTTGACCATATAGATGCATTAAAGAAATAAGAAAATCATCTTTCTGAGCAAGCTGCTTATATATCTTCAATTTGTGTCCATTCACCATATATGTGAATCTAATTGTATTTATAGTTTGTAACTTGAATGCTCCATTGGGAAATACCTATTGAATTTCATAAGGTCCTAGCCATCTAGACTATAGCTTACCCTTGTAGTCTTTATATCTAGAATCATACAGTAAAGCCCATTCACTTACATTGAACTCTTTAGCCTTTATAAACTGATCATGCCATAAATAGTCCTCTATTTTTGAATGATCTTTGTGTGATGCATGGCATCCATTCTAATTTCATCCAATCCATCTTGATTGTGTAGCATTTCTTTCCATGCTTCTATCAAATCCATTTCTAATTCTACTACTATCCTAAGTGTCTTGTATTCAAACTCTAATGGAAAAACTATTGTTTTACCATAGACTAATTTATAAGGTGTGGAACCTATAGTTGTTTTCCATGTTGTTATGTAGGCCCACACTACTTCAGGTATTTGAAAAGGATGGGGTCATTGACCTTGTAGTTATAGCAATTTCTTGTAGAAGACTCGATGATTTCATTCATGATGAAATGTTGGTTGAAGGTTTTGAAACTTCCTTTGTGCACAAGAAAAAAAGAGAGAATACCATCATGGATCTCGTCAATGAAAAAAATTATGGAAAAATAATTATGTGGCATAGGTTTGTACCTTTCAACATTCATGTGTATGGTCTAATGATATTTTACTCTCTCTTGCTTGAAGATGATGAAATGATACTTTCTTTATAGCTATTAATGTAGATATGGCTCTAAATACAACATGAACCAGCCTCAACCATAGAAAAGACAACAAACATTTGTAAAAAAGTGAGGTTGCTAATTCCACTTCATTGCAAAGGTTATGCAGGGTAGATCTGATGTTGTCTATCTACTCTACAAATAAATTTTTCACATCAATTTCAATGGTGAATTTTTCCATGGAATTGGTGACACAAGCAAATACTTGCATTCTATGTTTTCCCATAATCTATCTATAAAATGAAAAATCTATATTAAAATGCTTTTTCTCATGGATGTGAGTGTTAATGCAATAATGGATGGACACCTTAGTGATCCTATTTTCTATGGAATGATGAGTAAGAGAGGTGAATTCATTAAAAGAGAGGATGCAATGAATGCTTGGTGAAAGGTGTGTTCTATTCACCCACATAAACATAGATACAATTCAAAAAGTATCATAATGTGGAATGTATAGGACGCTGGAAAATTTTTCTACATTCAATGGCCCCATGGGAATGATATACCTTTCATTATCAGGGTTCAAAATCCATGGACATGGGATACAATGGTTTTCCACTCACATAATTTAGTCATTTCTATGGATTCCACGTTTTCCACTAAAAAAATATGGGGTGGGGTATTATAAAAATTGACAAATAGTTTTTCATGTTTTCAATTATCTTACTGGCTATAAACTTGACAATGCTCACACTAACTTGTTATGTCTACAGTATGAATTGTATACTTTTCTCATTTTTTTATGAGCAATAAAGTGGTGTGCTCATTGCATGGGTAGTCTGCTCACGAAACAAGATTGATGAAATTTCTGCCTAGGTAGAAATGATGTATGCTCGTGGAAGAAGAGCTAGACCCAATTGGAGAATCAATGCATTTTTTGACCGATGATGCCACCACAGAAATTATGAACATATAGTAAGTACATGTTTTTGTTAGTTCAAGTGTACCTTTCTTATTTACTATTTATTATCAATTCCACTTTTTCATGCAGATTAGTGCTAAACAATATCGTTTGTATTGTCTATTAGGGTTTTCTTTCTATTTTGTGTGCTTCTATGCATTTGGCACGTTCGAAGGGCTTCGCTAGAGAATGTACATAAGTATGAAGCCAAGGAAATGGGAATGGAAATCTTCCAAAGACTTGGCATGATCATGATGGCGATTAGTGATAGTGAAGACAACATCACTCAGCTATTGAACTCTTTCCTCGAGGAGTTCAATGATCAGCCCCAATTTTTATAGTACTTAAAGAAGACCTGGTGCAAAGGAGATGGCCGAATTGGTGAGTTAAATTTTTTTGTCAACTCGTTCAATTCACACCATTCACATTCTTTGACATTACCTCTAATATGTTGTAGTTTACTTGACAATTGTTTTTTTTTCATAGCCATGTGGGTGAAAAATTGTAGACTGTTCCCACATACCATTGCATGTTGAAAACTTGATACTTATATGATCGTAAAAAAAAATGAACAAGGTGAATGGACTATTTGTATTAAACACTTGTGTATAAAATGGGACCATTCCTTAGGACAAAGCAAAAGTTGTAACATTATGGTTTTTTGATGAACTATAAGATTCAAAATATTAAATCTATTTTGGAGCAAAGGAAGGAAATTCCAGATGATGATTGTGTTTCAGATGAAACACATCCTGGATGAAATTGGGTGAAAAGTAAAATTAGGTTCGACCACTACCTCATTCAAAAAATTTGCGAGCACCTTTTTTTTTTTGAGTTCCCTTGGAGTTTATAGGGGAACACTTGCAAACATGTCCTTAAGGTTGTTGAACTGATTAAAAGATCATCTACTGCTAATGGGTTGGTCCATGATAACTGAATTTCAATTCAAAGTGCGTTACTTTATGGGAGACAATTGTGTTTTACATTTTCTACCACCTAATACAAGTTTCTTGTGTGTTTTCATTTAGATGAGGGAGGTGAAGTAATTGGTAGAGGGACAAATTTGAACGAGACATTGTCATAGGGAGTGTTGAAGAAAATAGTCCTAATCCTCTCACCCCTACATAAGCTCATTCTATCATTCATGAACACAATGAAAATTTGTATAAAATGTGTATTTGGAATGACACAAATGAAATCTTGAAGAAAGTGATGTGTACACCACCCCAATGTCTAGAACAAGTGTTGTCATATGCACAATGCATAGAGAGGTTTCTAAAGGATCTACAAAAATCCAATGCATTATCATTTGAATTCATTTAGGATCTTGATTCAACTACAACTAGGGTTGTTTGCATGTGTCCATGATTTAGTGTAAGAAGGGATCATCCTCAACATGCAACCCATCATACAAAGTGTGTTGCATAGTAGTCAGATCACCGAATTCCTTTGTGTGAATCCTTTCCCTTGTCCATGGACAATAGCTTTAATATGAATGTCAATATGCAATGTGAGATTTTAGGCGCACTTGCTATGGATGGGGAAGATGATATGACATCTAATATGGTTGACTATGAGAATACTTGTTTCAATTTATATATTGAAATAGGAATTGGCATTGAAGATTTCTTTTTCCATTAACCGACTTCTACCATGTCAAAAAATTTCTGATTTTTTTTGTCTCTTTTATTTGCTTCAACATTCCAATCTACGAAAAAGTAGTCCTCATCGGACAATATCTTTAATGAGTGTAAACCCAATGGAAGGTATGGTTCCAATTTAAAAACTATACATAGGTAAGTCCATTTTTTGAAATCACATTATGCAATAGCATGCTTTCCTATAAACTTTTGGCTATGATGATAGGCTGATGTCAACCAACATGCATTCACTTTGGTGCTTCTTGAAGAGTTACTAAGGAGTGCAAAAGCATACATCAGTGAAACTCCATTTGTAAGTAAGCAACTCACATTTTCAAAAAGTTGTTCATAGAAGTTATCTACAATTTTGGCATTGGAATTTCATGTCTCCACCCAACTGATTTTGTTTCTCTTCACTTCTTCTTTTCAAGTGCTTGTACAACAGATTCCTTTTTCATTTCATGCATTCTAGTACTTGCTTCTCTAGGTGTACATTACCATTTTCCCATTGTACATGTTGCACATGCTCCTTCCTCAACCTGTGAAGAGCAAGAAGAATCTATTTAGTCAAAACATTATCTATCTCTTTCACTTTGGTCACTTCTTTTCAAGTGTTTTCATAGTAGATTCCTTTTTCATTTTTGGAATTCTAGTACATGCTACTCCACTTGTGCATTATCATTTTTCCAATACACACATTGCACATGAACCTTCTTCAATGTTGTTATATAGCTTTTCCACCAACTTTTAGTTAGCATTGATATTATCTTTCTAAGTAGAGAATGCAATTGTGTCTTTTCAAAAAGTTCAAGAAGTTGTCTACAATTTTGACATCAAACTTTCATGTCTCCACCCAACTAATTTTTTTTCTTGAATTCTTATTTTCAAGTGCTTGTACAACAAATTCCTCTTTCATTTCATGCATTCTAGTACCTATTATTCTAGTTGTACATTACCATTTTCCCATTGCACATATTGCAAGTGCTCCTTCCTCAACCTATGAAGAGAAAAAAGAATCTATTCAGTCAAAACATTATCTATCTCTTTCACTTTGGTCACTTATTTTCAAGTGTTTTCATAGAAGATTCCTTTTTCATTTCAGGCATTCTAGTACATGCTTCTCCACTTGTGTGTTTCCATTTTTCCATTGTACAAAAAAAATGCTCACATTATTTGGAGTGTTGGAAAACACAGTGTCCCCATGTTTGTTAGTTCGTTATGAAAATTTTTGTTTCGTTGCAACCAATAATGCAAAGAAGTCCACTTTCAAATTTTAGAACAACTCTTTAGTGACGTAAATATGACATTTCACTTTTTTCATCTAATTGGAAGAAAAAATGCTCACATTATTTGCAATGTTGGAAAACACACTGTCCCATGTCATTTAGTTCACTATGAAAAGTTTTGTTTCATTACAATCAAGAATTTAGTGAAGTACACTTTCAATTTTTTGAACAACTCTTTGGTATAGTGAAAATGACATTTCACTTTGTTCATTTGATTGAAACAAATACAATGCTCATATTATTTGTAGTGTTGGAAAACACACTATCTCCTCTCAGTTATTTCCTCATGAAAAGTTTTTGTTTCATACGCTCCAAAAATGTAACAAAGTTCACCTTCAAATTTGAGAACAACTCTATGGTGATGTAAATATGGTATTTCCCTTTTTTCATCTGATTGGAATAAATAAAATTCTCACATTATTTGCCATGTTGGAAAACACGCTGTCCCCTATCAGCTATTTCATCATAATTTTTTTTTCGTACACTCCAAGAATGTAATGATTTCAACATTGAGAGTGTCTTTCTAATTAGAGAATGTAGTTGTGTCTTTTAAAAAAGTTGTTCACAGAAGTTTTCTACAATTTTGACATCAAAATTTCATGTCACCACCCAATTGATTTTCTTTTTCTTTTCAAGTGTTTTCATAGCATATTCCTTTTTCATTTTAGGAATTATAGTACATGCTACTCCACTTGTTCATTTCCATTTTTTCATTGCACATATTGCATATGCACCTTCTTCAATACTCTTGTGTAGAATTGCAACCACTTTGTCCATGGTACATACTACACACATTCCTTCCTCAATTTCTGAAGAATGTGTAGAATCTCTTAAGTGAATACAGGTAGAATCTCTTAAGTAAATACACGTAGTATGAACATGTAGCATATCTATTTTTTTGATAAAAAATTGCATTTCCATTTCTTGGTATGATTAAAAAAATACACAACATATTGGCAGTGTGGAAAACACATTGAGTTCTATGTTATTTGATTCTTCTTAGTGAAAGGTCAACCTCTTAGGAATAGGTTGAATCTCTTAATTCAACACATGTACTCTAAACATGTAGCACATCTGTTTGGTTGATAAAAAAATTTATTTCCATTTCTTCGTATGATTGACAAAAAAAATGCACAACATATTGGCAGGGTGGAAAAAATAGTGGGTTCTATGTTATTTGATTCTACTTGGTCAAAGGTCAACCTCTAAAGAATAGGTAGAATATCTTAAGTCAATACATGTACTATGAACATGTAGTACATCAATTTTTGTGAGTGAAAATTGTATTTAATTTCTTCATCTGATTAATGAAACAAAAATGCACAACATATTGATAGGGTGGAAAACATAGTGGATTTTGTGTTATTTGATTCTACTTGGTGAAAGGTCAACCTCTCAAGAATAGGTAGAATATCTTAAGTCAATACACATACTATGAAAATGTAGCACATCTGTTTGTTTGAGTGAAATTTTCTTTTCCATTTCTTCGTATGATTAACAAAACAAAAATGCACAACATCTTGGCAGGGTGGAAAACACAATAGGTTTTGTATTATTTAATTGTGCTTGTTCTAATTCTACTTTGTATGGTCAACATGTGAAAGCTAATAATTTATTTGATGTAGGTATACAATGTGTTGTGTAATGAAAAAGCATGAGTCTCTAATTGTTATACCAACTACCACCTATATCTTCCATGCAATGTCCTCACTCACATAGAGGAATTGAGTCTCCCATATAGGTCGTGGGAAAAGATGTTAAGGATAATTAACAAAAAAGGGCCAAATTGCAATGATGTCAAATATCATAATTATGTTAATTTATTTAAATGTGTCTTTGGTGTATGGGTGAAAATGAGCATGGACATTGAATATCACAATCTAAAAATAGAGGTAAATTTGTTTCACTGGCCAATTTGTTTTTACTAAGAGATTCAAGACCTTTTCCTAGCTGGATGCATTTGGAAGGTATCCATTAAACCAACAGTAATAATCCAAAATCACAACCTTCCCAATGATTTGAGCATAAAATTTATGACATTCCTTAAGGGGGAACCTTGAATTAGTAATCACATGGGTCTTGTGGAGGAATAGTTTCTTGTTGTGTTGAAATTCAACTACATTGTTAGGTTTGAGGTGCACCATGTTAGATTGTCATTCAGGATGATACACACAAATTATGGTGTCAAGTCTAACTTGACAATCAGAGTGCGCACAATTCTTCCTAATATTGACAATGTAGAATTGATACCTATTCATAAATGGTTGACATGGTTGAAAATGTTTTCAAAGTTTTCAGATATTTTATATATGACTGTATCCAATTTCAATAGAATTTTGATGTCATTAGCGATTGACTCACCATCATTTCCATGTTATATATTTACAATAATTTTTGGAACTTTTATCAAAAATTAATATATAATACACTGTGGTTACCATAATAAATATGATTTTTAGTTTTTTGTAATGATTAGTTATCTATTACATATGGTTTTTTAGTTTTTTGTAGATGGATAAATAACTACACTTAGTTGTTTCATATGATATTTGTGATGTTTTCTTATGTCCAAGTCATATTTGTTTATTATTAAGATATCTTATTTCCTTTAGTATGGTATGCCTTTATAACCCCATGAAATAGGCACCTCTCTTGGAATAAAATGATCCACCATGCAGGTATTTAAAGAGAACATATTTAACCCACAAATTACAAGTATAACATTCATTTTAATGTATGTCAAGAACTAATATTTTATCCAAGTAGAATTTGTAGTAACAATTAAGACTTCATATGGTATATTCGTGTTTATATACACACATTTTATACTTTTTAAAACACAATATCTTGGCATTATATTGAAAATTAAATGCATTACAATGTAACCAAATTTCACACAATAAAGCACAAGTAATATACTTGATGAATATAGCAAGGCTCAATATGTTTTGGATACGATTAAGCACTCGCCAATCAAAAGTTAAGTGCATATAACAATACAAGTTAAAAGAAGTTGTACAAAAATAAGGACAACATTTTTACTATACCAAAGAGTTATTCTATAATTTGAAGGTGGACTTCATTACATTCTTGGAGCATACAAAAAAAAAACCTTTCATGAAGAAATAGCTGATAGGGGACAATGTCTTTTCCAACACTACAAATAATGTGAGCATTTTTTTTCCAATCAAATAAGGAAAGTGAAATGCCATTTTTACTCTACCAAAGAGTTGTTATAAATTTTTAAAGTGGACTTCATTACATTCTTGGAGTGTACGAAAAAAAATTCATGATGAAATAACTGACATGAGACAGTGTGTTTTCCAACACAATAAATAATGTGAGCATTTTTTTGTTCCAATCAGATGAGGAAAGTGAAATGTCATTTTCACTCTACCAAAAATTTGTTCTAAAATTTGAAAATGGAATTCATTACATTTTTGGAGCTCATAGGAAACAAAAAATTTTCATGACAAAATAATTGACACGAGATAGTGTGTTTTCTACATTACAAACAATGTGAGAATTTTATTTGGTCCAATTAGATGAGGAAAGTGAAATGCCTTTTTGACTGTACCAAAGAGTTGCTCAAAATTTTGAAAGTGGACATCAATACATTATTTGTTGTAAAAAAAAAAAACTTAAATCATAATGAAATAACTGACACAGGACAATATGTTTCCAACATTGCAAATAATGTGAGGATTTTATTTGTTCCAATCAGATGAAATAAGGGAAATGTCATATTTACATCACCAAAGAGTTATAAACTTTGAAGGTGGACTTCATTATATTTTTGGAGCATATGAAAAAAAAAAAATCATGAGGGAATAACTAAGAGAAGACATGTATTCCAACACTAGAAACAATGTGAGCATTTGTTTTGTTCCAATGAGATGAAGAAAGTGAAATGCCATTTTGATTTTACTAAAGAGTTGTTCAAAAATTTGAAAGTGGTCTTCATTAAATTATTGGTCATAACGAAATAAAAATTTTCATAACAAACTAACTGACATGGGATAGTGTGTTTTCCGACACTGCAAATAATGTGAGCATTTTATTTGTTCCAATCAAATGAAAAAAGGGAAATTCCCTATTTACATCACCAAAGATTTCTAAAATTTGAAGGTGGACTTCATTAAATTTTTGGAGCATATGAAACAAAACCTTTTCATGAAGGAATAACTGAGAAGAGACATCGTGTTTTCCAACACTACAAACAATGCAAGCATTTTTTTTGTTCCAATCAGATGAAGAAAGATAAATGCCATTTTGACTATACAAAAGAGTTGTTCAAAAATTTGAAAGTGGTATTCATTACATTCTCAGTCGTAATAAAAAAAACTTTTCATAACAAACTATAGGATAGTGTTTTTTCCAACACTACAAATAATGCAGGCATTTTATTTGTTCCAATTAGATGAAAAATGGAAATTCCATTTTTATGTCATGAAAGAGTTGTTCTAAAATTTGAAGGTGGACATCATTACATTTTTGGATTGTATGAAACAAGAATTTTCATGGGTGATCCCACAATAATGGTTTACACTTTTTGGCCAAACTTAACATTGAGCTGATTTTTTTTAACTAAATCTTCACTTTTGGGTACCTATATGTTGCTAAACCATGAGGAATTTGAAGATGATGCAAACTAGTGATTTGTGAATTTTTATATGTAGATTCTAAATGTATATATTTTAAAAAATTTTGGAAACAAATTCCATTTCTTTTTCCATCTCTTTCAAAAACTAGTTTTTAACAATAAACAACATTTTTAAAGAGTGATGTGTACTTGCTAACACAACTTTTTTCTATGAAGGATAAAATTCATTTTTTTTTGAATTTAGATTTGTAACTACAATATCTAGTGCATGCAATTGGTTTCATAGTTTTTTATTGAATATTTTTTTCTTAATTAAGTTTTAAAGTCAAACCAATTACAATTTACACATGTTTACTTGCCAACACATAACCTTTTGTGTATGTATCAATTTTATTTTTTTTAGTTGGATCAAGGACATCAATATCAAGTGAATAGATATTTTTTAGAACTTTTTTTTGACAATATTCTATTTTTCCACATGTGTAGAATAGAGAGCTTGGTTTTTGGTGAAAAACCTACATTCACAAGAAATAAAAAATAAATATAATAATTAAATTAAATATATTTAAAATTATAATTTTTGGGAATATTATAATAAGGACTACATACTTACAAAAAATAAATTTTAAATGAATGCATTTAATACCCCAAAAGGTAAATTAAAATTGGTTTTTTATTAGCATTTTGATAGGTGTAAAGGAGACTCCGTTATAGGCATGGTTTAAAACTAGCAGGGTTCTATCCAAGGGGGTTTGACCTAAGATGGTTTGATCAAACCTTCTTCAATTGGAGTCCTTTAAATGGAAATTTTCAAGGCTTAAATCTTTATATTTTCTAAAAATATGTAATTTCAACAAAAATAGGGATGTGCCAAAAAGTGTGAACCACTAATGTGGGATCACCCTCATATCAAAGTAACTGACATGGGAAATTATGTTTTCAAACACTGTAAATAATGTGAGCATTTTATTTGTTCCAATCACATGAAATTTAAAGGAAATTCCATCTATTATGTACCAAAGAGTTGTTCTAAAATTTGAAAGTGGACTTCATTACATTTTCAGAACATACGTAACAAAAAAATTTCATGAGGAAATAATAGAGAGGACACAATTTGTTTTCCAATATTGCAAATAACGTGACCATCTTATTATTTCCAATCAGATGAGGAAAGTGAAATTTCACTTTGATTGTACCAAAGAGTTGTTCAAAAATTTGAAAGTGGACTTCATTACATTCTTGGGCATAATGAAACAAAAAAAATTCATAATGAACTAATTGACAAGGGATAGTGTGTTTTCCAACACTACAAATAATGTGAGCATTTTTTTATTCCAATTAGATTCAAGAAAAGGAAAATGATATATTTACGTCACCAAAGAGTTCTAAAATTTGAAGGTGGAATTCATTACATTTTTGGAGCATATGAAATAAAGACTTTTCACGAGGAAATAAATTAGAGGAGATTGAGTGTTTTCCAATCCTGCAAACAATGTGAGCATTTTTTTGTTCCAAATAGATGAAGAAAGTGAAATTCCTTTTCAACTATATCAAAGAGTTGTTCAAAAATTTGAAAGTGGTTTTCAGTACATTCTTGGTCATAACAAAACAATTTTTTTTATAATGAACTAATTGACATCGTACAATGTGTTTTCAAACACTATAAATAATATGAGGATTATATTTGTTTTAATCAGATGAAAAAAGGGAAATGCCATTTTTACAACACCAAAGAGTTGTTCTAAAATTTGAAGGTGTAATTAATTACATTTTTGGAGCGCATGAAATAAAAAAATTTGATAACAAAGTAACTGACATGGGACAGTGTGTTTTCTAGCACTGCAACTAATGTGAGCATTTTATTTGTTCAAATCAGATGAAAAAAAGGAAATACCATTTTTAATGTACCAAAGAGGAGTTGTAAGATTTAAAGGTGGACTTCATTACATTCTTGCTCATAATGAAACAAAAAAATTTCATAAGGAAATAATTGGGAGGAGACAGTGTGTTCTCCAACACTGCAAATAATGTGCATTTCATTTTTTCCAATCAAATGAAAAAAAGGAAACACCATTTTTACTATACCAAAGAGTTGTTCTAAAATTCAACAGTGGACTTCATTACATTCTTTCTCATAATGAAAAAAAAAAATCATAAGGAAATAACTGATAGGGGATAATGTGTTTTCCAACATTGGAAATAATGTGAGCATTTTATTTGTTCCAATTAGATGAAAAAGGGAAATGCCATTTTTATTGTACAAAAGAGTTTTTCTAAAAATTAAAAGTGGAATTCATTACATTCTTTCTCATAACAAAACCAAAAATTTTCATAAGGAAATAACTTATAGGGGATAGTGTGTTTTCAAACATTGCAAATAATGTGAGAATTTTATTTGTTCCAATCAGATTAAAAAGGGAAATGCCATTTTTAATACATACCTGGTGCAGGGGCACCCATGGTTTCAGGTGCACCTTGTGTCATAGGTTGATTTTTTGTCTTGTGCAAGTTGATTTCATGTAATAAGGTATTTCTAGACCATTTCATGTTAGTTGGTGTCATGTTTGCATCCTTAGGTACTAGGCAATCCAAAAATATCAAAATTGTCAATGTTGTCCAAATGTTGTCAAAGCAACGTTTTCCAACTTTTGTAACAAGAGGCCATAATGATGTTTTTTTATCTCCTTAACCAAAAATATGGTTGGAGGTAGTTTTAAATGGTTTTAGGTGATTATATTTTCCTTCTATCATCGAACAAAAGGTTGGTCATGAGGATTGGTGAATGGAAAACTTTTTTTGCACGTTGTTTTTTCTGTGTTTTCTATATTTCTCTAATTTTTGTCACGTTGTATGGATTCTCAATGCTCTATACAAATGGGAGAATAATTTTAAGTGATAGGGGGAACTCTTTTCTTTCATGTTGTTTTGATTTTGTTCATTTTCATTATGTATTAAGGGAGATATTGGCATTTTTTTGAAACTAGTCAGAAACCCCACCTAGGGTTGAAATAAATAATGAAATTACTATATATGGACTTTTCACCATGATAAAACCCTAAAAATTTGTACAAAATTCTGTCATGATGTCTTCAACCTCCTTGCAAAGTTTGAGGCTTGGGTATGCATGTGTGGAGGAGCATTTAATGACAATTTGTTGCATTTGAGCCTTGTTGGTAGTCAAACCCTAGTGGTGTAGGGGGTTATGTTAGAAAAGAAATTGTAGGTTGTTTGGGGGTTAGAGAACAGGTTCTTGAGACCTTATAAGATATTTTGAAGGTGTATAAATGACTGACAAGAGATAGTGTGTTTTTCAACACTACAAATAATGTGAGCATTTTATTTGTTCCAATCAGATGAAAAAGGGAAATTTCATTTTTACTGTACCAAAAATTTGTTATAAAATTTAAAAGTGGACTTCATTACAGTCTTGCTCATAACAAAACAAAAACTTTTCATAAGGAAATAACTGATACCAGATAGTGTGTTTTCTAACATTGCAAATAATGTGAGCATTTTATTTGTTCCAATTAGATGAAAAAGGGAAATGCTATTTTTATTGTAAAGAGTTGTTCTAAAATTTAAAAGTGGAATTCATTACATTTTTTCTTATAACAAAACAAAAACTTTTCATAAGGAAATAACTGATAGGGGATAATGTTTTTTCTAACACTACAAATAACGTGAGCATTTTTTTGTTCCAATCAAATGAAGAAAGGTGAAATACCATTTTTACTACATAACAAAGAGTTTTTCTAAAATTTAAAAGTGGACTTCATTACATTCTTTCTTGTAATGAAACAAAAACTTTTCATAAGGAAATAACTGATAGGGGACAATGTGTTTCCAATACTGTAAATAATATGAGCATTTTATTTCTTCCAATCAGATGAAGAAAGTGAAATGTCATTTTGAATATACCAAAGAGTTGTTCTAAAATTTAAAAGTTGACTTCATTACATTCTTGCTCGTAAAAAAACAAAAAAAATTCATAAGGAAATAACTTAGAGGAGATGGTGTGTTTTCTAACACTTCAAATAGTTGTCCACATAGACACATACATATACAAAAAATATTTATTGCTATACTCTATTGAATGTACCATGTATGTAATTAGTCTATTGAATATCATTGACTACTATATTCAAATTTGTTGAGGTCAAACATTTACATGTCAAATTTTTTCTTTCATTTATAAGCAAGCTACCATAAACAATAACACTTTAGGTGACATTTCCTACCATTATTTTACATTGTTTATAATGTAATTATACAAGGCCATGAAAATTTTGATATGAAATGTATAACAACATAGTGTTCAAAAATATGAAAATAATATATGTCTACACCATAATTTTTCAATAATAAAATAATGAAACCCACAATGCATAATGAGTAATGTTAGTTTGTCTCATCATCTCCTACACTACCTATTCTTTGTAATTGAGGTCATTCCTCCATAATATATGGTATGTTTATTTGGGTTGTTGTGTATTTTAGGAGGGGTGATTCCAATTGCATGAACCTTCATAGATGATGAACGTGAAACATTAGATTTCTGGAGAGGTTGTGCTTTATCCTTCACACTTTGAACATGTTTAGCCTATAAGAAAAAATTTGAACAATTAACATATGGATGGAAAAAAATATAAGGTAGTATGATATATACAACAATAAATCATTTATATGTACCTCTAGAAGAGAAGGCTTCAAGTCAAAGAGATTCCATATTGTGAAGCCACCCACAGAGTCTTCAATAGTCTGTGTGAATGAATTAGGATAAGGAACTCTACAGTCACCAAAAATGGCCTTAACAATGTTGACTCTCACATAATTTGGTGGGACTAGAATGTTGTGGCAAGTAACATCTCTATCAAAAACACTTAGAATGCCTTTTCCAACCAGTTTACACCACCACCAAAGGTCAACATGATCATTGACCTTAAAATTGACCCTCATATCTATCCTCTCCTCATCAACATGATATGGCTACAATGGAAATGCCATTAACATCAATCATAATTCAAGACATATTAAAGGATTCATAAAGAAATTGGAAAAAAATCATGAAAGTGTGTTATGTTTTTTACCAATATAGATGGAATACCAGTGTGCTCTCCATCTCCATGTCCATATTTATTACCATCTCTCCCTTGTAGGCCAGTGGTCTTCCCATCCCCATGTCCATATTTTTTACCCCACCCTACTTGTAGGATAGTGCTCTTCCCATGCCCATTTCCATCTCTACTACCGTCTCCTAGTTCCATTGCAACCACATCACCAATAAGGTCAAGGCCAACACCTCATTGTTCATCCTTGCCTTTTAATAGTAGGAATTGAAATTCCACATAAAATTTAGATGCATGTAAAAATTTCATTGAAATAATCAAAACAAACATTAAATAAAAGATTTTGAAATTACCATTTCTTCTAGTTTCTCCATCTCAAGGAACCTTGAAACTTTTGACCATGTATATTCTCCTTTGTCTTCTTAATGTTAGATGGTGGGTTAGGAGGAACAACATCATCTTGTGATTTCATGGGCATTGCTTTGTCTTCAAATCAATAGTACCTTGCTTGAGGCGAACACTTTGTTGTTCATCCTTTCCTTATAATAGCAGAAATTGAAACATCACCTCAAATTCACATGCATGCAATCAATTCATTGAAATAATAAAAAAATATATTAAATAGAAGATTTCAAAATTACCATTTTTTCTCATTTCTTCGTGTGAGGGTGCCTTGAAACTTTTGACCGTATATGATCCTTCTTCCTCTCAATGTTAGATGATGGGTTGAGAGGAACAACATCAAATTATTCTTTCATAGGAACTGTTTCATCTTCCAAATCAATAGTACCCTACTCGAGGCCACCAATTTGTTGTTCATCCTTGCCCTGTAATAGAAGGTATTGAAACATAACATCAAATTCACATGCATGCAACCAATTCATTGAAATAATCAAAACTAACATTAAATAGAAGATTTTCAAAATCATTGTTTGTTCTTGTTTCTTCATGTGAGGGCGCCTTGAAAATTTTGACTGTGTACACTCCCTCTCAATTTTAGACACTGGGTTGGGAGGAACCACATCATCTTATGCTTTCATGGCCATTTCTTCATCTTCCAAATAAATATTACCTTACACAGGATCAACAATTTGTTGTTCATCCTTGCCCTTTAATAGCATGAATTGAAATGTCACATCAAATTCACATGAATGCAACCAATTTGTTGAAATAATAAAAAAAAAATATTAATTTTTTTTTTTAAAATCACCATTTGTTCTCATTTCTTCATGTGAGGGTTCCTTGAAACTTTTGACTATGTACGCTCCTTCTAAATGTTAGACGTCAGGTTGGGATGAACAATATCATCTTGTGCTTTTGTGGGAACAACTTCCTCTACCAAATGAATAATACTCTACTCAAGGAAAACAACCGCTTGTCGACCATCACCTTGTCATGTCATGTAAGTTAAAATTAAGTGAACCTTGTATGCATCAAAATAGAAAAAATAAACCAACAAAAATTCAGATTTAATAGTTCAATTCCACATTACCATTTTTTCCTTTCTCTTTTTCTCTTGCAACAACAATATTTTTTTCCTTCTTTGCTCCTTGTTCTCTTCACTATTGTATAAAGCCATTTTCTCCTTCACCTTATCCTTTCCATCCTTAGAAAGTAGATGGAATATTTTTTTACCATACTTTCTATAGACCCTTTCAATAACATGCTTCTATTGGATATTCTCCCATAGCTTCCGTTGGTACTCCATCTTATCCACCTTCTTTTGAAGATACTTTTTCAATTTCTCAGGGGAGGAGGGGGAATTTTGGTTCCCCCTTGACACACTTCGACCATGATTTTATGGCGTGAGAATAGGATGGTGGTGATCCTAAATCCTATGCATGTTGAAAAATTTCCAATCATGAAATTTTCTTCTACATTGTTCTAAAATATAGTAATATATGTATATTGCTTTCTCCACTTCTCTTATGTATTCAACAAAAAACTACACAACAAATTCAGAAAAGAAAATAGCTTAATATATTTGATATTAAAATAAGTTGAATGCACAACATAAACACACAACCAAATGATACAATAATTGAGTTATTTTATCTACCTTCCTGTCCTGCACATCACCTCGTGCTTAATTCACACCCTCCACATCCTTAGGGTCACCCTTTGCATGCTCTTCCTCTTTTTTGTGGACTATGGTAAGAGCCTAATCATGTCCTTGATTATCAACTTGAATCGAAGGAATGATATACTATCAAAATCAACATATTCATAATAGACATGAAATTTTATAACTAAAATTATAAAGCATCCTGATTGATGCATTGGAAGTAAAGGGTAATTGGAAGTTCACAATCAATTACCAAACATGTCGCTACCTCAATGCTCAACATTCTCCTGAAATTAGGGGGTGTCCTTTGTACAATGGTTACTGCTTCTTGATTAAAAAATTACCACTTTCTAGTCAACATCATAACTATTTGTCAGAGATTAAAATTATACATTGATTGCATCTTTTAATTAGTGGATCTTACCCACAGATTTTCAAACATGACCATTTTGAAGGAGATGCACCACTACATGCCTTGTCAGGTGTGACAACCATCTCAACAACATTCGCCACTGTACGAAGCACTTTCCCTTTAAAGTATGCATCCCTGGCTAGCTATAAAATGTAATATAGTTGCAAGTGTTACAAATAGTTAAAGTTTCAAAATTTATTTCATGGTCAGCAGTAAGCAAGAATATCTTTTTTCAATCATAAGAGGAATTTGTAACATAATTTTTAGTCTTCGTAAAACTTGTGATAAATTTTGAAGGTGCCTTTCATTACATTCTTTCTATCTAAATTAATTTTTTTCTTTCAATACATTCATATTGTCAAAAAAATTGCAGGTTTGAAAAGAGATGATGTTATGAAACCTACAAGCCACATAGTGTTGTAAAAATCTATACACAAAACAACCCAATTGGTTAGTCACCCCTCAAATTGATTTGGTTTTAATTATATATCCCCTACCCGTAGAATGAAATAACTGACAACCCACTATGTATTCCTTCAAGCAATTATTTTGTTCATTTATTTTTCATTCACATGAAGACGTTGAATTAAAATTTTTACCATAACTAATAGTTGTGGTAAATTTTGAAGGTTCCTTTCATTACATTCACATTTTTAGATAATTTTTTTTTCAAGACATTCATACTATTTTGTGAAATTCTAGGTTGGAAAATATTGGGTGTTATAAATCCTGTAACCCACATACTACTCTAAAACCCTTTACAAGTAAAAACCCAATTGGTTAGTCACCCCTCTCCTCAATTTGGTATGCCTTGTGATTTTATTGAGAACCTTTTTCTTTTTACATAGCAAGAATGCAATGAAATTGGAAAACATTGGGTGTTAAGAAACCTCCAACCCACATAGTGTTGTAAAGCCCTCTACACATAACAACCCGATTAATTAGTCACCCCACAAGTCAATTTGGTTATTTTTATGTATCCCCCACCTACAAATCTTGCCTGTGCTCTCAACCATTTAGATTTTAAATTGTGGAATGAAACAATTGACAACCCACATTGTGTTTTCAAACCTGCCATTATTTTGTGCATTTCTTTGTTTTAATCATACGAAGAAATTCAAATACAATTTATACTATAACTAAGAGTTGTTATATATTTTGAAGGTGAAATTCATTACATTCTTACTATATACAAAATAAAAGGCTTCCAATAAATTCATACTATCAATATAATTACATGTGGAGGATACATAAAATTATCCAAATTCACCTAAGGTGTGACCAACCAATTCATTACTCACCCCTCAAGTAAATTTGGATAGTTTTATATATCCCCCACCTGCAAATCCACTCCATGCTCTCAAAAATTTAGCTTTCAACGTATAGAATGAAAGAACTCACAACACAAAGTATTTTCTAATCTCCAATTATTTTATGCAATATCATATTTGAACAAATACTCTTGAAAATAATAGTTATTACAGTTTATAATTTACTCACATCATTCTACCTTTAATGCCTACGGGTGCACAAAATTTAGTGAAAAGGATAACTTCTCATGGAAGCTAGTGGGCCAGTGAGTTTTATAGTTGAAATCCTATCATAGAGTCACAGCTGAAAAAATGCAAGAAAAATGATCTGATTCCACCATTATCTCATCACTTTCATCATCGTAACATTTCCTCCCATATGTAAATTTTTTCACTTGTATCCCCCATCTTGGGAGGCCTCGCACTACACTGTCCCACCATGTGGTGATTTTTTTTGTATTTTTTAATGTGTGTTTGTATGCTATGATGCCTCTGAAATGCATTCTTCTAGGGAGAATATCCACATCCAATTACATAAGGTGATCTCCCTAAAAAACTACATGGCTTACACATGATAATGTATTACCCTTTTTCTAGGATAAGACATGTGTGATTATGTTATCATGTCCAAGACATACACTTTTTCAGGGATAATAGCTTGATTTTACTATATTTTGTAGGGATATTAGCTTCTTCCCATTGGAAAAGGCTATTCACCCTACAAAAATGTATGTTAGATGCATCATAACAATCATCATGTTTTAAAAATCATAATTTGGAATGGCAAAAAGCGCAAAACGTCACCACTATCGACATTCACATTTTGGAGGTTGTTGGGGAGTGTAAAAGGGAGTTGCAAGTGTTCAAAAGATGAAGTAGAGTAGTCATTCTCCTTACCAAAACCATTTAATGCATGGGAAGCTAGCTAGCAGGTATGTACATCAGTCAGGAATATAAGCCTTTTTTCCATTCTACCTAGGGACATTGAAGAATTCAATGGATTCATTGCAAAAAGTGGTATTCATTGACAGGTTTCCAAGGGTTTTCCTCACAAAAAGGGGTTTCATTTGATATGCAGAGTTCATTATGTGCTTTTTTGTGGAGGGATTTATAATTTTTCAATTTTAATATTTAGTCTAAAACTATCAGAAATGAGGAAAACTGTCCAAATTGAGCTCATGTGTGACTAACCAATTAAATTTTTATGTGTTCAAATTTGAATTTCCTCACATAGATACAAGGTTTGAAAAAACGTCATTTGCCAACTACACTTAATGACATGGACCAAGCTTTGGGATAGATAGTTGAACCTATACAACTAGTGTAATATAACAAATTGCATGCTTCATAAAACACTGCATTTGTCAACCTCCATATCACAACATACCCAAGATCTTGTGGTTTTTAATCCTGTATATATAGGTGTGCATTGCAGATAGCAAGAACACTAATTTCTTTCCATTATTGGAAATAATGAATAAACTTTTTGACAGTGGTCAATGTTGTGTAGTGTAGGTTGGGAATCACAATGTGTTTTGAATCCTACCTTTATTTATACCCAATCTTTTTCTTGAAATGCATATATACAAACATATAGATGGGGTTCTATTTTATCAAATAACACATTTCTCATTAAAGGTGGACTCTATTAATTATCAATACATAGTGAACTTTATAGTATGCACTTCATTATATTTTATAAAAAATCATGTTGGAAAACCCTGTGTTAAGAAATAAGCAATCCAAATAGTGTCCTAAAACCCTCTACAACCCAATTGGTTAGTACCCCTCACCTTGATTTGGTTGGTTTTCTCTTCCAAATCCTCCATGTGCACTCCAATCTCTAGCTTTCAACATGAAGATAGAAAATGTGAAGTGTATTTCATCCTCTTTCTCCAAATCAAACAATGCACATGTCAGTCTGCCTCCAATTCTCACACTAGAAAAAATCTCTAAAAATGGTAGCTTCTCACGCAAGCCATGGGGCCTAGTTTTATCTATAGAAAAAATATGGGAAAAATAACCTGACAGTGTCGTTATCTCCTCACTTCCTTCACCATAACATTTTCTCCCATTTGATGGTGTCATCACTTTTATCCCCCATTTGGTGAGCCCCACACTATGCCATCTCATCATGTTATGTATGTTTTTATGTATGGTTTTATGCATTTTTGTATGTACATAAGTACATTTTTTTGGGAGATTAGCTACACCCGCATAAGTGTTCGCACAATTGAAAACACATTATGTTTCTAAAGCTCCAAAATGGGTAATAGGGAATGCTCACATTTGTAAAGAGGCTTCAACATTGAAAAAAACATTGTGTTTATAGAAGTCTTGCATTGTGTTTATAGAACAACAATTCCACTACAAAATTTAGGCAGCCTTTAATGTCCATTTGTGTGTTATAGTGACTTCACCTATGTAGTTTGTATGGTATATTATATTGAGTAAAAAAATTACAATGACAATGTTCTTGTAATGACTGAAAAAGGTCCCCCTAAGTTGGCCTTGATTTAGTGTTGTAATATGCCAAACATATTCACATTAGGTGTTGGGCCCTTGTGAACTAATTGAGCTTATTGGTGCATTGTTTGGAGTGTTATAAAGCATTGTAACACACTTACACACTTTTCTAGGGTTTTCATTAATAATTGGACTTTATTATGCTTTAATTAGCCATAGTTTACATCCAAAAGCCCCATTTAATGCATCTTTTCAAGGTTAATCCTGAGACAAATCATCATCCAATTATAATTCAAGTGTTTCAGGTTTGAATGGACCAAATTTAGTGATTTGGAACTCATTTTTCACCTCGGGCGAATGAGTCCTACCTAGATTTATGGGTCCCAAACCTTGTTTCACACCTTTCTAAGCATTTTTAAACATGGTCCCAAAATTTAGGTTTGGTGGGACTCATTCGCCACCTTGAGTGAATGAGTCTTGTGTGGCCCAAAATCAAAATTAATTCAAATTTTTGGCAGGATTTTATCCTCCTAGATCTGATTCTGGCTTGTAGTGTTGTGATTTTTGGGAGTTATTGCATAGTTGAGTATAAATACAAGGTTCTTTCATGCATTTTCACCTAAGACTTTTGTGAGATCATTCTTAATAGAAAGTTGAGTTCACAAGAGAATTCAAGAGTATTCAATGGAAGAATATCAAGCATTTTAAAGTAACATTCAAGCATCAATAATCATGTCAAGGATTTCATGCATCATGTTTGTTTTGGAGCTAACAATTGTGGTGTAGGATTTTATGATTCAAGCAAGTATTTTATTCAAGATTTATCATCTTCAAGCAAGAGTCAAGATCTAAATCCATTGGATCCATCTCAAGATTAGTTGCAACACTTCATTACAAGGGTTTGGTGAGTTGCAACATTGTCATTTTTTCATTCATCATCCCCCATTATTATTTTATTTCATTTCAAGGATTGATTTCCAAAATGGGGCTTGACCAAGGAAAACCCCTATCCACTAACCCAAAAAAAAATTCCCTCTACTTTGTGTGTAATTTGTAGGTCTAGGTTACAGATTTCCTAAGGATCAAGATTGGAGAAAAGTTGTGAAATCATTCAAAGTTGTCAAAGTTGTTAAGAAGCATTGAAGAATATTGGAGAGCACCTATAGGTTGCAAATCATGGTTTTGGATCTAGAAATAAATCAAGGACATAGTAGAAAAAAAGAGTAGGATTAGACTTTGAAGCTTCAGAAAACCCTAACTAGATTGATTTTCCACTTTTGGCGAATGAGTCCCAGTTCCAATCAAAATTTAGATTTTGCATATTCGAATACCCTTTTGGCAGATTCCTGTTGCTGGATAAAAATACAAAATCTAGACTAATTCACCTCGATTGGTGAATGAGTCCTAGTCAACATTAAAATTAGACTTTCTAGTGTTTTAGATCTCCATCCAACCATCTCTGGGTTTCTAGGTGCACACATTTTGTTCTGTAGTTTTTTGTGTTGTTTCATTCACTTTTCTACGCAATTTAGTGTTACTTTTCATTGAATTAGGGTTTAGTGTTGTATCTTTCATTTCATTAGTATTTCCAAGTTCTTACTTGGTGGTGAACCCCTTATTAGTTTGCATTCATCCCCTAGGATAACACTCTTGCAATATATCTTTCTCCTTTGCATTGAGATATCAAGGGTTTTTCCTTCAATGAAATTGGAGAAGTGGGTGTGCTCGATGTCCTAAAACCATATGATAGCACTCTATACCACTTTTACATCATTTCATTTTGGTAAGCCTGCATTTAGAACATTAAATTTCTAATTTGGAGTGCATTATCATCCTAGATTTGGCTTGCATTAATATAGCATTAGGATTTGCATTGGTTAATTCACAGTCTAGGGTTTCAAATTTTGCATTAGTGAAAGCTCATATAGTTTTCATTTTTGCATCTCATTTCACTAAAAATCAAACAAAATTTGCATTTTCATTCAAGATAAACATCATAAAACATAAAACGCATAAAATTCAACTAAAAATTTATGAAATTTTTGAAAATAATCCCTATTGGGACTCATTCACCAGCTTGGGTGAATCAGTCCCACTATGCATTTTGCACTACATTTTCTAGCATTCAAAGTTTTGTTTCTGAGTTTCTATTTGTTGTTGTTACCTTTCAGTTTCAGTTTCTAGAATTTTAGTTATAAGCATTTCATTGTCCTTAGCTCATATTGCATTTGCATTCATCTTGTGTTTAGTATCCCTTTTCCTATTTCTAATACTGTAGTGATACAAATTTTAAGACTCATGTCATCTTGCGATAGCACAATTATTTTAGATCTTGGGTTATCTAGCTCTTTCACTCCTAGTATTGGCATTAGTACACTAGGTATGGACCATACCCTCAACAACTCTTTACCTTCAAGTAATGTGATGCAAGTTGAAATAAGGAATGATAATGACCCATAAGAAAACATAATCCAAATCCATGAAGACCTAGCAAACTTACAACATCAAGTGCAAAATGACAACATTTCAACTACTACCATCCCTACTATAGACAACATTCATCGCATGCTTGAAAGTGAATATGGACTTGACCTTGTGAAAAACATAGTTCAAATATGTGGGGAACATCTCACCTCAATCACTAGTTATGCTTTACCTACAAGAAATGTCACAAGCCAAGGAGGATCTCAAATTCCTCCTCCCACAACAATTGCCTCAATACCTACCTATACCAACCCTCAAGTCACAACAACAATGTAACCAACTAGTGATGTGATTCCTTCCTTAGGTATTTCCACTACCATCCCTAGTTCCTTCATGGCATCACATGTCATATCTCCTACCACTTTACCACCTATAAGTATTCCATTCACTTGTCACTCGAACACATACACCCCCTCACCTTTTTCACCTCCATCTCATAACACAAGAAATCACCCTATCATAAACCAACTCTTCCAAACTGTTTCATCCCTTTAGAAATAAATATCCACCATCAACCAAAATCAAAATGGCCCACCTACATATTATGTCAAAAGTAGTCCATTTTCCTTAGAGATATTGCGAACACCGATGCCACAAGGTGTAGAGGTTCTTAGATTTGAGAAATATGGAGGAAAAGGAGAGCCTTCTAACCATGTTAATACTTATACCACCTTATGTAGAGACTTTTTCATTGATGATAAAATCTTGGCTAAGCTTTTCCCTAGGTCCTTGAAAGATATTTCCTTGGAATGGCTCTCTTCATTACTAAACAACTCAGTTCATTCATTCAATGAACTTGTTGATGCATTTGCTAACCTTTTCCAAGTGCATATGACTCTTAAAATGACATTGGATGACTTGATGAGATGTATACAAAAATAAGAAGAAAATATAACCAAATTTATCTCACGCTACCAATCACTTTATTCCAAAATCGATGTCAAGGTTCTCGACCCTCATGTTCAAAAGATGTTTATAGAAAATTTGAAAAGCAAGATTCAAGATAAGCTCACCATGATAAAATTCCCATCCTTCAGGCAATTATGTACTTCCCTCAGTGATTATCAAAATTTAGTTAATAGTTGAGATATAAATTCCACTTCTAACCAAACTAAGAAATCCAAGCTCACAAACTAAAACAATTCCCAACCCTTTAGAAAATAGAACAAAGGTTTCCTTCAATTCAATCCCCCTCAACAAACAACTTATAATGCTAATAACCATGTAGCTGCCATTAAAGCCATGATACCTTTTAGCTATGGAGACCTGAAAAGATAATTTACTCCCTTATTTGACACCCTTCATAACACAATGACACAATTCATAGAATAGAAGATGATTACCTTGCCTCCCATTAAAACACTCGATCCTAGTAAAACCATCACCCACAAGGTATAGACCAAACTCTTACTACCATTATCATTGGAAAAATGGACATGACACAAAAAATTGTAAGCATCTTAAACATCTTGTGCAAGACCTCATTGATTCTAGTTGTCTTTCTATCAAAAGTGTTAGTGATCAAGGAAATAAGTTTGTTTCTCCTCCTAACCAAAATTTGAAAATATTTACCAATCCTATGCCTAATCATAACATTTCATTTTTCAAAGCTAGCAAAACTAAAAAAAATGATGTGATGAATGTTGATACAGATGATGATAACAATGATTCTATTCAACATGATTCTATAGATAATGATCATATGGATGACATCTTAGGAGTGATAGATGTTATTCCTTATAAGGACTGAACTAAGAATCCTCCTGACATTGCTTTCTCCTCTAAAAATATACTTAAACATGCACTTGATGGTCCTCTTTACATAGCTGAATGAATCTATGACAATCCCACTAATGGGATATTAATAGATCTCGCCTCTAGAGAGAATGTGATCATTGAGGAATTCTTACTTTTCCATGAGCTCTATCAGGATATATATGATGAACTGAGAGCATGGATCAAGACGCATAATGGTTTCACTTGCCCTACGATGGGATCAATCACTCTTCCTTTGAAAATAGGACCAAAAAAAATAGATATATCATTTTCCATCACCCCACAGCTGGACCAATTTTGTGTGAAGCTAGGCTATTCATGGCTTTGTTCCATGAAATCTATCCCTTCAGTTGTGCATAAGTGCTTAAAGTTTCCCTTTTACAATGAAGTTTTCACCGTTCATCATAAAAAATTTAACCCATTGTCCTCCAAGGGTAACTTTTCCTTAGATTTCTTTTTTCCTAAGCCTATAGAACCTATAAATCCACTAAAAGACTTCTTTTTCTTGTCTTATCAAAAGTTCAAGGAAAAGAATATAGAAAAACTATCCCTCTGAAACATGTCCCCACCCACCAGTGAGCCTACCATCCTAGATGAAACCATTCTGGAACCTAAAGAAATTCCAAACAACCAAGACCAACCTAAGACAAAACCTTCACTTACCTCCTACAAATGACAAAGAGACAACAGAAACAATCCCACCACACCTCCTAGAATAAAACAAGTTTACAAAGTCAAAGAGAAAGTGGTTGAACAACCTCCCGTGGTTCCTTATGTTCCTACCCTTGGGAAGAAAAGAAACCTATGGTTGACCAAACCACTCATACACAAATATAACTTGATAAAAAAAACTAAAATAAAAAGAGGTACTAGAAAGCATAAGCATAGACATTGTGCCTTTGCTCACAAGTTATATGAAGAATTACACAAAGAAAATCAAAATCCAAACTTGACTGAAGAAATGCATGATAATCCTCCCCCTTTTCCAAAACAAATATATCTTATAATGTAATCACAACAAGAGTTGAACCCTTCCTTAGACATTATCATTTGACCTCTTGTTGTGACTAACTCGGATGACGATGAGGAAGTTTCTAAAATTGATGAGGAGGTGCATAATGAATTGAACACACTATTTTTCTCTTCTATGAGCTTAAATGACAATTCTCCTACAAAGAGTGTTGAACCTAGTGCTTCCCCTAGTTAGACACTTGCTCTTGTCCCTTTGGCTATTTTTCTACCTTTGGTATACAATGAATATGATTGGGATGTAGACGACCTACTTATAGGTTGACTTGCATGTACCTCACTATTGATTTGCATTATTTATTTTTCATTTTCTTTTTCATGTGTGTAATGTGATCCCCCATGCTATTCTATTTGATGTTCTCTCTTTGTGCTTGTGACATTCCTCTATTTGTACCTTAATTCTTCCCTATGCCATCAATCTTTTACTTTTCACTTTATTTACTTTCTTTCTCTTGTGTTTTCCTTTTGGGGATGGTGCAAGGCGTCAAGACATTCATGTCTCTTCCATGTTGACCCAAAATATTTTCCTTTCCTTTTCTTTATTTATTTTGTTTTTCTTGTGTTTTCCTTTTGGGGATGACGCAAGGCGTCGAGCCATTCATGTCTCTTCCATGTTGACCCAAAAGGTTTTTCTTCGTTTTCACTCTCTTTTTGTAATTATTTGAGTTCTATGAGTATTTGGGGAATGATGAAAATTCCATGCTCTATGAAAACATTGTAGCAAAAACATATTGACCCCAAATCCATAGACCCCTTATGTGTTTGGATTTTCATTTTGGGGCCAACCCCTCTCTTTTCTTTTTCTTTTGCATGATGTAGCTTTACTCAAAAACCTATGACTTGGCATAGGGCCTTCCAAGTTAGGTTTCATGTCTTCTTTATTTTTTGAATTTATCATTTTATACTTTAAAGTAATTTCTCATAGTATGGTGTTTACCAATTTCTTTAAAATGGGGACATAAATTGGCATTATTCTTTTGCATTTTTCTCTTCATGGTTCATGGTGTAGCCTTCTTACTTTTTATGATGTGTTTTTCACTTTGTGGATGAAATTGGGTATAATGTCCTTCAAGAGAGTGATCTCTCTTAGCATTTTACATTCCTCTTAGTCACTTGATGCGACACACTACATCCCCTAAGTTGCAAATTTTCTATTCTTTGATTGGTCCTCTCTTGGATACATTAGGCACAATGTTCCATAAGTTAAATACCTCACATGAACTAAGCAAGAATCCTTTGAGCGTTCCTTATTTTTGCATTTTTCATTTCTAGTTATATGGCCACCTTGCATAACACAACTTGCATGCTTGTAGATCCATCTTGTTTGTTCATGAGTTCCAAGCATACAAATATTTTCTTGCCTCATGATTCTCAAAAATCATTTATTGTGCGGTTCCTTATTAAAGTTATCAGGAGTTATAACTTTGGTATGGTTTGACGAGAAGCCAAACGAGGGATTGAATTTCCCTTAGCCACTCACATGTGTGTTTGAGAGAATACTAGGCATGAGTGTATGTGTCTCACCTTCTTGGACTTCTCACCCAGTGGACATCCTAGAGTTACATTGCCTCAAAGTGAGTGTTAGCTCTTAAAAATGCAGGTTAAATGCCTCAAGAGGCTGCCAATCTCTTTATATGCTTTAGGGTAACAGACAAGGTCAAGAGAACTCAACCTTCTACTCTTTAGGTGTTGGTAACCTAGGTGGGTGTACCTTTTAAATTGAGTAAACTTATCTTATGATTATCCTTCTAAAATGTTTTGTCCACAATGGAAAATGAAAGTGAAAAAATGAAATCAAACTTGATAACAATCTTCTGATCTAAATCCTAAAATGCTTAATTAACAGATATAAAGAAAATGAATGAATTCAAATGATGAAATTATAGAGACGAGTTCCTTGTTGGGTATGCGGAGTCAAATGAAACAGAAGTGGGCAACTTATTCTGGTAGAAGATCAAATTGTAGGCATATGATCGGTTCATAACTTGTATAAACAATGCAGGATTATGACTACGAAGCTCTACTTTCTTAATCCAGATGAATCTCCTTGATTACTGTGATCAACAAAAAGGATTTAATCTTTGCTTGAAAGAACCAATTGATTAATCACATAGATACATCAAATGTACATTGGAAAATTGAACATAAACTTGTTATGTCAATTTAAACAACCAGAAATAATCAAAATGGAGACAACTTCAGTAATACTTTTCAATAGGTTCAACATGCAATTGACACCAGAAACAACCTACCACACTAGCTAATTTTCATTGGATTCGCCAATTTAAAACATGCAACATAGTCTCCAGAATGAGAACTTTATTCTACTGTGCCCATTCCTAATCTACTGTATCTAATCTAAATCTAATGATATCTCAATTACAATCGGGGTGCATATTTATACACCAGCATGAGAAAATCATAACGCTTCAAAATTATGTTGGCCACCATAGAAATCAGGCTCCAATCAAATTGGTCAGCAACGGTCTTCAAGCATTTTACATGTCAGCCACAAGATTTGTATTTCTATTATTCACATGTTAGCCAACATCATTTGAAAATATTTAATCGTAGATGGAACAATTGCTAGGATAGTCAACAAGTATGCCAAAGGAAAAATAACATTTATTATGCTTTGGTCCCTACCGTGTTCCCCTATTCCTCCCTTAGACTTTGTGTTATACGCTTTCTCCATGACAGATCCAAGTCATGGAGATATCACACAACGTTCACTATGTTTCACTGAGTTGTTCTATCGTGTTTTCATTCGCATTGCTATAGCCCATAGATATTGGGGAGACCCTATGTCGACTACTTTGAGCTTCAATGAGAATCTTCATCTACTATGTATATCACCATGACATTTCATTCTCACGCCAAAATGTATCCTTCAATTTTATTTCACCAAGACAAAACAACATCGGGGAGAAGTCCCACAAATTCATCGGGCTATACTGAAAGCCCTTTGCTCATCAATGTGTCGCCATAACTTAATAATATTGGTGGGACGTCTTGTAGACCATTTTGTCATACCGAACCATCCTTGAGTTGCTGAGATATAAGGGTTATTCTACCGATGAGTTCATCTGTCCATGTATGTCACTATAACATCCAACTGTCAGGAAAACCTCTTGTAGACTATATTGTCATGCTGAAAGTTCCTTTATCTCCTGAGTCACTGAGACAAGAGTAAACTCCTACCGAAAAAATCCCCCTATGCCTCATTGGCGAGACTGGTGGTCACTCGCCGAAACCTCATGTCGATATCACCAACTCTTACCAATATGATCCTTTAGTTTCCAGTCAGGGAGACACCCAACACTTTGCCATGACCCTATATTGAAAGCACCACTCTCATTGATATAATCATTTTTCCACTATCGGCGAGACCAAACGAGTTCACCAAAACATTTACCAAAATTCATAACTCCTGCCGACGTGAATCCTCATTTATGTCATTCAGTGAGACAAGGAAGATTCATTATGACCATTCACCAAAACTGATTTCCTTCGCCGATATGCCCTTCCAAACATGGGTCGGTGAAACATGATGCATTCGGTGAAGCATTACACTGATGACCTTGACTCATGCTAATATGAATACTTCCTATCACCAAAACGATGAAACTGTTATGCCGATAACTGCCAGTGAAAGAAATCTAGTCACCATGAAATTAAAACATCTTGCCAATAGGCAACACAGATGTTTTTCCAACAGAGGACACAACATGGATTGGGAAGAGTCAAATGAACTCACGCCGATAGCAATCAGAATGCAACAGATGTGTGACTCAATGGATTCAATGGGGCAACATGGGAAAATATAGAGGAAATATGCACAAAGGGAGGGAAATGTAATCAAGGTAGGATTGACATGGAATATTATGAATGCAGACAACACGTAAAAATCACTAGATTTTTAAAGTTCCAATAGTGAGTATGCATTTTTTTTTGACAAACAACCTAGATATAATCCACATCACATTGGAAAAATGGTTGAAGCTTGATCCACCCCTTTTAATTGTCATGTTGTTTCATTTCCTTTGTGTCTTTGAAAATGCATTCTTGTGCCTTGTTGTTTCTCTTTACATCATTTTCATGTGTGTTATTTTGTGCCCATGATAGTTTTCCATAGGACCTTGGTACTGGTGGCTTGTCCAACCCTCTTGATCATGGTCATTCTATTTGGATGGCATTATTACATTTGGTCTACTTTAGTGTGAGTTGGAAGCAATTTCCCCCTCTCACTAAAGTGGGGGCTAGATGTAATGACAAAAAAAGGTCGCCCTAACTTTGCCTTGATTTAGTAGTGTAATATGCCTAACATATTCACATTAGGTCTTGGGCCCTTGTGAAATAAATGAGCTTATTTGTGCCATGTTTGAAGTGTTTTAAAGTGTTGTAACAAAATTTCAAAATTTTCTACAATTATCATTAATAATTGGGCTTTCTTATGCTTTAATTGGCCCTATTTTACATCCAAAAGCCCCATTTAATGCATCATTTTGAGGTTAATCCTGCACAAATCATCACCCAATTATAATTCAACCATTTCAGGCTTGAATGGACCATATTTAGTGATCTAGGATTGATTCACCACCTTGGGCGAATGAGTCTCACCTATATTTTTGGATCCCGAACCCGGTTTCACACCTTTCTAAGCATTTTTAAAAATGGTCCCAAAATTTAGGTTTGGTGGGACTTGTTGATGGTCAATGTAACACAACAATAATAAAACAAAATATTTCTACTCTATTTCTCCTGAAAAAGATAACTAACATAAATCTACCTATCTTCCAAGGTCTCTATAGTTGGTTCTCAATTGTGTTGATGTTGTTCAATGGCCTATGCAACTATAATGTTCAAGGGGCCTACTGGTAAATAGTACAAATTGCATAATATAAATTAATCTAATGTTTGGGAGGTGTAAATTAACATCAAAAGATAGAATAGAGCTTAGTACATTAAAACATAAACATAGATTTCTTTTAATTTAGACATATAAACTTTATAATTAGAATTTCTTTCAAAAAACTAAAACCATAAAATGATACAATCTATAACATTTCATTCACTCATAGTGAAAATTCAATACATACAATCATTCATCATCACTTTTTTATTAAAACTTCATTTTCAAACAAGAACATATCACTAGCTCATTACTAAAATTCATAGATCAATAAACATAAAGAGATATCATTCACAGATAACTAAATAAAAATAGTCTTAGATTTAGAATCTTCTATTGATTTTCATCAAATAAGATACATTTATGCCCAAAAATACTCACTAGCATACGAATGACTACTATTCATCAACATTACCATTAAACTAATTCTAGAAATAACATAAATTGTATTGAAACTTGTAAAAATGTCTAAGTATCTTTGCATGAAAACTGTAAAAACTTTAAAAACTATAAAATTATCCTAGATCTCTCTTTAAGTAGCTAATCTTCACTTCAATTAGCCAACCTTTACAATATGGAGATAATTTCTACATATAGGCAATTTAACACTAATGTTTCTCATCAAAAATTGAGATCCACAAATCAAGGAGAAACTAGAGCTAAATGAGTCAACTACCTATCATAGTCTTTAGTTAACCAATGATAACTCTTCATAAAAAATATTCCTGTAAAGGGAGAAGGTTGAACTATTGGGGATCCTCAGTTAAGCTTGTGTCATGTCCCTGAAAAGTAGGAGAGAAAGCTGCCTAGCTAGCCTTTCCATTTGATGCTTCATTCAAAAAAGAATATTCCATAGCCACTTTACTCCCCTACCTTCTAGTCAATTAGATATTCATCATAATTATCAAATACCTATTTAAGTATATATACATATGACCCATCTACCCAATTTTCTTCAAATTTTATACTTTTCAACTCCGCAAAGGTGAACTTTTGCATATCTTCCAACTTAGCAAGCTCCTTCCAGGCAATCTTTACTACCTCTTTTATATCCATGAACCTATCAATTAAAAAATCATCATCATCACCACCCTTTTGTATTACCTCTTTGAATCTATTATTCCATTTGTTCCTTAGCTCATCAATAGGGAAACCATCCTTTACAGGGACATCCTCATTCACAATCATGGCTACAATTTCCTATAACTCCACAATTTTATTTGTCAAATCCTTAATAGCCTGTTGCACTTCATTCCTATGTGAAAAAATGAATGAAGAACGAAATTTGGTAATGTTAATATTTCCATCAAAAAATCCCTTATTACCTTCTTCAAGGATGGATTATTCTAGAAGTGTTTGCTAAGGTAGCTTATTAATTTCTTTCAATCTCCTAACATGTTCTCTATATTCTTCCTCTTGTTTCTAGAGGGTCTCAAAATATGCAGTCATGTCATTGAATGATTACCATGCACCTTCATGAGCCTTATGACTTTCAACAAGAAATTCCTCCACCTCTTAGTTCAACCGATTAGTCCATCTATCCAACATCCTTACTTTGCTTCAAATTTCAACAAGGTCATTAGTTTCTTTATTACTTAACAAAATCGGTGTCTCTAGAGTAGCATATTGTAAAGAAACAAGAGAGGATAGGTCCTTCAAGAACTTATGTAATTGATCCAATTGAGCTTTGAGCTCATCCTTCCCCTGCTTATCTTTTATCATCCTTGACTTAGTAGAAATTGCTACAATATAAATGAGATCCATTTGTTGGTTCCTTGTAGGCCTCCCCAAGTTCACAGTGCCTAATTGATAATCACTCAACTGCATTTCTTGTTTGTCCTTGTTAACCATGGGAATGGCACATTCAACTACACTTTCTCTAGCATCTGTCAATTTGGTGGAATGAAGGACTCGAGCCTTTTTCTTGGGCTTCTCCTTCTCAATTTCCTTCATCATATCATCCCAATTTAGGGGCTAAGGCTGGACTATTTTTTTCCTCTCCAATTTGAGCTTTAACCATGTTGGGACAGTAGGAGGTGTAACCACTTGTTGTGAAGAAGAAGTGGTAGAAGAGAGGGGTTTCCAACTATTACCTTAGGTTGGGAATCAACCTCTTGTTGATGCTCCCTTTTTCCCATCTCTTTAGCTAGCCTATTAGCTTTAGCTTTCTCTTTTTCTTCTTCCAATCTCCTCTCTTCCATCATTTCATTCCTTTGTTTTTCCAATTCTTTAACCCTCTCCCTCATTTTGGCCACTTCTTGTTCATGTTTGGATTGTTCCTCCACCTCTATTGTTTTCAGTAAGAGCTCTTCTTATTCTTTCTTTCTTTGGGCCTCCTCTATAGCTTTGGCTTTGGCCTCAAGGTCTTCCTTTTCTCTCCTTTCCCTGACCTTTTCCTATTCAAGATCATGAATCTTTTGCAAGAGAGCCAACTTTTCCCTCTCTACATTAGCTTTCCATTCAGTCTCCTTTTTCTACTACAAGAGGTACTCCTTCTCCTTATGCTACCTTCCTATCTCTTTAGATTTGGCTCTAGCTTCCAATTCTCATTGTTTTGCAAGTGCATCAGCTTTTGCCTTGGCATAAGTCTCCTTTGCTTCCTCAAATAGTTTCCATTGGTCCTCTAGAGTTAGGACATGCTCGGTCCCAACATCTTCAATATCCTTAGAAAATGCAGTCACAAGAGGATCATTATCTGATTGTGTAGCCTTTGAATCAGTGTCTATGTCATGTATCTGAAGCTCTTTGTTGTAGTGAGGCTCCTTCTCTAGATCAACAAATTGAGAGAGAAGGTTGTGATGAGGCTCCTTCTCTAGATGTTGTAGTCTCCACACCTTGTGACTCATGGGTGTCTTAAGCAGGTACTCCTAGATCAACATTCATTCTAGGGCTGGGAGGATAATACTATAGTTGTTTCTTAGGGGCTATCCTCCTCATGGTTCTCCTATAACCTTGGGTACCTCCCGCTTTTCTATTCTTTGAGGATTGAGCTTATATCTCCTTTATTTTCATTACCACCCATTGGATACTCTGATCCATCATTGTCCTAGAAATTTGTTTAATATCTATAAACTCCTCTTCATCCCAATTTCCTGGTGAGTATATTCTTTGCTTCATACCCGGGGTCCAAAACTACACCATCATCTGATAGTGTTTCAAGAATGTCTTCCTTTACCCTATATTCAATCATTTGCAAGATGGTAAGCCTTTCATAGTTCATTTTCCTTACATCATAGTCATCCTTCAAATCTATCAAAAAATCATCTAACAAGTTATAGTGTTTATAAAAAATGGTGGGGGATAAACCATTCATTTTATGCTCTGGGTAAAAGTGTTTTTGGGCTGTATACAATCCCAATTTTAGATAACTTATATCTTCACACACTACCGTTGCAGCCAAATTGTGAACACAACAATATTCTCCCAACTTCATGGGAAATTTGTGGCATCCCGACTTGAGTTTATTAGAAAACTTTGTATTAACTCCCATAGCCTAATATACAAACTCCATAATAACAATCCTTTCACTACAACATCTTGGTAGTTAATGAGGATGTCCATCAAAACCTGCCAACCTAAAGTAAGAGACCTTGGGGTACTAGATATACTAATGTCCCCATTCAACAATGAAATCCATAGCCTCCCTACTCATCCTGTATCCAACATCTCCTGTCAACCAATTAATAATGACATAAAGGAATGCATCATTAACCCTTCTATAATGTAGCTTTGAGGTTTGTAGGGTCAATTGATCATAATGCTCCCATGCCTTATTTTGTCCAGAAGCCTCCCCTAATATGTCTACTGCATTCAATCCAGGGAAGATTCCCATCCTTGCTACTGAATATATAACATAGGATGTCATGAAGAAGTTCTTTGTTTGCCCCACCTATTGCATCTAATTATGCAAGTTATTAGACAGGATCATACCCCAATCAAACTATTTCCTACCATCTAAAATGGTTTCAATGAATGGAAATATCCATTCCTTAAAATATGTAGAGTCTTTCTTTCTGAGCACCCTTGAAAGCATGATGATTAAGTCATCAATTTATTTTTACAAGTCCACCCTCTTGGGTTTTTGAGGAACCTTGGTCAAAGACTTCTTTTTTAGTCTTCAAGCACTTCTTATTCATGTGGGACCTATTAGCTTCCTTGTCCCTATTAAATAACTGCAATGCCAATGCTTCTCCCAATTGCTTGGGGTTCTTAGGGGTAGGTGCATTGAATAAGAACCTCATCATTTGTGAAGATGGATCAATGATCACATTTCCCTGAAGGTCCATACACTGCCTTGATGAAGGATTGTAAGCCCCTAGTACTATGAGTATAAGCTCTAGACATTGAACTGATAGAGGGAAAAGAGTGACATGTACAAGTCCGGATTGGGCTATGCTTTTAGTCCTCCCAATCACTTCCTTTGAGAAAATGTCTATAATCAACTAATCATAGTTGAATGGTCCCATATTAGTGTATGTGATATCAACCCATTTTGAATACAACTTGCTAGCTACAAGAGTTGCATCCTCGTGTTTATATTTCATGATATAAGGTAGATGCTCCACCTTAATCTTCTTTTTCTTCACTCCCTTTGAGCCTTCCACAACTTGCCCTTGTGTGAAATATCTTGAGATGCTCCCGAAATTGTTTACTCATGCAAGGAAGCCATAGAATAGATCAACATGAGGTATGGGAATTGAAATTACAAGTGTTACCTTCCATACTTCTTTATTCTTTCCTAGGTAGCCTTCCACACTTAGGGAAATTTTTACTCTGCCAGGAGTGGGACTAGGAGAAGATTAGGAACTAGAGAGTTGAAACAAATAACACAATCAGAGCCAAAACTAGTACTGGGGCAGAAATTGGAACTTTCAAAAGTTCCAATATTTCGTATCATTTGGTGATTCAGTTTTGATAAGGCTGACGAGATCATAATCAGAATCGAAACACAATGGGAGTAGGACCATTTTTTGAACCAAACTCTTAGGTGAAAAGGTCATGGGTGATTCTGTTTTCGGCTCTAATTATGCTATGTATTACTAGAGCAAGGTAGATTCTCCCCATAGGTCCACATCAGTTTGGATTCAGGTTTAAAAAATGTGTGGGGAGACAAAATTCAAGCTCGACCTTGCCTGGACAAACAAGATTAGGATCAAGCAAGCTAGGTGTGACAAAAAAACCCTAATTCATACGGCTCATCAACTTAAATTAAAACTAGGGCATTAAAACCCTATGATAAAATCTATAAGAATGAAAACACATAAGAAAGAAGGGTTGAGAGAAAGATTTAAAACAATTTTAAACACTAGAACCCTTCAAAACGAAGGCCTAATCGAAACTAGGGCACAATGGAACGAAACTGCTACCAAGAATAGAGAAAATGATAGCAGACCAACAAAGATGAATGAATGGAAGCAAAAGACAAATAGAAAAAAATTTAAAGAAAACCAAGAACACAAACAAAACAAAAATGGACGCAAGCGAAGATCCACAGGAAAAGTTCCGCGAATGTGAGACAAACATAGTGAACAAAAAAATGGGAAAATAGAAAAGGGAATAGAAGAAAACCCACTTTCCTTGAAACTTAAGTAGAAAGGGTTGAAAATTGAGAGGGATCCACTCATGAATGCTCTCCCACAACCAAATCATGCTCCTCTTCAAGTTCCTTATGCTCTGGCTCATTAAGACGCTTTGGATAATTGTAATGAGCTAAATAACCTCAATTAAGGTTTAAAAAACCATTTCGCACATGTGAGTAGGCTACAATTAATGTAATTAATGTTTTTGGTCAAGTGTGGAGATGGAGAGAAGGTGAGTACACAACCATCATGCAGCTCAGAGGTAAAATGGGAGTGGAAGCAGGATTGAGATAGAACCAGGAACTTTGTCAATGTTCCACATCCCATTCTGGATCCGGCTTCGGTCTCGCGGTAGGGAAAAGACAACAAAGAAATGGGGGTAGGATCAGAACCAAACCCAAACTTGGAATTTTGCAAAGTTCCAGGTTTAGGTCTGACTCCAGCTCCACTCCTGACAAATGGAAAGAACACCGACACAAGGAAAACAAAAGAACAGAGGGAAACAGGATCGGGGTGAATCCCATCCCAAAACAAGACATTGAATGAGAAAAAAACACAAGGCAAACCTGTAGACATCGAAAATATACAAATTGATATCACACACTCGATCTTGATCTACTAACATCGCTTCATCCTAAATTATCCCTCTGTCTAACCATTTAATTGAATAGCCTTACTTGATTAAATTTGTCATAATTCCCCTTTTAATTAAATAAATCCCTAAATTTAATTAAATCATCGTCTCTGTGTAATTAGCTAGGTCATTTCATCTTCCTATCTTTATTTAATTAAATAATCCATATTATTTGATTTAATTTCTAAAGTTCATCTAATTAAATTAAATAAATCAAACATTTATCTAATTTAATCTAACATCACCCCCTTTGGTTAAATAAATCAAAAATATTTATTTAACTAAGTCTAAATCATTCTCTTCTCATTTTGAGTTATTTAAATCCTAAAATCTAAGTCAAAATGGTCAAATCAACTAACATCATTTAAATTAATCAAATCATGATCAATGATAATCCTAATCACTCAAATCCTCTACATTTTGCAACTTGCATAATTAAATCATTTATTTGATTTAATAATTCCCTATTTACTTTCAAAATGGCATCAAAAAGGGAATATTCCTCCAAGTTTGAAATCTCCCCCCAAATAGACTTGTCTATCCAACAAAGAATTTAAAGCTCTTACATTGTCTCTTATATGTCTCCCACTTGGCATTTAACTCATCTTTCATCCCCCCTAAACATGTCATCTCATCAAATTCAAATTTCAAACTTGCACATGGATCAAAATGTGCTCAACCTTCATGCTATCAAATGTTGACAAGTGGAACCTTGCCATTGGTTGAATGCTAGTTCCACATTGCTTCATTTTTAGCATTCATCCATCCATCCACAATTTGAGTAAACTTACTATACTCAAATTTAGAGCAATCTTCATCCATCTTATTAAGTTCTATAGCTAGGTTTTTTGCAGATTTTGGCTTGGAGCTCTCATCCTTCACCATCAAAGTGGATCAATCATCATCAACATATCAATCTTTCATCATAGGAGTTGGGAAAGGGCCAATTTCCACATCAAATTGGCACCAATTCCCCCATGGGATAGTGGTTTGATTGTTTTGAATAAGATTTGATAGTTTTCATTTGAATTCTTTTCCTATTTCTTGTTCATTTCATTTGAATGGATCTTATGGGGAATGATTGTTTTAGACTTGTTTATGGACTAACCTTGTGTTTTTTACTCATGTTTATGTAGGTCTAGATCAAGCATTCACATTTTGGTGCTAGGAGGGTAAACCAAAAGTTTAAATCACATTTTTTCATCAAAATTTCATATTTTTTTTGTTTTTTTATGTGTTTACATTAAACAGAGCCGCTGGAAGCCCAATGGTGCCATATAGCACCGCTTAAAACTCTAAACAACACTGCTTTTGGCTCCAACGTCGCTGTTTTAACTCTAGCATCACTGGTTGAACCTAAACAACGCCGCTTTTGGCTCCAGTGTCGCTGTTTGAGCTCTAGCATCACTGTTTGAACTTAAAAAATGCCGCTTTTGGCTCCAACATCACTGTTTGAGCTCCAACATCACTGTTTGAACCCAAATAGCACCGTTGCAAACTGCACTGCTTGGATTTCTTTCTTTTTCATGCAAATTTAAAATGGCCATATCTTGGTCATTTTTTGGTCTTTTTCAAAGCTTGTTGTTTTTAAATGGGGTAGAATTTCATAAGATATCCAATGGTATAGGTTATTATTAACTATGATAGAGTAAAAATTTCCAAATTTTCACTTAATGCCAAATCATAATGAAACTTGGTCTAAATTTTAGGGTTTTATGCTTAATCATTTATCTAACCTTCATATCTTTTTGTTCCTTGATGTAATCTAACATTTGGATCTTGTGCTGTAGGTTTTAAAGGATCATGGAGCATGGAATTCAAATAAAAAATCATTATCACATCATTGTATCAAGTGGTTTTGAACACTTTGGGGAGCAATTATAATCCCACTTCTAAGGATTTTACCCCTTCAAACTTTTAGGACCTACTAAATTTATTTTGGGATCTAAAAAGAACATTTCAATTTTTTTCTAGAAAGGGCTAAAATTAACATTAGGAACATAACTTACTAGAGTTTGTTTTTTGGCTAACAATTGAACAAAACAACTCTCATTTGTCTTTTGGTGCTTAAAAAGAAATCACAATTTCTTTGGGGATCTAAAATGAACAAGTGTAACTTTGTTTTGTGATGGCTTACTTAAACTAACCTCATTGAAAAAGGACATATGTGCCTCTCTCATGCTTTATAGCGATCTTGAGAATCAAAAGGCCCTTTTCATGATTTTAGGTTAAGAAAAAGCAATCACCTCCACACTTCAATTTGGGCTTAAAATTCAACAAAATATTGTGTGAGTGTGAGTGAGCTTATTGCATGTGTTCTCCCTTTGTTTCTAAACAAGGGTCGATCGAACTATGAATAAGTTTATTTGCTTTTGTCTATCTTAGAGGGCTTGCCTTGGGGAAAAAGTACTCACCCAAGGGAATGACTCAACCATTAACACTCTAAAGCCAAGAGTGTTTCCAACTAGGATATAAATGTGGGTATTGGAATAAACGACAATATCACGTGGTTGATTTTGACAGGATGGATTCGAAAGGGGACTCTTGTCGTATGGGTCAATCTCCAAGAATGGAAAGTCTAAAATAAAACCCTTGTTTGTAGTGACCAATCAATCCATTCAACGAGTTTATCAAAGTGGTGCATTGGAACTTAGATTCCAAGAAGTTACTTGCCATGTCTAATCTTGGTTAAAGTATAGAGGTTAAGACTTCATTCTTAACATACCTTTATACTCTTTCCTTGGTTGCATGTAAAATAATCTCTTCTTCTACGAAGGGCATGAGGCAAGCCCACCAACAAAAATGTACCAATTGAGCTAGGATGTTATATTGCTTGTGAGTCATAAACACTTTGCTTGATCTAAAACAATGGAAAAAAAAAATTTAAAAATGAGCATCCAAATCTTAAACCCTTTAGGAGAAGTAAATATCCTTGAATGAATTCATGTTATTTCTTTCCCTTGGGATTCATATCCTTAGAGGCTTCTAAAGATTTGAATTTCATCTCAATTTTCTCCTACTAAAGTCAACTTTAGGTAACCTTTGTCTTGATTTCCTTGATTCCCACATAATTCACTTTGTGGGATGAAAGAAAATTAGGACATTGGACATTTAGTTTGAAAGATAATCAAGAAATGTTTGTGGTAAAAAGAATCCATTAAGAAAATATTGAATCAATTGGACCCCACACATGAGCTTGGCATCTTTTGGTCATATGGTTTTCATGCAAACATTGGTCTTTTGATTTTGAATTAATTTTAGAGAAAAACATGTTCTTCACTATCTTGGTCTTGTAAAAAAGTCCTTCCTAGGTTCATTTAGGATCAAAATCAAACACTTCATCCATCTCAAACATTTATCATTTCATCCCACAAACAACTTTAGAGCTTTGGAAACATCATTCTAGACCTGGGTAAATCATCAAAATCAAAATCACTTTGTTTAGTTAAGTGTATGGGAATGTATCCTTTCTCATACATTTAATTGAATTAATAATCCTTTGAACAAGTTCATCCTAAGATCACATCTAACATCTTAGGGTTTACAGGTCTATTATCCAAATCAAACAATAAAAATCAAACCATAATTCTAGCATTGATCCAAAGTTCCTAAACGATCAACACTCATATCATTTCCCCTTTTCATCCTTCATCTCGTCATTGGTCCTAAGAACCTTAGAGGTCAATTTTGCAACAAGGTCAAAACACAAGAGGAACATGGAATATAAACTTGATCCATATATCATGAGTAATCCAAGTCAACTGAGCTATCAAAGCCTTACAACGTCGATTGATTATCAACACTCACATCTATACAAACCGTACATGGGATCATTACCTTTGAAAAATGTCAATAGTACAACAAGTGTGAGTATGCCCAAATCAAATATTGCAACACATTTCCCAATAGTAGATCTAAATCCAAACCTACAAGTCTGTTAACCGAACAATCAATGCATGAGCCTTCAAACAAACAATGTCATCCCACCAAATCCCTACATGCCAAATGAGAATGTACCAAGTACAAGTTTTCCAAACATGAATCTGGAAAAAATTGGGATAAAAATGTTTGCAAATCATACAAATATTGTTCAGAGTCCAAATAAGATGTTAACGACTCCAAGACAAGGTGACACCATGCAAAATCAAAGTTACCTAAATCAAGAAAATGTTCAATTTCAACCTACCATGCCAAATCTGAGTGTCATCCCAAATTAGAACACTGTCCAAAATCAAACACAAGCCAAATCAACTATATCAAGGGAGTCAAGATCAAAATCAAGATCAAATTGCTACACTTACCAAAATAGTTGAGTCATTGCACCAAGAGACATCTCCACCACCATTACCCATATCAACATCATTCCTTGGTTTAGGGCTTCCCCCTTTACCTAGCACCAATCACTCCATCCAAATCAATCCACCTAACACCAATGAAGCCATCACATCAAATCCTTTGAATATACCATCGACATCGCACCAACAGATGGTATCTAATAAAATGAAAACATCAATCTTGACAGATCAAAATATGGTCTCCCAAAGACCTATCACCTCGATCAATCCCATCACATCTCAACCCCTCACTAACATGATTGCTCCAAGCGTATCTCAACAACTTGGAAATACATCCAACATAATTCCAAATCCACCACCACTACCACCAAAACCAAGCACAACAAGACAATATAGCATTGCGCTAAAAGCTCACTAGGCCTACCAAAAGGCCATCGAATAATATCTAGCCACACAAAAATCAGTGCAAGCCCAGGCTCAAATACAAGTGCAAGCTAAAGCCCAATACAAAGCCCAACAAGAAAATGTTGTTGAAAATCTCAACACAACATGTATCGATCCAAATCAATGATCACATAATCAAGAGCTATCCATCACTGAGCACCTTGAAGTTGTGTCTACTTCATCCAATGATCAAATCAACATATGTCAGGAGTCACTTTTCAATCATGATCAAAATCCACCAACAATACTTGACAATGATCTAATTCAAGAAATATCAACATCACTTGACTCTATGGTTGAAGAAATTCACAATCTCTCCACCACAATTGTTGAAAACAATGTTCAAGATCTCTCAATTAAGGAGCACATTGAAGATGTTTCTACTCCATCTGATGATCAACTCACCATACAACAAGAGCCACTTTTTAGTGATCTATTTCAATGAGTGTTAGGATTATTTGATTCTATCGACATAATGCATGATCCATCGACCAATGATCATATTGAAAATGTCTCTACATCACCTAATGAGTTAGAGGACATATCTCAAGAATTTATTCCAAAGCAAGATCAAAATCTTACCCGAAGGTCTAGCAATGGTCCCTTCCAAGACATTTTGACACCCTTTGACCTCATGGTTATAGATACTGAAGGAAACCTAAAATTGAAACTTGTAGATATTGAACCACTTACCATGACTAATGAAGACATCCAAGAACCCTTTGTAAGCAATCCATCATTTGAAACTGACCCATGTCAAGAACTTGATCCAAAGCATGTTGTAAGCAACTCTGAAATCATTCAAGATCAAGAATTTGTATCTTCAAGATACTACAATAATCTAATGGACACTCTCTTATCTATGCAAGATGATCATATCCATGTAGCACATACTCCTCCATCTACCCATGAGATGCTTTCTATGGATGGAAATGTAGATGATCTTCATCTAGAACATAATTCTATTACACAAAAAGAGCAGATTAGTATCTCCTACAGTCAAACTAAGTTATCAACATCAGGATTAGATGTATCCCAAATTTAGACTAAGGACATCAGGTATGTGGATATCCAACATTATCCACTCAAGGAAAAAAGTCAGATAGAACAGTATAATCTAGAGTTAGTAGAGCAACAAATTGAAACAATGTCATCTACAGTGGTCATTTGTCAAAACATGTTTTTTGAATAAGACATCTCAGAATAGGTAGAATCAAAGCATGAAGGTACAACTACCACAATACTAGGGGAAACTTTGTCTCAAGAAAATGTCAACATAGGAAGCATGAAGAATCCTTATGATGAAACCGATGCCAATACTACAACCAGCCACATCATGAATCTTCATCCACCCATCACCCCATTCGTGAATTGGGACCAAATTCAAAAGAAATATTTGAATAAAAGTACGAAGAACATTATCAAAGCAAAAGAAGCTGAGAAGCATAATGGATAAATCAAATACACATGGATACCAAAGAATACAAAGAAAGATCATCCCTATCAAACTCCATCAGTCAAAGGAACTATGGGGAAAAATAAAAAAGGGAAAAGTATCCATCAAAGATGTCCGCAAAAGTAAAAGTAGGCTTTTCAAGCAATGTACAAATTATATCAAGCAGTTGGTCCTAATTCCATGCACACTTCCGTATCCACCCATCATTGCTCATCTTCCCAAGTTTGGAGAGTCAAAGATTCCAAGCTGTCAACCAATCCATCTCTTATCCCTAAACACACTCCATCCACGCCTCCACACATGATATCCAATTCTCAAATTGACCATGTACTGGCAATGGACCTTCATCATAAGGATTCTGAAGGCACTCTATCACGATGTGTGCACAAAGACAAAGTTAACTCCGGTATCGACAAAGCAGGTCAAGAATCTCAAAAGTTGTATTCAAGTGCACACATCTTAGCAAAGCAACTTCTTTAAGTAGGATATCGATGGAAAATTATGACAAGGGCATCTACATCAGCAACACCTTGAGATTCAACATGAGCTTAAAATCTTTTAGAAAAATTAAAAAAAAAAATGAAAATCCAAAAAAATCAAAAAAAGGATTAAAAATAGTAAAGATAAAAATCATCCTCTAGTGAAAACCACTACAGTGGCGCTTTGGGAAAGACCATGATGAAAACTTGGAAAACAGGTGTCATGTGTGGAATCGAGCATCTATGTGTGCTAGTTCAGTTGAAAGCATCTCATCCCATCCATAATAAAGCCAACATTCCATCCATCTCATCCATAATAAATCCATCCATCCATAAACCATTTATCCAATCCATTTTCATCCATCTGCATACATAATCCAAGTTATCTTGATCTTGAAAAATTTTGGTGCACACTTTGCACTTGCTTATGGTAAACATCTTTGACATGGGTCATTTTCATTGATCCTATCCTATGCAGTGTTATCTGAGCTATGAAGCATTATCCAATGAAGCATTCCTTTGTGCAAACACCTTATCTTATCACAAGATAATCCTTGGCATCCTTTGCATGCTTACCATATCCATCCATCCATACACCTATCTGAGCATCCAGACATCACATTCCATACATTGCTAGACACTGGGGGCAGATATTTACATCTTGCTTCGAGAATAAATCTTGATCTATATTGTCCAACTTATGTGGTGATCTGAACATTGGAAAATGATAAATGAAATTGGTCCACCACTTGTGAGAAAAAATCCAAATCACTAGCCCATGGCACTTTTTTTGACGAGAGGATGTTCCATATCAAGCTTCATCTTTCATCGAACATCAATCAAAACAATCACTATTAGTCACATCTAACATGTGCTTCAAACATCACACTAAATCATTCGAACAAGTTTTGTTTCAAATCAAGCTTCATCAATCCTGATTGATCAAAATCCAATAAATCCATCATCTTGAGATATCCATCCTAATTCTTTTGTTTCTTAACACTATCCCTACATTGTTGTGCATCCTCAACAATGTTATCATCATCAATCCCATCAACATCTCAATCCTTGTGTTTCTTAACACTATCCTTGGATTGTTGTGTATCCTCAACAATGTTATCATCATCAATCCATCGATCTAATCAATCAACCTCAGCTTGGTATTCAACAAAATCCAAAATAGACACATCCATATCCAAATTGTCAAAATCATGCAAAAAATCCAAAAACAACAAAAAAAATCAAAAATCCAAAAAAGCTCAAAAAGTTAGAAAAGCGTCAAAAACACTAGATTCGAACTACATCGTCTTTGAGCTTAAACATAGGCAAGGCTCATCTTGGATCAGCCCCTGAGACACAAAATCCAAAAAAATTCAAAAAAACATCAAAATCCAAAAACATTCATAAAATTTCAGAAAACCCCAAAATATTCAAAAAATCAAAAATCAAAACATTTGCAAAAATCTTGAAAATATCAAAAATAGCCTCAAAAAATTTCAAAAATGTCAAAAACATCCAAATATTTGAAAAAATCCATCTGTCCCATCTCGCTTGCACCTGCAATAACATCATCCATAATAAACTAATTGTCACCTTCATCCTTTGACAACACAAACAAAAACAATCATAGTAGTCAACAAAAGCAAGCTTCAATCGTAAAATCAAAATTGAAACAAACAATTAAAACAAAATCAAAATCTTGATCATTTTCAGACATGTCAGTCAACCTTATATCAACAGCCTATCAATCAACTTATCAACCCATCATCATCCTATACAATGCATGTCCTAGGATATATCGTTCCAACAATGGGCATCGTTTTGGATATCACCTTGGATTCTTATCCTATCAAAACACATCCCTTTGGTAGAAGGTATGAAGAACATTGGCTTGTTTGCATACTTGATCTTTTCTTTTGATTTATATTATTGTGCTCATTCCAAGGACCTCTCGATGATATTCGAAAGAATGATTTAGAGAGATAGGAATGGGGCAATGATCATTATCTTTTGTTTGTTGTGCTTGTTGGATGTTCTTGTAATATAACTTGGTGAATACTTGCTTTTTTAGGTATGTCCTAGCAAGGTTTCCGTATGTCAAGTGTGAACAAGAATACTCCAATTTGTTTGTTGATTCAAAGTCCATCACACTAGGTACAATGCCATCCTGGTTCTCTATACCTTGATGCATCGTACCTAGGTGTGTTATCAAACAATAAGATAATTGGCCCTTTGAAAATCCCAACTCCTCGGCAAGAAATCATCATCATCATCATCTCATGTCTTGTTGGAATCTCTTGTTTTCTTCTATCTCTTTCTTTTCGTGCTAACATGGTACCATGATAGTTAATCATAAATCATCGCTAATGCATCCATCCTGCATCCACAAACCATCTGCATATCATATCATATCATATAAGAAACATTGATCATCTTGCATGCATTGGATTTCATCATTGCATAATATAGATTGGTTATTCTAGGCATCTCATAAACCATACATTTATTATCCATTGCATAATCATAAAAGCGTCATCATATCATATCATGTACATCCATATCATCCATGCATCATCATATCATCCATTGCATATAAACATCATAATCATTTCATTTATATCATCAATAATGCAACTGCCATGGTATAAATCAAGATCAAATGGGCGCAATATATCAAAATAGGCATGAGGCTACCCATGGCTGATGACTGTCTACATCATCAAATCTATCTACATCAGGTATTCGAGTTGAACTGATCTTGAACCTCTTTGTCGAGAGATTGACCCTCAAATCAAACCTCTTTGCCCAATCTCTTGAGGGGGCTGTATACTAGCATAATTCTTCATTCACTGGGGCAGCAGTGGGGCATCTGAAAAAACCAGAGAAATTTTGACTTTTGATCATGGTAAGGTTATTCTTTGAACCAACGCAACAAGTGCATCGCTTCAAAGAGGGGAAAAATGTAGACATAAAAAATATACAAATTGATATCACACACTCGATCTTGATCTACTAACATCGCTTCATCCTAAATTATCCCTCTATCTAACCATTTAATTGAATAGCCTTATTTGATTAAATTTGTCATAATTCCCCTTTTAATTAAATAAATCCCTAAATTTAATTAAATCATCGTCTCTGTGTAATTAGCTAGGTCATTTCATCTTCCTATCTTTATTTAATTAAATAATCCATATTATTTGATTAAATTTCTAAAGTTCATCTAATTAAATTAAATAAATCAAACATTTATCTAATTTAATCTAACATCACCCCTTTGGTTAAATAAATCAAAAATATTTATTTAACTAAGTCTAAATCATTATCTTCTCATTTTGAGTTATTTAAATCCTAAAATCTAAGTCAAAATGGTCAAATCAACTAACATCATTTAAATTAATCAAATCATGATCAATGATAATCCTAATCACTCAAATCCTCTAGATTTTGCAACTTGCATAATTAAATCATTTAATTGATTTAATAATTCCCTATTTAATTTCAAAATGGCATCAAAAAGGGAATATTCCTCCAAGTTTGAAATCTCCCCCCAAATAGACTTGTACATCCAACAAAGCATTTAAAGCTCTTACATTATCTCTTATATGTCTCCCACTTGGCATTTAACTCATCTTTCATCCCCCTTAAACATGTCATCTCATCAATTTAAATTTCAAACTTGCACATGGATCAAAATGTGCTCAACCTTCATCCTATCAAATGTTGACAAGTGGAACCTTTCCATTGGTTGAATGCTAGTCCCACATTACTTCATTTTTAGCATTCATCCATCTTAGCATTCTATAAATGAAGAGCTCATCCTTCATTTGATCCATCCACAATTTGAGTAAACTTACTATACTCAAATTTAGAGCAATCTTCATCCATCTTATTAAGTTCTATAGCTAGGTTTTTTTGCAGATTTTGGCTTGGAGCTCTCATCCTTCACCATCAAAGTGGATCAATCATCATCAACATATCAATATTGCATCATAGGAGTTGGGAAAGGGTCAATTTCCACATCAAATTGGCACCAATTCCCCCATGGGATAGTGGTTTGATTGTTTTGAATAAGATTTGATAGTTTTCATTTGAATTCTTTTCCTATTTCTTGTTCATTTCATTTGAATGGATCTTATGGGGAATGAATGTTTTAGACTTGTTTATGGACTAACCTTGCATTGTTTACTCATGTTTATGTAGACCTAGATCAAGCATTCACATTTAAATGGGAGTGGGATCAGAACCAAACCCAAACTTGGAACTTTTGCAAAGTTCTGGTTCCAGTTTCCATTCCATTTCCACTTCTTCCAAAAGGAAAATAAACACAAAGAAGAGGAAAAAAAAATAAAACCCAAGAGAGATAAAAACCCAAGATCCCAAGACAAACAAAACAACAAAGAAGCCAACAAGACAAGAAATAGAGCCAGAACTAGAATGAAAAATGGACCAAGAACCTTTCCAAATTTCTAAGTTGGGTTTCAGCCCACTTTCTGAACCTATAAAAACAAATGAAACAAAGACTTAAGAGGAAAAAGAACAAATCCTCAGACCCAAACAAGAACACCAAGGGAAAAAAACACAAGGAGGACCCATTTTTACCAAAAACAAAATGGGGTGGTTATGCAAGGCATAAAAATTGGTGACTCAACTGGGAAAATGGTTTACCCATTTTCAAAAAAAATGAAATATTCAATTACCCAGAACCTCTGGCTCATGTAAGTTTTAAACTTGAGTATGATAAATTATGGAAAGAAAGGTTGAGCTAGAATCTCAAATGTAAATCAGAAATAATCACATCAAATTTGAGTGTGTGCATGTATGGTGTATCTATTTCTATAAAGGTTCTTCCCATCCTAAAATAGCTATATTAAATATTTAGGCTATGTAAGTTGAATCCTTATGACTGTCATGCAATGATATCCTAGGTATTACTCTGCTTCCAGATAGGTGTCCATAGCCCTGACAAAGATACCTCTAGTTCTCTCAAAGCATTGCTCTACTACTAGCCAGGTGTTCATAGCCCCAATAGAGATACTTGAATTACCCTCCTCATAGTGATTTTTACCATCAGTTAATGGCTATCTTTTATTTTCTTTTTATATAGGATTACTTAAATAATTTCTCTTTCATCTTTTCCTCAATACTTAAATGTAACCTCCTGAAATTTGGGTTGAGAACTATAGTGGATTTAATGACAGTGTTAGGACTCATATTTTTCACTTAAATCGAGAATACAATTATCCTAAGACAAATAGGCCTCCATGTACATAGATCTTTCTATCAATTTTAGGAAAAATTAAGCCATGGTCTATGAGATTACTTACAATACACCTGTTTGTTCTTAGCCTTTCAGGCTATTATTTAAAAAAGAACACAAGACACGAGTCTTGAAAAGAAAAAATTCCACATACATATCTAAAAATACCTAAACCAATTTCTCTCCTAGTATCCTCAGTATACATTGAATAATCATTTTAAATTCTGAAATAGAGCTAAGTGGAGTTCACCCAAAAAAAAAAGAACAAAAACACAAACAACAACAACCCCCAAAAAATAAAAATAAAAATAAACAAACCAATTAATTACATATATACATACAAACAAAACATGAGGCCCTCATGGGACAAAATAGTGTTTGAGAAACTTCCCATTGACAGGAAATGGAATAGGCTCTCTCGTTAAAGTGCTCAACCGAAAGGCATTCTCACCGAGGATTTCAACAATTTGATATGTGCCAAACCAAAGTCAGTCAAAATTTTTATGGTAAGGATGCATTTGTTAAGGAATTTGATGACAACCTCAGTAGTGTTGTTATTACAAGGCTGAGCTTCAATCTAGCCTATATAGTAGTCAGTTGCCATCAAAATAAATTTGTGACCTACAAAAGAGTTGGGGTTAATCACCCCAACAAAATCTAATGCCCATTGGGAAAACTGTCTTACCTCATATACTGGTTGTAGGAGCATTGTTGGATTGCATTCCCTGCATGCAAAAGTCTGACATGTATGACATGTCCTCATATGTTGGTGAGCATCACGAAACACATGAGGCTAGTAGTAACCCAATATCAGAATTTGTTGTGTCATGGAATCAGTAGAACCATGTCTAGTACCATGTTTTCCATGAAATTCCACCATGGCTTGTTTTTCTTGCTACTGATCAAGGCAATGTAGATAGACACCCTCAAAGTTTCTTTGATATAAATCTCCCCCTTTGAGAATATAGTGGGAACTCTTCAACCTAAGTGCTCTCCTCTAAGTGGCATTCATCTCATCTGGACATTTGTTATTTAGCAACAAAAAGATCAAATCAACATACCAAGGATCACCTTTAAGTGATTTTACCATATACTATTGACAAGTAATCTCAGAATCAACATTTTCCATTGCCTTTGATAGGCCTTGTCCTCAGACTAACTTCATCAGATGAATTTTAAGGTCAAATTCTTGTAAGATTTCCATTCACTTTCCTTGTCTCTCCCCTAGTTCACTCTGCATAAGAAGGGACTTTACAATAGGGTCAAGAACTATGGTAGTAATTTGACTACGGAGGATATAGTGCCCAGACTTCTTGACAACTTGCACCAGTACAAAAGCCTATTTCTCCAAAGGTGGATATATAAATTCACCATTCTTGAGCAGAGAACTCATAAAAGCAACTAGCCTTTCATCCCCTTCACCTTTTTGTTGTGTTAAAACAATAGCACATGAATGGTTAGATGTAAAAGAATATATATAAAAATTCTTCAGATAATCAGGGCTAGTTAAAACTGGTGCCTCTGAAATAGATTGTTTAATCTACAAAAATGGTCGATTTAGCCCCATTGCTCCACTTGATCTTAACATCTTTCTTTATAATTTTCTTGAGGGGTTTGACGATCTCCGCAAACCCAGTTATGAATTTCTGCACAAATTTTATCTTCCCGAAAAAGGACCTCATCTCATTTTTTCTACCGGGCATGGTTAGTTTCAAAATGAATTCCACTCTGTCTAGGTCAATTGAAATTGATTTCTCTAATATTATGTGGCCTTGTAATTTTCCTTATGAAACTCCGAACACACACTTTTTTGGATTGAGGGAGACTCCATAACTTATGCACTTTTGAAGGACCTTTGATAGATCCACAACATGGTTTTCTCTATTCTTTGAAAACATAGTCAAATCATCCATATATATAATAATACACTTACCTACCAAATCCTTGAATGCCACATCCATCACTCACTGAAAGGTGACTCCAGTGTTGATAAGACCAAATGGAATCCTACAATAAGCAAATGTCCCCCACTTGGTAGTGAAGGTAGTCTTAATCCTATTCTGATAGTTGACCATTACCTGATTTTATCCTAACATCCATCTAGGAATGACATCATTTGCGAACCATTCACTATTTGTAGCACCTCATCAAGGGAAGGAAGAGAATAATTTTCCTTCTCTAAATCTTTATTAAGATTTCTAAAGTCAACACATAACCTAATTTCTTCACTTTTTTTACACATAGGAATGAGATTAGCGACCCAAGTTGAATGCCTTACTGGAAAGATTATCCTTGCTCACAAAAACTTCTACACTTCCTTCTAAAGTAAGGGCTCAATTAGGGAATTTACTGGGCATTGATTTTGGTGGAAAGGCTTTGCTTCAGGGTTGAAAGGGATAGTATGTGTTATTACTAAAGTATCAAATGGTTTCAAGTCTTTGTACCCCTAAGAAATCACTGCTATATCTTCTTTCAATGCTGTCAGGATTTTATCCCAAATGTGTTTGGTTCAGGTTTTTCTAATAAATACAATCCTTTTAGGGCCCCAATCTTCCAAGTTGACTGAATCATACTTTCCTCCATCAGTGTTAGTAGGAAATTTTTCATGGGCTCAAGGTTCATTATCCCTTCTATATCACATGTTTCCAAATCCCACTTTCCCTGATCTCTATCGGATTCATCGATAATTTGTCCTTCGAAGATATTTGAGCTCACCAAGAAGGCCAGTATATGCTAATCATCATTGAAGACCTAGAAATTCCAGATGTTGTCAGGAATGGTTGGGATCTAGACTAACTCTACTAAAAATCTTTTCAACTTAGAATCTTGCATGTGTTCTAAGGTACTATCAGCAACATCAAGTACATCTGCAATCTTGTTATCTTCTCTCAAAATCAATTTGATCCTGAAGGCATCAAAGTATTCTATCAGATTCCATATTTTGTTCTTGTATGCATCTAACCTCTTGTTATGACATGTGTATTGACTTCGAACCTTCTTTATAATGACCTCAAAATCTCCCATGACTGTTAGAGCTGTAACCTTTTTCTGATGCACAAAAACTAGTCCTTTGGATAATGCTTCATATTCTACCACATTATTAGTACAACCGAACTACAACATGTAAGAAGCAAAGTATGTTTTACCTTTCAGGTTTTTTTGCTCAACTCTAGTTCCATTCCCTATTTTAGACTTAGAAGCATGAAATTTGAGGATCCACAATTGATCCTAGGCTGGGGTTTCTTTCTTAGGGTGAGCCAGGGGTAGTTGTTTGCTTAGACTAGTTTAGGACTTCTAGACATGGGGAGTGGTCTAAACAATGATCATCAAAAATTTCACTTAGATTGAGGACCTGCACGAGAACTTCTTCCTGAATCTGATCTTGATTAGTGGGTTTACAATTGGTTATTGGTTTCATCAATCCCCTTGGAATTGGAAGATTGGTAGGGGTTGGTGTATCAAATAGTTCTTGAGATTCTACAATCTCATTTCCAAAGGAAAAACATGAAACTTGAGTCTGTCCGATTAGGGGAAGGACTTCTTCCTATGTATTATTAGTCCTTGTCAAGATAGTGGCATCTTTGATTCATAATCATTCAAGGGTATTTTGGGTTGGCACTCACAAGTTTCCACTGATTGACAGACATGGTTCAGGATGTCTACACAAGGTTGATATGTCAATTCAGAATGAGTCTGGTAATGAATTCTACACTAGTTATGGAGTAGTAGACTCCATAGATCAACCTCTTATCCCAAACCAACGTATCTTGTTGCAAATTTCTAATTAAAACCTATTGGTTGATGGTGGTCATTGGGCCACTATGTTCTAAAGGTTGTAGGTTATAAGGATTAAAAATAAAAAAGGCCATGATTTCATCTCTCCTATGTACTCCTATCTCAATTTTGAAGTAGGCTACCTCGTTAGGAAAATCATAATCAGTAATCATATGTTTGAGATGAGGTTCACTTTCAATCCTAATTTGTGTTTCTACCCCTTTCCATGGCAGCCACATCTGTGAAAAGTTCAAAGATAGGTAACCCCTAATGCTTTTTATCAAATCTTGGCTTAAAAGCATGTCGTTTGTCTTGGGAATATCAACTACCTAGATATCCATATAAGTTTGGATCCGCATATTTGATCCAACCTACACATGAATGTTTTTTAGTTCCCCTACCACATTAACCTCAATTTTGTCTAATTGCATTACCTTCTTATGAGTCTGAACTAGATTTAAACTTAATTTTTTACAAATGGAAAATGGCATGACATTACCTAGTGCTCCAAAATCCAAGAGGTAGTTATGCAAATTTTTTCTGAAGATTCTTAGGCTTAGAAGGAATGGTGGGGTCCCTATCTTACCTTTCTACAAGGCCACATTCATTTCATTGGTTGGAGTCACCTTATTATTTCCTTTTGACCGATTTTCTTCTTCCAAAGCTCTCAACACAATGTCGTGTTGCGTAGGACACCACTTTAAACTATGAAAGAATGACAACAAAGTATTTTGTCTTTGTATCTCTAAAATAAAATCAAACTCCATGTCATTTTTCATCTAATATTTAGGAACAAAAGATGAGTTACCTTTATTTTGAAATTCAGGGGGGCCTTGCGGCAGAGGCGGGTTGTTTTCCACATTTTGATTGGGTGGAACTATAGTGTTTGAAGGAGAAAATTTAGTGAATGGGCCTTTACCCTGATACCTTAGGAAATGACCCCCTTTGGATTGGAAGGCTTGAGCATCATATACATCCTCCTCTAGCTCATTTTTCTCTTGTCTGGGGAAATGAGATCCTTTGTCAAAGAGTTCATAAACCATGGTTGTATCTATGGATCTTCTATTCTTGTTGGGGGCACCCTATAGTGGAGCATCATCTTGTGCAATCTTAACCATTTTATCCATTTCAGGACATTTATCTTCAGAATGTGCTACAGTATCATGCACCCTACACCAATTTGTCATGAAATTAAGATCTGCAACATTTGCAATATGTGTTTTGTCATCACCAGTTTCATAGTTATGGGAAACTCCCCCATTGTTTGGTCCAGTGTTCCATTTTTTGTTATTATTGGATCCCTGGTTGTATCCTCTATTTTGACTCTATTAATTTTGATTGGGGGGACTCTGGTTTTGAAAGTTCCTTTGGCTTTTGTTCACATTCTGATTGGAATAACTACCCTAATTGGAATACCCTCCCTGGTTTTGGTAATTTTGGTTTTGATTTTGATTCTGAGGGGGGTTAAACTTGAGTTGTGTCATCTCATTGGTCACCTAAGACAATGTTTTCTTCAAAATCTCAAACTCCATTGTCAGATGAGCTTTATGTTCACTTTCTATAGTGGTTGCAGCTGGTGTATGTGTCATGGGGTTAGATCCTCTAATGTGATAATGGAAAATTTGAGATTGTTGTGAAGAGTCAGGGTTCTAACCACTAAAGAGTAGTTGTTGAGATGGAGCCTATATCTCGGTTAAAGGGTTGTATGTAGAATGAGACATCCCTAGGACTGTATTAAACAACATGGTAGGATTAGACACCTGGGAGTATCCTAGAGGAGGGAAAATCCTTTCTAGACCTCCTGATTATGAACTAATTTGCTGTTGTTGTTTGATAGCTAAGTGGTATACATTGGATAGAGAATCAATGTCATTTGCGAGGTATGTTCTTTGCAAAAATAGGCCAATAAAAGGATCTATAGCCTTTAGGTAAGCTTGGATAGCAATGTTTTTAACCACCAAGTATGGGTCTTGTAACCTCTTTACATCCTTTGGAATATGGTATTAAACAAGGGCAACAGTTCATGTGGCTCTTTCCTGATAGTGGCGAGTTGATGAATAAGATTGTACGATCAACATAAACTTGAGACTAGTTAATGAAGGAATCTTCTAAGTTCGTCCAACTCAAGATTGATTCAGTGGGAAGATTTAGATACCAATTGTAAGCCATGTCTCCCAAGGAATAAGGAAACAACCTACATGCAACATCATGGTGAGAAATTTGAGCATGGGTATAGGCATCTTTGAATGCATGTATGTGCTCTTCAGTAGTTCATGACTCGCCATGAGTGTACCTAGGGAAGAATTTCTCTGGGTTCTTAGGAATTTCATGTATGCCACTAGAAATGACTCCTAGTGGTGAAGGATTGTTGGAAAATAATTCCATAAGTGGTGGGGGTGGATTTGGTTGTACCACCTGTGGTATAGGTGGAAACCTGGGTGGAGTAAGTGGTGGTGTTAACGGTGTTGGGATCAAAACCCTAAGGGCTCTGGGCCTAATAGGGGTCTAGAGTTCAACTAACGGTTCTAGATTTGTAGCAGATCTGATAACTCTTTCAAACTTTACTGGTGAAAAGGACCTGATTCGAGCAAGTTTTTTCATCTAGGCCCTCCTTCTAGTGCTAGTTCTATTAATGGTCAATGTAACACAACAATGTTAAAACCAAATATTTCTACACTATTTCTCATGAAAAAGATAAATAACCTAAAGCTACCTATCTTCCAAGGTCTCTATAGTTGGTTCTCAACTGTGTTGATCTTGTTCAGTGGCCTATGCAACTGTAATGTTCAAGGGGACTACTGGTAAAGGGTACAAACTACATAATACAAATTAATCTAATGTTTCAAGGGTATAGATAAACATCAAAAGATAGAACAAAGCTCAAGACATCAAAACATAAAAATAGATTTCTTTTAATTCAACATATAAACTTCATAATGATCATTTCTTTCAAACAACTAAAACCATAAAATGATACAATCCATAGAATAATCTATACCATTGCATTCATTCATAGTGTAAATTCAAGACATACAATCATTCATCATCACTTTTTTTTTAAACTTCAGTTTCAAACAAGAACATATCACCAACTCATTACTAAAATTCATAGATCAATAAATATAAAGAGATCTCATTCACAGATAACTCAATCAAAATAGTATCAGATTTAGAATCTTCTATTGATTTTCATCAAATAAGAGACATTTATGCCCAAAAAAACTCACTAGCATATGAATGGCTATTGTTCATCAATATTACCATTAAAATAATTCTGGAAATAACATAAACTATATTGAAACATGTAAAAATGTGTAAGTATCTTTGCATGAAAACTATAAAACTTCTAAAAACTATAAAATTATCCTAGATCTCTCTTTAGGAAGTTAACTTTACTTCAATTAGTTGACCTTTACAATATGGAGAGAATTTCTACATATAGGAAATGTAACACTAATTCCTCTCATCAAAAATTGAGATCCACAAATCAAGGAACAATTGGAGCTGAATGAGGCAACTGCCTATCATAATCTTTAGTTAACCAATGATAAATCTTCATCAAAAATCTCCTTGTAAAGGGAGAAGGTCGAACTGCTGGGGATCCTCAATTGAGCTTGCGTCATGTCCCTGAAAATTAGGAGAGAAAGCTTCGTAGTTGGCCATTCCATTTGATGCTTCATTCAAAAAAGAATATTCCATAGCCAGTTTACTCCTCTACCTTATGCTCAAGTAGATATTCATCGTAATTATCCAATACTTGTTTAAGTATATCTACATATGGCCCATCTACCCAATTTTCTTCAAATTTTATCCTTTCCAACTTAGTAGAGGTGAACTTCTACATATCTTCCAACTTAGCAAGTTCCTACCGAGCTATCTTTACTACCTCTTTTATATCCATGAAATTATCAATTAACAAATCATCATCATCATCTCCCTTTTGTATTTCCTCTTTGAATCTATTATTCCATTTGTTCCTTAGCTCATCAATAGGGAAACCATCCTTTACAAGGACATCCTCATTCACAATCATGGCTACAATTGCGTCTAACTCCACAATTTGATCTGTTAAATCCTTAATAGCCTGTTGCACTTCATTCCTATGTGAAAAAATGAATGAAGAACAAAATTTGATAATGTTAAAAGTTTTATTAGAAAAATTCTCATTACCTTCTTGAAGGATGGATTGTTCTAGAAGTGTTTGTTGAGGTAGCTTATTCATTTTTTTCAATTTCCTCACATGTTCTCTATATTCTTCCTCTTGTTTCCAGAGTGTCTCAACATATGCAGTCATGTCATTGACTGATTACCATGCACCTTCATGAGCCTTATGACTTTCAACAAGTAGTTCCTCCATCTCTTGGTTCAACTAGTCATTCCATCTATCCAACAACCCTACTTTGCTTCTCATTTCAACAAGGTCATCAACTTCTTTCTTTCTTAACAAAATTGGTGTCTCAAGAGTAGTGGATTGTAAAGAAATAGGAGAGGATAGGTCCATCAAGAACTTATGCAATTGATCCAATTGAGATTTGAACTCATCCTTCATTTGTTTATCTTTGATCATCCTTGACTTAGTAGAAGATGCTACAATATCAATGAGATCCATTTGTTGGTTCCTTGTAGGCCTCCCCAAGTTCACAGTGCCTAATTGATAATCACTCAACTACATTTCTTGTTTGTCCTTGTCAACCATGGGAATGGCACATTCAGCTATAATTTCTCCAACATCTATCAATTTAGTGGAATGAAGGACTCGAGCCATTTTTTTGGGCTTCTCCTTCTCAATTTTCTTCATCATATCATCCCAGTTTAGGGGTTGAGGCTGGACTATTTGTTTCCTCTCCAAGTTGAGCTTTAACCATGTTGGGGTAGTAGGAGGAGTAACCACTTGTTGTGAAGAAGTGGCAAAAGAGAGGGGTTGCCAAAGTGTTACCTTAGGCTGGGAATCAACCTCTTGTTGCTGCTCCTTTTCTGCCATCTCTTTAGCTAGCCTATCAACTTCAACTTTCTCTTTTTCTTCTTCCAATCTCCTCTCTTCCAACATGTAATTCCTTCATTTTTCAATTCTTTAACTATCTCCCACATTTTGGTTGCTTCTCCTTCATGTTTTGCTTGTTGTTCCACCTGTATTATTTTTAGTAAGAGCTCTTCTTCTTCTTTCTTTCTTTCTTTCTTTGGGCCTCCTCTATAGCTTTGGCTTTGGCCTCAAGGTCTTTCTTTTCTCTCCTTTTTCAAGCCTTTTCCTCTTCAAGATCATGAATCTTTTGCAAGAGAGCCAAATTTTCCCTCTTTGCATTAGCTTTCCATTTAGTCTACTTTTGTTGTTGCAAGAGGTCCCCTATATCCTTATGTTGCCTTGCTAGCTCTTCATTTTTGGCTCTAGCTTCCAATTCTTGTTGTTTTGCAAGTACATCAACTTGTGCCTTGGCGTCAGCCGCCTTTGCTTTTTCAAAGTTTTTCCATTGGTCCTCTGGAGTTAGGACATACTTGGTCCCAACATATTTAATATCCTCAGCATATGTAGTCACAAGAGGCTCATTATTTGATTGTGTGGCCTCTGAATCATTGTCTATGTCATGCATCTCAACCTCTTTGTGCTTAAGAGTGTTAGCTTGCTCATGGAGGCTGCCTGCAGGTACTTCTCTAGTAGATTCTTCTGAGAGAGAAGGTTGAGATGAGGCTCCTTCTCCAATTGTAGTATCCACACCTTGTGACTCATGGGTGTCTTGAGAAGGCACTCCTTGATCAACATCCCTTCTAGGGCTAGGAGAATAATACTCCAATTGTTCCTTAGGGGTTGTCCTCCTCTTGGTTCTCCTATAACCTTGGGTATGTCCTGCTTTTCTCTTCTTTGAGGATTGAGATTTTGGCTACTTTATTGTCAGTAGCACCTATTGGATACTCCTATCCATCACTGTCATTGAAAGTTTTTTAATATCTATAAACTCCTTGTCATCCCAATTTATTAGGTCCAAGTTCTTGGTTTCTATATTCTCTACTTCATACCCAGGGTTTAAAAATACACCATCATTTGATAGTGTTTTAGGAATGTCTTCCTTTACCCCATATTCAATAATTTGTGAGATGGTAATCCTTTCATAGTTCCTTTTCCTTACATCATAGTCATCCTGCAAATCTTTACAAAAATCCTCTAACAAGTTATAATGTTTACCAAAAATGGTGGGGGCTAAACCATTCATCTCATGCTATGGGTCAAAGTGTTTCTAGGTTGTATACAATCCAAACTTTAGATAAATTAATTCTTCACACACTGCATTTGTAGCCAAATCGTGAACATAACAATATTCTCCAAACTTCATGGGAAATTTGTGGCATCTTGGCTTGTGTTTATTAGCAAACTTTGTATTAACTCCCTTAGCCTGATATATAAACTCGATAAGAAAAATTGTATCACTGCAACATCTTGGTAGTTGATGAGGATGTCCATCAAAACCTATCAATCAAAATTAAGAGAAATTGGGGTACTGGATATACCAATGTCCCCATTCAACAGCGAAATCCATAGCCTCCCTACTCATCCTGTATCCAACATCTCCTCTCAATTGATTAATAATGAAATAAAGGAATGCATCATTAACCCTTCTATAATGTAGCTCTGAGGTTTGTAGGGTCAATTGATCATAATTCTCCCATGCATTCTTTTGTCCAGGAGCCTCCCCTAATATGCCTATTGCATTCAATCTAGGGAATATGCCCATCCTTGCAGCTAGATATATAACATAGGAGGTCATGAAGAAATTCTTTGTTTTCCCCACCTTGAGCATCTGTTTGTGCAAGTTATCTGATAGGATCATACCCCAATCAAACTATGCCTACCATCCAAAATGGTTTCAATGAATGGAAACATCCATTCCTTAAAATATTCATAGTCTTTCTTTTCAAACACCCTAGAAAGAATCATGATTAAGTCATCAATTTATTTTTTAAAGTTTCCCTCTTGGGCTATTCAAGAACCTTGGTCAAAGACTTCTTTTTAGCCTTCAACTACTTCTTATTCATGTGGGATGTGTTAGCTTCCTCGTCCCTATTAAATAATTGCAATTCTTCCACTTCACCCAATTGCTTGGGGCTCCTAAGGGTAGGTGCATTGATCAAGAACCTCGTCATTTGCAGAGATAAATCAATGATCACATTCCCCTAGAGGTCCATACACTGCCTTGATGATGGACTAGAAGCCCCTTCTACTATGAGTATAAGCTCTGGGAATTGAATTGATAGAGGGAAAAGAGCGACACATGCAAGTCTAGATTGGGCTATTCTTTTAGTCCTCCCAATCACTTCCTCTGAGAAAGTGTCTATAATCTTCTCATCATAGTTGAATGGTCCTATATTACTATCTTTGATATCAACCTATTCTGAATTCAACTTGTTGGCTATAGGAGTGGCTTCTTGGTGTTTATATTTCATGGTATAAGGTAGTTGCTCCACCTTAATCTTCTTTGGCTTCAGTCCCTTTGAGCTTTCCACAACTTTCCCTTGTATCAAATCTCTTCAGATGCTCCTAACATTGTTTACTCCTGTGAGGCAACCCTAGATTAGATCAATAGAAGGTATGGGAATAAGCATTACAAGTGTTACCTTTCATACATCTTTATTCTTTCCTAGGTAGCCTTCCACAGTGAAATTTTAACTCTGCCGAGAGCGGGACCAGGAGAAGATAAGGAACTAGAGAATTGGAACAAATAAAAAATCAGAACTAGAACTAAGACCAGGGTAGAAACTAGAACTTTCAAAAGTTCCAATATTTTATATCTTTTGGTAATCCGATTCCAGTAAGGCTGATAGGATCAGAATTAGAATCATAACTTACCAGGAGTGGGATTGTTTCTAGAACTGAAATCTTAGGTGAAAAGTTCATGGGAAATTTTGTTTTTGGATTTGATTCTACTATGTATTACTAGAGCTAGGTGGATTCTCCCCACAAGTCCACATTAGTTTTGAATTTAGTTTAAAAAAGGTGCGAGGAGAAAAAATTCAAGCTCAACCCCGCTCGGACAAACAGGACTGGGATTGAGTGAGCTAGGGTATTTACGCAAAAAGGGTGCAACATGCAAACCCTAATTCATATGTCCTGTCAACTTAAATTAAAACTAGGGCATAAAAAACCTATGATAAAATTCATAAAACTGACAATACATAAGACAAAAATGTTGAGAGAAAGATTTAAAATAGTTTTAAACACTAGAACCCTTCAAAAGGAAGCCCTAATCGAAACTCGGGAATGGTGGAACAAAACCGCCACCGAGAATAGAGAAAACAACAATAGACCAACAAAGATGAATGAACGAAAGCAAAAGAAAAATGGGAAAATAGGAAAAAATGTAAATAAAACCAAAAACACAAATGAAACACAAATGGACACAAGCAAAGATCCACGGGAAAAGTTCCGCGAATGCGTGAAGAACAGAGTGAACAAATAAAAGGAAAATAGAAAAGGAAATGGAAGGAAACCCACCTACCTCGAAACGAACTAGAAAGGGTTAAAAATAGAGAGGGATCTGCTCACAAACACTCACCCACAACAAAATCATGCTCCTCCTTAAGTTACTTTTTCTCTAGCTCATTAAGACACTTTGGATAATTGTAATGAGCCAAATAACCTTGATTAAGGTGAGTACACAACCCTCATGCACATCAAAGGTAAAACAGGAGCAAAAGCAGGGTCGAAATAGAACTGGGAACTTTGTCAAAGTTCCACATCCCATTCTGTATCCAACATCGGTCACGCAATAGAGAAAAGACAACAAAGAAATGGGGGTGGGATTGGAAGCAAACCAGGACATGGAACTTTGTAACTAGGAACTTTGTCAAAGTTCCATATCCCATTCTAGATCTGACTTCGGTCTCATAGCAGGGAAAATACAACAAAGAAATGGAGGTGGGATTGGAAGAAAACTAGGACATGGAACTTTACAAAGTTCCAAGTTTGTGTCCTACTCTAGTTTTTCTCCTGAAAAAGGGAAAAAATGCCAACATAAGGAAAAGAAAAGAAAAAAGGGAAACATGACCAGGGTGAAGCCCGTCCCAAAATAGGACATCAAACGTGAGTGGGATTAGAACCAAACACAGACTTGGAACATTTGCAAAGTTCTAGGTCCAGTTTTCGTTCTGGTTCCACTTCCACTAAAAGGAAAAGAAACACAAAGAAGATGAAAACAAATGAAAACCTAAGGGAGAAAACAAACCTAAGCTCCCAAGAAAAACAAAACAAAAAAGAAGCCAACAAGACAAGAAATAGATCCAGAACCAGAATGAAAACTGGACTAGGAACCTTGCCAAAGTTCTAAGTTCGGTTTTGACCCACATTCCAAATCCACAAAAATAAAAGAAACAAAAAGTTAGGAGGAAGAACAACTCCTAAGACCCAAAAAAGAACACCAAGGGAAAAAAAACACAAGGGGACCCATTTTGACCAAAAACAAAATGGGGTGGTTATGCAAGGCATAACAATTGGCAACTTGGCTGGGAAAATGGTTTACCCATTTTTAGAAAAACTAAAAAATCCAGTCACCTAGAACCTCAGGTTCACGTAAGTTTTAAACTTGAGTATGATCAGCTATGGAAAAAAAAGTTGAGCTGGAATCTCAAATGTAAATCAGCAATAACCACATCAAATTTGAGTGTGTGCATGTATGGTGTATCTATTTCTATAAAGGTTTTTCCCATCCTAAAATTACTATATTAAAGATTTAGGCTACTTGAGTTGAATCCTTATGACCATCGTGCAATGATATCTTGGGTATTGCTCTGCTACCAGACATGCATCATAGCCCAGATGGAGATACCTCTAGTTCTCTCAAAGCATTGCTCTACTGCCAGGAAGGCGTCCATAGCCTCAATAGAGATACTTGAATTACCCTTCTCATATTGAGTTTTACCATCAGTTAATGGTTCTCTTTTCTTTTCCTTTTATATAGGATTACTTAAATAATTTCTCTTTCATCAATACTCAGATGTATCCTCCTGAAATTTGGGTTGGGAACTACAGTGGATTTCATGATAGTGTCAGGAATTAGATTTTTCACCTAAATTGAGAATACAATTGTCTTGAGACAAATAGGTCTCCATGTAAACAAATATTTCTATCTATTTCATGACAAATTCAGTTGTGGTCTATGAGATTACTTACAATACACCTATTTTTTCTTAACCTTTTAGAATATTATTTAAAAAAGAACACAAGAAATGGGTCTTGAAATTAAAAAATTCCATAGAAATATCTGAAAATACCTAAACCAATTTCTCTCCTAGTATCCTTAGTATACATTGAATAATCACTCTGAATTCTGAAATAGAGCCAAATGGAGGTCACCCAGAAACAAAGAACAGAAACACAAACAACAACAACAACCCAAAACAAATAAAATAAAATAAAACACAAAAAAAGAAACAAACCAACTAATTGCATATATACATCCAAATAGAACATCAGGCCCTCATGGGCCAAAATAGTGTCTGAGAAGCTGCCCATTGACAGGCAATGGAATAGGCTCTCTCATTAAAGTGCTCAACCGAAAGGCATACTTGTCGAGGATCTCAATAATTTAATATGGGCCCAACCAAAGTTAGTCAAAATTTTTATGGTCCCCTTTATTTTCCCTGGCTTTATCCCACAGTAGTACAATGTCTGATATTCTAAAAGATTTGATTTTTTCTCTTTTCTCAAACCAACTTTTGACAATAACTTGATGTTTAGAAAAATACTATAAAGCAACATCTCTTTGTTCTTCCAGATTTAATAATCTGGTTAGCCTAACTTTGATCCTATCATCATTTGAGTAGAATTCTTGCATAAACCTAAGAACAGGTACTTGTAGATGGATAGGAAAGATTGAGTCTTGGCCATAGACCAACTTGAATGGTGAGTTTCCTAAGGCAGCCTTGATTCGAGTTCTATCTACCCATAAGGAAAATATGAGTTGAGTATGCCAATCCCTAGTATTACTTTCTGAAATCTTCTTAATTGCTTCCAACATTTTTTTGTTCGTAGACTCAACTACTCTATTCCCTTGTGGGTAGTAATTAGAAAAATATTTTAACACAATTTTATGCTCATATGCCCATTGAATAAATTTGGCTAAAGAAAAATAAGGGCCATTATCACATACAAGGGAAAATGGTACTCCAAACCTGGTAATGATGCATTCATTAAGAAATTTGATGACAACCTTAGTAGTGTTGTTCTTACAAGGCTAAGCTTCAGTCCAATGTATACAGTAGTCAATTGCCATCAAAATAAATTTGTGACCTATAGAAGAGTTGGGGTTAATCACCCCAATAAAAACTAATGCCCATTGGGAAAATAGTCTTACCTCATATACAGGTTGTAGGGGCATTGCTAGATTGCGTTCCTTGGATGTGGAAGTCTGACATGTATGACATTTCCTCGCATGTTGGTGAGCATCGCAGAGCACATGAGGCCAATAGTAACCCTATATTAGAATTTGGTGTGCCAGGGAATAAATAGAACCATGCCTAGTACCATGTCTTCCATGAAATTTTGTTATGGCTTGTTTCACTTGCTACTGATCAAGGTAGCATAGATGGACACCCTCAAAGTTTCTTCAGTATAAAGCTCCCCCTTTAAGCATATCATGGGAACTCTTTATCTTGAGTGCTCTCCTCTGAGTGGCATTCATCCCATTTGGACATTTGTAATTTAGCAACAAAAAGATCAAGTCAGGATACCAAGGATTGCTTGTAAATGATTGTACTGTATATTGTTGAGAGGTAATCTTAGCATCAACATCTGAAATTTCCTTGGATAGGCCTTGTCCTTGGACTAACTTCATCAGATGAATTTCAAGGTTAAATACTTGTAATATTTCCATCCACTTTCCTCATCTCTCCCCTAGTTCACTCTGCATAAGAAGGGACTTTACAGTAGGGTCATGAACTATGGTAATAATTTGAATGCAGAGGATATATTTCCAGAACTTTTTAACATCTCGCACCAATGCAAAATCCTGTTTCTCCAAAGGTGGATATCTAACTTCAACATTCTTGAACGAAGAAATCATAAAAGTAATCGACCTTTCATCCCCTTCACCTTTTCATTGTGTCAAAATAGTAACAAAATAATGGTTAGATGTAAAAGAATATATATAAAAAGGCTTCAAATAATCAGGGCTAGTTAAAACTAGTGCCTTTGAAATAGACTGTTTAATCTCCGAAAATGAAAATTTAGCCTCATTGCTCCACTCGATCTTTGCATCTTTCTTTATCATTTCATTGAGGGGTTTGATGATCTTCGCAAACCTAGTTATGAATTTCTATACAAATTTTATCTTCCCAAAAAAGGACCTCATCTCATTTTTGCTACCAGGTATAGTTAATTTCATAATGGATTCCACTTTGTCTGGGTCAACTGAAATTCCTTTCTTTGATATTATGTGGACTAGTAATTTTTCTTCTAAAACTCTGAACACACACTTTTTTGGATTTAGGGAGACTCCATAACTTATGCAATTTTGAAGGACCTTTGATAGATTTGTAGCATGTTTTTCTATATTCTTTGAAAACATAGTCAAATCATCCATATATATAATAATACACTTACCTACCAAATCCTTGAATGCCACATCCATCTCTTGTTGAAAGGTGGCTCCAGCATTGATAATACCAAATGACATACTATGATAAGAAAATGTCCCCCACTTGGTAGTGAAGGTGGTCTTCATCCTATCCTCGTAGTCAACCATTACCTGATTGAATCTTGAATATCCATCCAGGAATGACATCATTTGTGAACCATTCACTATTTGCAACACCTCATCAAGGGAAGGAAGATGATAATTGTACTTCTCTAAAGCTTTATTAAGATTTCTAAAGTCAATGCATAACCTGATTTCTCCACTCTTTGTATGCACAGGAACTAGATTACAGACCCAAGTGGAATGCCTTACTGGAAAGATTATCCTTGCTCACAACAACTTTTGCACTTCCTTCTAAATTAAGGGCTCAATCAGGGAATTTACTAGGCACTGCTTTTGGCAGAAAGGATTTGCTTTAGGTTTTAATGGGATAGTATGTGTTATTATAGAAGTATCAAAGGTTTTCAAGTCTTTTTACCCCCAAGCAATCGGTGCTATATCTTTTCTTTCAATGCTATCAGGAACGAAACCCTAATCAAAACTAGGCACAGTGGAATGAAACCGCTACCAAGAATAGAGTAAGTGATAGTAGACCAAGAAAGATGAACAAATGGAAGTAAAAGACAAAAAAAAAATAGAAAAAAAATGTAAACAAAACGAAAAACACAAACGAAACACAAACGGACACAAGCGAAGATCCATAGGAAAAGTTTTGCAAATGCGCAAAGAATAGAGCAAACAACAAAATGGGAAAATAGAAAAGGGGATGGAAGAAAACCCCATTACCTTGAAATGTAACCAGAAAGGGTTGAAAATTGATAGGTATCCACTCATGAATACTCGCTCGCAACCAAATCATGCTCCTCTTCAAGTTGCTTCAACTCTAGCTCATTAAGACGCTTTGGATAATTGTAATGACCCAAATAACCTCAATTAAGGTTTAAAATACCATTTCATGCATGTGAGGAGGCTAAAATTAATGTAATTAATGTGGTTGGTCAAGTGTGGAGCTAGAGCGAAGGTGAGTACACAACCATTGTGCACATCAGAGGTAAAACGAGAGTGGAAGTAGGGTCGAGATAGAACCAAGAACTTTGTCAAAGTTCCACATCCCATTTTGGATCTGGTTTCAGTCTTGTGGTAGGGAAAAGACAACAAAGAAATGGGGGTAGGATCAGAACCAAACCCAAACTTGGAACTTCACAAAGTTCTAGGTTCAAGTCCGACTCTGGTTCTGCTCTTGACAAAGGGAAAGAACGCCGACACAAGGAAAATAAAAGAATAAAGGAAAATGGGACTAGGGTGAATCCCATTCCAAAATAGGACACCAAATGAGAAAAAACCACAAGGCAGACCAAACAGGAGTGAGATCGAAACCAAACCCGGACTTGGAACTTTTGCAAAATTATGGGTCCAAGTTTTGTTCCAGTTCTACTTTAGCCAAAAAGAAAAGAAACACAAAGAGGAAAACAAAAGAAAACCCAAGAGCCCAAGACAAAAAAAATAACAAAGAAGCCAACAAGACAAGAAAAAAAGCCAAAACCAAAATAGAAACTAGACCAAGATCCTTGCCAAAGTTCAAGTCTCATTTTGGCCCGCTTTCTGAACCCGCAAAAACAAATGAAACAAAGAATTAGGAGGAAAGAGAAAAAATCCTAAGACCCAAACAAGAACACCAAGGGAAAAAAAACACAAGGGGGACCCATTTTGACCAAAAAAAAAAATGGGGCGGTTATGCAAGGCATAACAATTGGCGACTCAGTTGGGAAAATGGTTTACCCATTTAAAAAAAAATGAAAAATTCAGTCACCCAGAACCTCTAGCTCATGTAAGTTTCAAACTTGACTATGATTAGTTATGACAAATAAGGTTGAGCTGGAGTCTCAAATGTAAATCAGCAATAACCAAGTCAAATTTGAGCGTGTGCATGTATGGTGTATCTATTTCTATAAAGGTTCTTCCCATCCTAAAATAACTGTATTAAATATTTAGGCTACGTGAGTTGAATCCTTATGTATTTCATGCAATGATATCTTGGGTATTACTCCGCTGCTAGATAGGTGTTTATAGCCTCGACAGAGATACCTCTAGTTCTCTCAAAGCATTGCTCTACTACTAGCCAGTCATCCATATCCCTGATAGAGATACTTGAATTACCCTTCTCATATTGAGTTTTACCATTAGTTAATGGTTCTCTTTTCTTTTATTTTTATATAGGATTACTTAAATGAGTTCTCTTTCATCTTTTCCTCAATACTCAAATGTATCCTCTTGAAATTTGGGTTGAGAACTACAATGGATTTAATGACAGTGTCAGGACTCATATTTTTCACTTAAATCAAGAATACAATTATCTTGAGACAAATAGGCCTCCATGTAAATAGATCTTTCTATCAATTTCATGACAAATTCAGCCATGGTCTATGAGATTACTTACAATACACCTGTTTTTTCTTAACCTTTCAGGCTATAATTTAAAAAATAACACAAGATATGGGTCTTGAAACGAAAATATTTGATAGACATATCTAAAAATACCTAAACCAATTTCTCTCCTAGTATCCTCAGTGTACATTGAATAATCACACTGAATTCCAAAATAGAACTAAATGGAGTTCACCCAGAGACAAAGAACATAAACACAAACAACAACAATCCAAAACAAACAAAAGAAAACAAACAAACAAAAAGAGACAAACCAATTAATTACATATATACATCCAAATAGAACATCAAACCCTCATGGGACAAAATAGTGTTTGAGAAACTTCCCATTGATAGGGAATGGAATAAGCTCTCTCATTAAAGAGCTCAAACGAAAGGCATTCTCGCCAAGGATCTCAACAATTTGATCAATATAGGCTAGACCAAAGTTGGTAAAATTTTTGATGGTAATGATGCATTCATTAAGGAATTTTATGATAACCTTAGTAGTGTTGTTCTTACAAGGCTGAGCTTCAGTCTCGCATGTATAGTAGTTGGTTGTCGTCAAAATTAATTTGTGACCTGCAGAAGAGTTGGGGTTAATCACCCCGACAAAATATAATGGTCATTGGGAAAATGATCTTACCTCATATACTGGATGCAGGGGCATTGTTGGATTGCATTCACTAGATGCAGAAGTCTTACATGTATGAATTGTCCTCACATATTGGTGAGCATCACAGAACACACGAGGCTAGTAGTAATTGGATCTCAGAATTTGGTGTGCCATGGAAATAGCAAAACCATGTCTAGTACCATGCCTACCATATGGCTTGTTTTTCTTGTTGCCGATCAAGGCAGCATAGACAAACACCCTACAATTTTCTTTGGTATAAAGCTCCCACTTTGAGCATATAGTGGTAATTATTTAGACTGAGTGCTCTCCTCTGAGTGGCTTTCATCCCATCTGGACATTTGTTATTTAGCAACAAAAAAGATCAAATCAACATACCAAGAATCACATGTAAGTGATTGTGCCACATACTATTGATAGGTAATCTTAGCATAAACATTTTCCATTGCCTTGGATAGGCCTTGTCCTCAAACTAACTTCATCAGATGAATTTCAAGGTCATGTTCTTGTAAGATTTCCATCCACTTTCCTCACCTCTCCCCTAGTTCACTCTACATAAGAAGGGACTTTACAGTAGGGTCAAGAACTTTGGTAGTAATTTGATTGCAGAGGATATAGTTCCTAAACATCTTGACAACTCGCACCAGTACAAAAGCCTGTTTCTCCAAAGGTGGATATCTAACTTCAACATTCTTGAGCGGAGAACTCATAAAAGCAATCGACCTTTCATCCCCTTCACCTTTTTACTTTGTTAAAACAACAACACAAGAATGGTTAGATGTAAAAGAATATATATAAAAAGGATTCAGATAATTAGGGCTAGTTAGAACCGGTACCTTTGAAATAGATGATTTAATCTATGAAAATTCAGATTTAGCCTCATTTCTCCACTTGATCTTACCATCTTTCTTCATCATTTTGTTGAGGCGTTTGATGATCTCTGCAAACCCAGTTATGAATTTCTACACATAGTTTATCTCCCTGGAAAAGGACCTCATCTCCTTTTTGCTACTAGGCATGGTTAGTTTCAGAATGGATTCCACTCTATCTAGGTCAATTGAAATTCCTTTCTTTGATATTTTGTGGTCTGGTAATTTTTCCTATGAAACTTTGAACACAAACTTTTTTGGATTTAGGGAGACTCCATAACTTATGCACTTTTGAAGGACCTTTGATAGATTTGTAGCATGGTTTTCTATATTATTTGAAAACATAGTCAAATCATCCATATATATAATAATACACTTACCTACCAAATCATTGAATGCCACATCCATCACTCACTGAAAGGTGGGACCAGTGTTGATAAGACTAAATAGCATCCTATGATAGGAAAATTTTCCCCACTTGGTAGTGAAGGCGATCTTCATCCCATCCTTGTAGTTGACCATTACCTAATGGTATCTTGAATATCCATCTAGGAATGCCATCATTTGTGAACCATTCTCTATTTGCAACACCTCATCAAGGGAAGGAAGAGGATAATTGTACTTCTTTGAAGATTTATTAAGATTTCTAAAGTCAATGCATAACTTGATTTCTCCACTCTTTTTATGCACAGGAACCAGATTAGTGACCCAAGTGGAATTCCTTACTTAAAAGATTATCCTTGCTCACAACAACTTCTACACTTCCTTCTGAATTAAGGGCTCAATCAGGGAATTTACTAGGCACTACTTTTGGTGGAAAGGATTTGCTTCAGGTTTTAAAGGGATAGTATGTGTTATTATGGAAGTATCAAAGGTTTTCAAGTGTTCGTACCAACAATCAATCGCTGCTATATATTTTCTTTCAATGCTATCAAGATTTCATCCCGAATGTCATTGGGCTAGGTCTTTCCAATAAATACAATCCTTTCAAGGCTTGGATCTACCAAGTTGATTGACTTGTACTTCCCTCCATCAGTGTTAGTAGGAAAATTTTCATGGGCTTGAGGATCAGAGTCTAAGATCCCCTCTAATGCTACCATTCCCATAGGAATGTTGTTCATTTTCAAGTTCATTATCTCTTCTACATCACATGTTTCCGGATCCCACTCTCCCTGATCTCTGTCTGATTCATTGATAATCTATCCTTTGAAGATGTGTGAGCTTTCCAAGAAGGCCAGTATATGCTAATCATCATTGAAGATCTAGAAATTCCTAATGTTGTAGGGAATTGTTGGTATTGAGACTAACTCTACTAAAAATATTTTCAACTTAGAATATTGCTTGGGTTCTAAGGTACTAGCAGCAATAGAAAGTGGATCTATAATTTGTTTATCTTCTCTAGGAATCAATTTGATCCTTAAGGCATCAAAGTCTTCTATCAGATTCCATATTTTGTTCCTATATGCATCCAAAATCTTGTTATGACATGTGTATTGACTTTGAACCTACTTGCTAATGACCTTAGAATCTACCATGAATGTCAGAACTGTAACCTTTTTCTTATGTGCAAACATCAGTCCTCTATATATCACTTCATATTCTGCCACATTATTAGTACTACCAAATTACAACTTGTAAGAAGAAAAGTATGTTTTCCCTTTTAGGTTTGTTAGCTCAAGTCCAGCTCCACTCCCTCTTCTAGACTTGGAGCCATCGAATTTAACAATCCATAATTGATTCTAGGATGGGGTTTCTTTCTTAGGGTGATCCGGGGGTAGTTCTTTGTAAGAAATAGGTGGCGGCTCAAATTGGTTTAGGACTTCTAGACATGGGGAGTGGTCTAAACAATGATCATCAAAAAATTCACTTAGATTTAGGACCTATGTGGGAAATTCTTCCTGAATCTGATCTTGATCAGTCGGTTTACAATTAGTTATTGGTTTCAGCAACCCCCTTGGAATTGGAAGGTTGGCAAGGGCTAGTGTATCAGAAAGTTCTTGAGATTCTACAATCTCATTTCCTAAGGCAGAACATGAAACCTGAGTCTGTCTGATTGGGGAAAGGACTTCTTGTGTATTATTGGTCCTTGTCAAGATAGTGGCATCTCTAGCCTCAAAGGAAAACTGATTCGGGGGTGTTTTAGTTTGTCACTCACAAGTTTCCATTTTCTGAAAGACATGGTTCAGGATGTCTACACAAGGTTGGCATATCAATTTAGAATGACTCTGGTAATGAATTATGCACTAGTTAGGGAATAGAAGACTCCATAGATCAACCTCTTCTCCTAGACCTATCCTATTGCAACTTTCTAATTAACACCTATTGGTTGATAGTGGTTATTGGGTCACTGTGTTCTAAAGGTTGTAGGTTATTGGGATTAAACATCAAATAGGTCATGATTTCCTCTCTCCTATATACTCCTATCTTAGTTTCGAAGTAGGATACCTCATTAGGACAATCACACTCAGTAATCATATCTTTGAGACAAGGTTCACTTTCAATCCTAATTTGTATTTCTACCCCTTTCCATGGCAGCCACATGTGTGAAAAGTCCAAACATAGGTAACCCCCAATGCATTTCATCAAATCCTAGCTTAAAAGCATGTCATATGTCTCAGCAATATCAACTACTTGGATATCTATATAAGTTTGGATCCATGGATCTGATCCAACCTGCACATGAATGTTTTTTAGTTCCCCTACCACATTAACCTCATTTTGTCTAATTGTATTACCTTCTTGTGAGTCTAAACTGGATTTAAACTTAACTTTTTACAAATGGAAAAGGGCATGACATTACCTGATGCTCTAGAATCCAAGAGCCAGTTATGTAAATTCTTTGCAAAGATTCTCAGGCTTAGAAGGAATGGTAGGGTCCCTATCTTACCTTTGTATAGGGACACATTCATTTCATTAGATGGAGTTTCCTTATTCCTTCCTTTTGGCCAATCTGCTTCTTCCAAATCTCTTAAAATGATGTCAAGTTGGGCAGGACACCACTTTAAAATATCAAAGAATGACAATGAAGTTTTTTTGTTTTTGCATCTCTGAAATAAAATCAAATTTCATGTCATTTTTCATCTGATATTTAGGAACAAGAGATGAGTTACCTTTATTTTGAAATTCAGGGGGGCCTTTCGGTAGAGGCGTGTTGTTTTCCACATTTTGATTGGGTGGAACTATAGTGTTTGAAGGAGAAAATGTAGTGAATGGGACTTTACCCTGATACCTTAGGAAATGACCCCCTTTGGATTTGAAGGCTTGAGCATCATATACATCCTCCTCTAGCTCATTTTAGTCTTGTTTGGGTAAAGGAGATCCTTCATCAAATAGTTCATAAGCCATGGATGTATCTATGGATCTACCATTCTCATTGGGGATACCCTATAGTGGAGCATCAGCTTGTGCAATCTTAACCATTTTCTCCATTTTGGGACAGTTAACTTTAGTATGTGTTGTAGTGTCATGCAACCTACACCAATTTGTCATGAAATGAAGATCTGCAACATTTGCAGTATGTCGTTTGTTGTCACTAGCTTGATAGTTATGGGAAACTCCCCCATTGTTTGGTCTAGTGTTCCATTTTCTATTATTATGGGATCACCGGTTGTATCATCTATTTTTTATTTTGGTAATTTTGACTGGGGGCACTCTGGTTTTGAAAGTTCCTTTGGTTTTGATTAGCATTATGATTGGAATACCCTCCCTAGTTTTGGTAATTCTATTTTTGATTTTTATTTTGAGGGGGGTTATACTTGAGATGTTGCATCTCATTGGTCACCTGAGATAATTTTTTCTTCAGAGTCTCCAACTTTGTTGTCAGATGAGTTATATGTTCACTTTTTACAGTGGTTGCAACTGACATATGTGTCACGAGGTTAGATCCTTCATAGTGATTATTTGAAATTTGAGCTTGTTGTGAAGAGTCGGGGGTTTGACCACTAAATAATAGTTGCTGAGATGGAGCCTGTAGGTCGGTTAAAGGGTCGTATGTGTTATGAGACATCCCCAGGACTATATTAAATATTTTGGTAGGATTAGGCACCTAGGAGTATCCTAGAGGAGGGAAAATCCCTGATAGATCTCTTGATTATGAAGTAATCTGCTGCTGCAATTTGATAGCTAAGTGGTATACCTTGGACAAAAAATCAATGTCATTTACAAGGTATGTTCTTTGTAGAAACAAGATAATCAAAGGATCTATAGCCTTAGGTAAGATTGGATAGCAATGTTTTTAGCCACCAAGTATGGGTCTTGTAACCTCCTATACATCCTCTGGAATCTAGTATTAAATAGGGGCAACGGTTCATGCGACTCTTTCCTAATAGTGGTGAGTTGATGATATTAGATGGCAGGATCAACATAAACCCAAAATGGGTTAATGAAGGCACCTTTTAAGTTTTTCTACCTCAAGATTGATCTAGTGGGAAGTGCATCAATGGGCTAATTTCCTAAGGTTAGATTATCAAATAATAAAGCATACAAACCCAAAGAAGCTATCAAGAACAATGAAAACTAAAACAAGAACGATTATACATGTCACTCGTTGAAGCTTCCTTGATTCACCTTCATAGCACCTTCTAATTTGCTGATTGTTGCCCTCAAATTGAGTGTGTGAGCAAGTTTTTGTCTATTCCAATGTCCTAAACAAGCTTTGAAGGATTTGAAATATAAATTTCCATGCCTATGAGAAAATGACTATAATGTGTCACATCCCCCTAGGACTTAATAAGTTATGATATTGAAATCATGGTCGTTAATATCATTAATGAAAATAATCTTTCATATGAATGTGAAATAATGGATTAACTAATTGTTTTATGTTTGGAAATTGAAAATGAAAAAGGTGAATGATTATTTAATTACGTAAATACATCTATTGATGATGATGATGATATTATATTTAAATGTGAATTAATGTGTTAGGAAGAGTCTAACTCTAGCTTCTGGTGTCAAGTGGTTGCAGGATCGACATTGCAGGAAAGGAAAAGGGACTATCATCGAGGAGAGGATGCAGCTGACAAGGATCTAATTGTCATCGGACTCTGGGAAGTATATGCCAACTCAAAAGATGACCTTGGCCTTGGAAAAAATAATAATGGTTAATAAGTTAAAAATAAAGCATTGAGATATAAATACTTCCTAAGGGTATTTTAAATATTATAATGGCAAAATTTTAAATGTTTAAATATTAAAGCTTGATTTATAATGAAAGAGTAATATAATTAAATATTTTTCAAAAAAACACATCTTGTGGTGGTTTGTGCAGGAAAAGAAGGCTGATGAATTGGGAGAGTTGAATACTCTGCTAGTATCATCATGCTTGAGGTGTAACGTCTAGAATTCAAGAGGCTCGATGGGGAATTCGAAGGAAAAATCATTTAAACATTAGCCTCACCTGGGGAAGTTCATTATGGAAAATCGTTCTCTTCTTCCTCATTTGGGAAAAATAGATACCATCCTTCCGCCACGGCTAGGGTTTTGTTATTTTCTTCATCTTGGTTATTCTACCTGTAGAGTCGGGTGGGGAATTCATCAGAAATGAAAGTGACCTTGGACGCCATTCTCTTCTTTCCATCTCTCTGAATTATTCACCAGTGGTTCATGATCTTTCTTTGGAAGTAAGCAGAGCCATATTTGTGGTCAATAGCAGTGAACAAACTAGCAAGGAGTCTGCAAATTTGTAACTTTGATAATATCATCAGGCACGTAGTTATTAATACTTCCCATCTATCTTCTTTATGTGTAATATTCAAATGTGAAAATATCTTTCTTCATCGTATAAGTGGTGTTTGAGAATCTAAATCTTGTTAGATCATTTCCTTTAATTAATCAACATTGCCTTCAATCTTTATCTCTGCTATAGAAACTTTAATACTGTGATTGGTTAACCTCCATATGGTCTAGAAATCCTCTACCTCAAATGTGTATGCAGTCTATTTTTCCTTATCGTCAGCTTTTCCTTGAAAAATAAATCTGGAAACAACAATTCCTCATTTCAAACTTCATTTTTCCTTGCAATTCCCTTCACCAAGCAATACCTGGCCAAGGAAGCAATCTTCTTATTTATGTTCTAGTAAACATTAGACTACTCCTTGAAGCGGCAACATTATTCTGTATGTGTCCTGCTCTTACCTTTTCTTTTTAATCTTTTGATGTTCTAAATGGTACACCTGAACTAGAGCTTAGCTGGAACCTTGCAATATTCTTTTGTACTTCTGGAATAATATTTAAAAGGTGTATTACCATGACCTTGAATGGTAAAGGAATCCAATGGGGTACGACTGAACCAATCTGAACACTTTATCTACCTTTAGGACAACTATTAAACTTCATAGATAATTGAACCAAATTAAAAGTTGATTAACAAATGGTGAGAACATGAACTAAAATCCTTTTTTCAACAATGGTGCAGGTAATGAAAACCAAAATATTAAATAATCATGATGAGCAAGGGTGTGTGCTGACAACACAGTAGTGATAAAGAGACCGGCACAGTGATGCCAAAATCAATTTAAAAATCCTTGGCCAAGGTAGATGCTAGTTCAATAATGTCAGCTTCCATGATCCAGATATGCTCTGGTCAGGATGATCCTTCTGATAGGAGGAACCTATAGAGGAAGGATTGACCAACAATATAGGCTCTTGGACACTAGGCTCAAAGTCTCGATAACAATTGATCCCTGCTAATTGATCTCGTGAAGGGCAGGTTCCTCAATTGAAGAAACTCAGGAGACCATCAGGTCTTGGTTGGGCAGTAAAGCCCTTGATGATAATTTATTTTCCTCTCTAAATAGCATTAAAATTGAAGATAGTGACAAATGTAAAATCTATTTCTCACTCTATCTCCAGGTAAAAGATCTAATTTTTTTTTTTCTGTAGAATTAGTTATTCATCTAGATTATATGTACAATGATTAAACTGAAACTGTCATTATAGATTAGTAAATGTTAATTTATGTTGCAAATTTGAATTTTGAAAGTTAGTTGTAGAAAATTGAGAAAAATGTTATGATATAAGTAAACCCTAGAATGGCAGTTATTCTGCTATGGTTATTTTGAAACTACTTCTTGAAAACAATTGGAAATGTTGGAAAACCCTAGATCTCTTGGAAACAACTAGTTACAATTCGGTTGAAGGTAGTTGGAAATTAATATTTGTAACCATAGATCAGTTAGGTTGTTACACATGGTATCAGAGCAACCGGGTTTGACACTAAACCTCGGGCTCATCATGTAGACTTAGAGAACTAAATCAATTGTTGAAGTGATTCCAGGATGGTGTTGATATGACAAAAACCTTGTAAGAAGGTCAATGACTTGATATCTATTCAGATGTTGAAGATCAGGCTATCATATGATTATTCAAACTGTTCTCTCCCATAAGATACATAAACGATGGAAGAAGCCCTAAAAAGACTCTAAAAGGAGAGGAAGAAATGGATGGCCTTGAGAAAAGAAAAAGTGAAAGTAAAAATATTGGTTGAAATGAACAAAACCAACACACAGAAATATGCCAAACTGAAGACCCAACTTGAAAAAACTATAGCTTCAACCTCGGGTTATAGACCTCTTCCATACACAGGACTCCATGATCAAGAGGGGCCTAATTTGGGGTGGACCAAAATAATAACCCCATGGCCAAGTTGGACCAGTTATTAGCTTTGATGAATGCAACCCAAACTCAGTTAGATAAACTACAAAGAAAAGTGGAAGGGCATCACATGACTCGTGATGAAAGAACTGAAAACCAAAGTGAGCAACAAAGGGAAACTTCAAAAATCTTGACTTTAGAACACAAGAAGAGTAGAATGGCTGATGAAATAGCCAAGGATATGAAGAAAATTAAATGCACTAAGTTTGAGGGCTCTACGTCAGGTGATTCCACAGAGGCATGGTTGAAAAAAATGGAAAAATACTTTGAGCTAAGAGATTATTCTGATAATTCAAAGGCCTCCTGGGTAGTGTATCAGCTGGTAGGAGAAGCTACCACTTGGTGGGAGAACAAACGAGAAGATATGGGAATGGCGACAATTGAGCTATCATGGAAGCAGTTTGTATGATTGTTTCATCAAAGGTGGCTTCCACAGACATACTATGACTAGAAATTGTTAGATTTTGAAAATCTCAGGTAGGGACCTCTATCAGTTAATGAATATTGGGAGAAGTTCACTCAACTGCTGAAGTATGTTCCCCCATACCGGCAAGATGAAAACTTCAGGGTGTGAAAGTTTATAATGGGACTGAATAATTGGGTAGGTGGACCTATGGATGTATTGGCTCCACAAACAATGGATGAGGCCTATGAAAAGGCAGTTAGACAAGAGTAGAGGCTGAAGAAAGATGAATATTTCTGGGATAGGAAGTGCAATAAAGGCAAGTGGGAGCAGACTCACCAAAATTTCAAAAAGAAGGGTTACAAGAATGAAAAATTTGAAAACAAGAGGGACAAAAGGAATAATTTCAATAATAATAAGAAAGATGAAACCACTGCAAATAAAGCATCAGAAAAGAAAGGACCACCTGGAGGGTGCTTTAATTATGGAGGTGAACATTATTCCTATGTGTTCCCACATAAGAATCAACAAGGACAATAGTAGCAGAAGCCCTTACCACCTCAACAAACAACATTTCGATAATGAATTCATGCCACAGTTGACAATCGGCAAGCTGAGTATCAAGCTACCCCTATAGAGACCCTAGGTATGCTTTATGGAAATCCTATAACCATACTAATTGACATGGGAGCCACAAATTTTTTTATATCTCCTAAAATATTGCATAAATTTCCTAAAAGAACTGGGTACATGGCTTATTCTTGGACTGTAGAATATGCTAATCAGACGAGAGCTCAGGTAGAGCACTATCTGTTTGAAGCTAGGATAGAATTTCCATGCTTCACCACAGAGGTTAACTTGTATGTAGTGCCTCTGGGATCCTACGATATAATCATTGGGATGAACTAGCTAAGGGATCATAAGGCAAAGGTTGACTACTATGTGAAAACAATAGAGTTTCTAGATGATCTAGGAAATCCTATGACAATACATGGGGCACAATGAGAAGTTAGGATACAATAGATATCTGCTATGCAGATCAAAAGAAATAAGAGGAAGGGATGCCAATTGTTTTTGGTCAAAATGGAAGAAGTTAGGGAATACAAAGAAAGCACCTACTTGGACGATATGATAATGCAAGCTCTGAGCCAGGAGGAGGAAATGGAGATAGATTTCAAAGAGGAAACTTTTTCTGAAAACTATCCTTATCTTCGAGAATATCAAGATGTATTTCCTGAGGAACTGTCGGGGTTACCACCTAGAAGGGTGTTTGACTTCACCATTGACTTGGTTCCAAGAGTTGAACCAGTCTCCAAGGCACCTTATCAAATGAATACTATGGAGTTGACGGAATTAAAAACTCAACTGCAGGAATTGTTGGATAAAGGGTTGACACGACCTAGTGTTTCACCTTGGGGTGCTCCAATCATATTTGTGAAGAAGGATGGAACCCTTCATCTATGTATAGATTACAGAATGTTGAACAAGCTTACTATCTGGAATAATTACCCTTTACCTCGTATAGATGATCTTTTTGACCAGATGAAAGGGGCAGCAGTGTTCTCCAAAATATATCTAAGATCAGGGTATCATCAACTCAGACTAAAGGAGGAGGATGTCCATAAAACAACTTTCCGAACTAGATATGGGCACTAAAAGTTTACGGTTTTACCTTTTGGACTTACCAATGCCCTAGCTGCATTTATGAATCTGATGAACATCATATTTAGAGATTGTTTAGATAAGTTCATATTGGTTTTTCTTGATGACATACTCATCTATTCTAAAAATGACGAAGAGCATCTTTGACACCTTTAGATAGTTCTTCAACGACTGAGAGAGAATAAGTTTTATGGGAAATTATCAAAATGTACCTTCTTCCAGATAGAAGTGCAGTACTTAGGACATATAATCTCTGCTAAGGGAATCACTGTAGATCCAACAAAAATAGAAGCAATGGTGAATTGGCCAGTACCTAAAAATGTTCATGAGGTCAGAATCTTTATGGGATTTGTTGGATATTATCAAAGATTTTTCAAATATTTTTCTAGAATTTCCCACCCTATCACATCTCTCCAAAGAAAAGGAAGAAGGTTCGAATGGACAGTGAAGTGTCAGGAAGCATTTGACACCTTGAAGGAAAAATTAACTACATCAATTTTGATCATACCAGATCCAAATGGGCATTTTATAGTAATAACAGATGCATCCAGAGATGGATTGGGAGGAGTGTTAATGCAGGAAGGAAAAGTGGTGGCCTATGAATCTAGGAAACTAAAACAATATGAACAAAATTATGCACCACATGATCTCGAACTAGCAGCGATAGTACATGCCTTGCAAATGTGGCGACATTATTTACTAGGAAAGACTTTCGAGCTTAAGTCGGATCATCAAGGGTTGAAATACCTATTTACTCAACCCAACCTAAATGCATGAAAAAGATGATGGATGTAGTTAATTTCCAACTATGACTTTGAGATCAGCTTTATAAAGGGAAAGGAGAATAAAGTAGTTGATGCCCTAAGTCAGCGAAGGCACATAACTGCTATGGCAACTATCCACATAGATTTTAGAACACAAGTTCTGCAAAAACTAAAAGAGGATGACTACTATAATCAAGTACGAGAAACTCTTCAGACAAACTCACATAATTCTAATTATGAAGGATTCCAGATAGAAGAGGATGGAATTTTGAGATTCAAGGGTAGGATGTACATTCCAGATTCATTAGAATTAAGGACAACAATTTGGAAAGTAACTCATACTACACCATATTCAGGTCATCCCAGAATAACCAAGATGTTAGTAGATGTGAAACCACTATATTTTTGGAAGGGGATGAAGAAGGATGCAACTAGGTATGTTACAGGATGCTTCAAGTGTCAGAAGGTTAAAGTTGAACATCAACATCCAGCGGGGTTATTACAACCTCATAGTATACTGGATTTGAAGTGGTAGGTCATAAGTATGGATTTCATACAAGGGTTAACAACGACAAGGAACATGGATAATACCATACTGGTGGTAGTAGATAGACTTACCAAGGTGGCACACTTCATAGCAGGGAATTTGATAGATGGGTCTTCCGTAATTGCACAAAATTTTTTATAGGAAATATTTTGCCTACATGGGATACCAGAGAAGATCATTTAAGATAGAGATGCCAGAATAACATCAAGATTTTGGCAGACCCTATTTTCAGCATTAGAAATGAAATTAAACATTAGTACAACTTATCATCCTGAAACAGATGGTCAAACAAAAAGGGTTAATCAAATATTGGAAGATCTCAAAATGTATTGTATGGATCAGCAATGTAAGTGGGGGGGAATATTTACCTTCTTTAGAATTTTCCTATAATAATTCATATCAGTCATCTATTAAAATGGCACCATTTGAAGCTCTATATGGTAGGAAATGAAAAACTCCAATAAGTTGGAATAGGATAGAAGATAGGATTATTTTAGGGCCATAAATGCTCCAAGAAATGGAAGAACAGGTCAAATTAATTAGACAAAGGATGAAAGAAGCTAATGATTGTCAAAAGAGTTATACTGATGCGAAGTGAACTCCTAGATAATTTGTAGTGGGAGACAAAGTCCTCTTGCATGTCAAACCTTAGAAAATCTCAATAAAATTTGGAAAGACCTCAAAGCTCACCCGAAGATATGTGGGACCTTTTGAAGTATTGGAAGTGATCAATCCAATGGCTTGCAAAATTGCTCTACCACCAGCTCTTGCCCGATTGCACAATGTGTTTCATGTTTCCTACCTTAAGAAATATTTTGCAAACTTTGAACATATGATTGATTCGAAATCCTTGCAGGTGGAGGATCCAGGGGTGATTACTATAGAGAAAATTCAAGTGCTTGAGACAAGTAAGCTGCGCTTATGTAACCAGGAGGTGGTCCAATGTAAGGTTCAGTGGCACCAATACTCAGAAGAGAATGCCACCTGGGAGGACTATGAAGAAGTCCTTCAGAATTTTCCTTATTTATTCTCAAACCATATGAAAATTTGATTTTAGAACTTGAATTTATAAATAAGTAATCATCGAGGATGATGATTCATAAGGGGAGGAGTATGTCACATCCCCCTAGGACTTAATAAGTTATGATATTGAAATCATGGTCGTTAATATCATTAATGAAAATTATCTTTCATATGAATGTGAAATAATGGATTAAATAATTGTTTTATGTTTGTCAATTGAAAATGAAAAAGGTGAATGATTATTTAATTACGTAAATACATCTATTGATGATGATGATGATGATATTATATTTAAATGTAAATTAATGCATTAGGAATAGTCTAACTCTAGCTTTTGGTTTCAAGTGGTTGCAGGATCGACATTGCAAGAAAGGAAAATGGACTATCATCAAGGAGAGGATGTAGTTGACAAGGATCTAATTGTCATTGAACTCTGGGAAGTATATGACAACACAAAAGATGACCTTGGCCTCAAAAAAAATAATAATGTTTAATAAGTTAAAAAGAAAGCATTGAGATATAAATACTTCCTAAGGGTATTTTAAATATTATAATGGAAAAAATTTAGATGTTTAAATATTAAATCTTGATTTATAATGAAAGTGTAATATAATTAAATCTTAAAAAAAAAAGGCATCTTGTGGTGGTTTGTGCGGGAAAAGAAGGCTAATGAATTGGGAGAGTTGAATACTCTACTAGTATCATTGTGCTTGAGGTGTAACATCTGGCATTCAAGAGGCTCGATGGGGAATTCAAAGGGACAATCATTTAAATGTTGGCCTCACCTAGGGAAGTCCATTCTGGACAATCGTTCTCTTCTTCCTCATTTGGAAAAAACAGATACCATCCTTCTGCCATGGATAGGGTTTTGTTATTTTCTTCATCTTGGTTATTCTACCTATAGAGTCAAATGGGGAATTCATCAGAAATGAAAGTGACCTTGGACACCATTCTCTTCTTTCCATCTCTCTGAGTTATTCACTAGTGGTTCATGATTTTTCTCTGGAAGTAAGCGGAGCCATATTTGTGGTCAATAGCAATGAACAAACTAGCAAGGAGTCTGCGAATTTGTAACTCTAATAATATCATCATGCATGTAGTTATTAATACTTCCCATCTATCTTCTTTTTGCGTAATATTAAAATGTGCAAATAGCTTTCTTCATCGTATAAGTGGAGTTTGAGAATCTCAATCTCGTTAGATCATTTCCTTTAATTAATCGACATTGCCTTCAATCTTTATCTCTGCTATAGAAAATTTAATACTGTGATAGGTTAACCTCCGTATGGTCCAACAATCCTCTACCTCAAATGTGTATGCCAACTATTTTTCCTTATCCTCAGCTTTTCCTTGAAAAATAAATCTAGAAACAACTATTCCTCATTTCAAACTTCATTTTTCCTTGTAATGCCCTTCACCAAGCAATACTTGTCCAAGGGAGCAATCTTCTTATTTATGTTCTGGTAAACATTAGACTACTCCTTGAAGGGGCAACATTATTTTGTATGCATCCTACTATTACCTTTTCTTTTAATCTTTTGATGTTCTGAATGGTACACCTGAACTAGAGCTTAGCTGGAACCTTGCAATATTCTTTTGTACTTCTAGAATAATATTTAAAAGGTGTATTACCCTGACCTTGAACAGTAAAGGAATCCAATGGGGTACGAATAAACCAATCTGAACACTTTCTCTACCTTTAGGACAACCGTGAAACTTCATAGATAATTGAACCGAATCAAAATTTTATTAACAAATGGTGAGAACATGAACTAAAAGCCTTTTTTCAACAATGGTGCAAGTAATGGAAACCAAAATCTTGAATAATCATGATGAGCAAGGGTGTGTACTGATGGCACGGTAGTGCTAGAGAGACCAGCATAGTGATGCCAGAATCAATTTAAAAATCCTTGGCCAAGGTAGATGCCAGTTCGACAATGTCAGCTCCGATGATCCAAATATGCTCTGGTTAGGATGATCCTTTTGATAGAAGGAACCTATAGAGGAGGGATCAAGCAACAGTATAGGATCTTAGACACCAGGCTCAGAGTCTTGATAACAATTGATCCTTGCTAATTGACCTCATGAAGGATGGGTTCTTTAGTTGAAGAAACTCGGGAGACCAGCAACTCTTGGTTGGGTGGTAAAGCCCCTGATGATAATTTATTTTCCTCTCTGAATATCATTATAATTGAAGAAGGTGACAAATGTAAAATCTATTTCCCACACTATCTCCAAGTAAAAGATGAAAATTGGCTCCAAGAATCAAGTCCATTTGATGACTAATATTTCTCATTGGAGGAAAACCTTCAAGTACATTATCAGAAATAATAGCTTGAAACTCATTGAACAAATTTGAAACCTCTATAGGTACCTTAGTAGTATCTTCTTTATCAATTATAGTGATCAATGCAAAACACATATGCTCATGCCTCATACCTTCTAGGAACTTTCTTCCATCAACCAAACAAATTCTTGCATTATTTCATACATTTTCCTCTGCCTCTTTCAAGGGCTTCAACTTATGACAAACCACATCCTTTTTTCAAAGAATAGGTGTTGGCATTTCCATCATGTACTGCTCACTGATCAAATTTCCATGGTCTACCTAATAGCATATGAAAAACATACATAGGCATAATATCACATAATACCTCATCATAAGTATTTCCAATCTTGAAATTTACCAAACATTGTTCATTTACCAAGGCTTTATGGTCCTTCTACAACCAAGCAATCCGGTATATGTTCAGATGCCTTCTTCTCTCCAACTAGAACTTACCATTTCTTTTGAAACAAGGTTATCTGTACTACCTCCATCAATAATAACATTGTAGACTTTACCTTCACACTTACATTTGGTATGAAAAAAATTCTTCCTTTTAGTTGGTTCCTTCTCCTCAATTAGTAAGGCTCTTCTAGTAACAAGAAGCTCTCCTCTTTCTACATCCTCAGAATGGGAAGACTCAACATCTTCTTCTACATGTGAAACTTGTGCATTACTCATAGGTTAGTCTTTCCTTGATGTTAAGGACACTCATAGGCTTTATGTCCTTCTCTACACTAGAAACAGGTTCCATGAAAGCATCCTCTTCTCGGTCCTCATCTAGATCTTACTCTTCCTCTTTGGTCTCCATTGTTCTGATCATGAGGATGGTAGGTGTTATCTCCTTTCTAGTTCTGGCTGCTATTGGCACCTTCACCCTTCTTTTAATCTTCATTTTGACATCTATATGACCATCCACCGGTCTTTCTTCCATGGCCTCCACCTTGTTGTTTGTTCTGAAACCTCTTGTTAGCCATTCTTCAACCTTTAGAGAAAATTGATAAGCATCCTCAATGGTGGTCATTCTTACTAGTGCCAATTCTTCCTATATGCTTGGCTTCAACCCATAAATGTAATAGGAAACTTTCTCCCTATTCACCTAAGAATTTTCTATCTAAATTAGGACCTTGTGAAATTCCTCTTTGTATTCTTTCATTGTCCTTATTCCTTGCCTCAAGCTCCACATCTTCTTGAGCAACTCCAATTCGTAATTGACTAGAATAAATTGTTTCTTCAATTTTGACACCATTCTGTCCCATCTAAAAATTGTATCTTTCCCTTGTCTTCCTCTTTCTAACTAGACCTCTTTCCACCATATACTAGCATGACCTTTCAATTTATTCTTTGCAAACCTCACTCTCTGAGGATCTTCAATCTCCTCAAACTCAAAAAATTCCTCCATGTCATTGATCCAATCAATCAATTCTTCAAGATTCAAATTTCCACTGAAAGTTGAAACCTCTATTTTAAGTCTCTTCCCAATGCTTAAGATCACTCACAGCAATATTCTCTCCCAAGGGTCCATTGGATATTGCTCTTCCTCTTCCATTTCCTCTTTTGTTTCATCTTTATTGTCATCTCTATCTCGTTGCACATCTCTTCTTCAAACCTTTTTATAGAAGGTTTCTAATTGTCTTCTATAGGCTCTCATTTCATCTCTAGGTGGATCTCTTCCTCCACCACCTCAGCCTCCACCTCTTCCATGTTGGGCAAGTCTTGGAGGCATTTTGAACTCAACCTATAGACACCTAAAAATGACCTAGGCCTGCAAGCTTCATTTTTACCACTTTCGTCCTAGCATAATTATGTCATTTAATTATGTCCTTGGTCCACATTCGACTATTAATTAAATAATTCATAATGATTTAATTAATTCATGTCAGTTATTCTTCATGATTATTAAATGAATTACATTTATTTATTTAATACGTCACTGATGGTCATAATTAAATAAATGGATTAATTTATTTAATTAATTAGTCTTATCTGCTAAATTAAATAATTAAATTGAATTATTTAATTGCCAATCAATATTCTTTCTCATTTTAAATAAATTAAATTATTTAAAATGTCATGTCAATCTTAACTGTCAGTCCTTTTTGATAAATAATCTAAGAAAGATTATTTATTATCTCATAAGATCCATAATTTGAATTAATTTAATTCAAATTGGCAATTAATCTTCCAAAAATCAAGTAATCGGGCAGATTATTGATTTTCCGAATCTTATCTGCAGTCCAAATCTTATCTCTTTGATTTTTCGAATCTTGCAAATCAGACAATCTTATCTTCTTTATTTTCTAATTAATTTGTCTCATTTATTCTCCACCGTCGGTCTAATTTTATTTTGACTGTTCGATTAAGGATTTTTCCCTAACCCTAATTAGGGATTCTTAGGTTTAATCTAGATCATTCATTTTAGGTTCTCATCATTATTTTATCTCGTCCGTCCATTCAGAATGGCATTTTCTATAAAATGCCATCTTCTTCTCATTTTTCAATAACACACACAGATGCTGACATTTTGCATAGTTATTATAGGCATTTATTCACTTTCACATTTATTGTCATATGCAATTTTAGTATTTATTATTGTAGTCATTTGATCAATTTTGGCATTTGTTTTAGACATAGGCATTTAGATATAGAAAATCCTTCAAAGCTTGTTGTAGGACTTAGACAATTTTAAGATTTTGCTCACACAACAAATCTGAGGGCCACATTATCTGGCAAGTAAGAAGGGGCTACAAAAATGAATCATGGAGAATTCGGTGATCAGGTATAATCATTCTTTTATGTATTTCCATTGTGTTTTGTAGCTACTTTGGGTTTTTATCATTTTGCTTTCAATTTGATTTAATTGATCTAATCTAATAACCCAGAAGTTACCCTCAGTTGCATTGGTGAACCCGACTCCGTTTTCTCATTTCCGTATGGTTTTTTGTTGTTTTCTATTGTTTTGCAGGTACAGGTATAGATTGAGGCAAGTGTTTTTTAAAAAAATTGTGACGCATTTGATGCGTCGCGACACATCTGCTGACAGAAGAGCCGCAATTGACAACTGGAACGACACATTTGATTTGTCAAGCCTCATTCGAAGACCCGAATGACGCATTTTCTTTGCCACGCCATATCTGACTGGTAAAATTTTGCTCTCAGTTTTGACATTCTGATTTTTGGATTTTTCAGGTTTTTCTAGTTTTTGGTTTTCTATTTTTTCTGTGTTTTTTATTCCTGCATGTTAGCTAGATTAGAATATTTTTTTTGTGTCTTACTAATTTTTTCTTTTAGCGTGTGGTGATCCTCATTCGTGTCTTGAAGACCATTGCTTAAAGAGACTACTAATTCATTTTTTGTAGATTTGAATGTCAAAGAAGGAAGAAACAAACATTGTGCTTGTTTTTATTTCATAGATTAGCAAACATTTGAGTTTGGTGCCTATAAAAAGAACACATGTCTTCTTTGATTGATTGTGCTTGCAGACTGGTAGGTGAGTATGCTCTCACTTGGTGAAAACCTTGTGATAAAAAAACTAGACCCATTCTTATCTGTTATTTACCCTGATTTGGTATATCGGAGTATCGTCTCCCCTCGTGCTTTCAGGTGATCTTGGGTGTAAGAGAAACGGTTACCAACTCTAGAAATTGGGTCTTCCTGGGGATTTCATCACCCCAACACAGCTCAAACCAGCAACAGAGCTAAAGCCAAGCTACCCCCAACCGGTATATAAATGTAAACATTAAGGGAAAACCTAAGGTTGCGAGTGCGGATGTGTCATACGGACAGAGTTGTACTCCCATAAACCCTGTTGAGCTTAACCTCTTCAGGCTGGAGTGCCACCTTAATGGTGATTAATCTCTTGCCCCATGTATGGCCACTCAAATGGGGGTCCCAAACTAAAAAATCTTGTGTAGTAAGCCAAAATCCTTCTATTTGCTAGCGCAACACCGGTCGGTGTGAAGGCATCCACACTTTCGCAGTTTGCAGTAGAGGTGATTAGCTCACCATGGGAGTTTCATGGGGGTTGGAAGCTTGGTTGGCCTGAAAAGAGAGTGCACTATAAGGGGTAGCCCATGCAGCCAAGCTTTTAAATTCACATGCTACAGATATGTGGTTGGGGAAACCCATGTGGAATCTAGCGAATATTTTCATGGCCTAACCTAGGATCGTGCTTATCTGATGTGTGTTTGGTTACTTTTTAAAATGCTGTGTTAAGTGTTTTCTGGTTCTACCACAGTTCAAAACAAAACATTCATCAAATAGATCAAAACTTCCATCAAAACCTCTAGTTATCAAACCTCCTAGTTAGGAAGACTCACTAGTTATCAAACCTCCTTTTAGTCATTGTCCTCTTTTGTGAGATTCTTCCAACTCAAAAGTCTAGTTAGGAAGACTCACTAGTCATTTAGACCTTGTCAACTTGTCATTTCCAACAAATTCCTTTAGCAGTCAAAATCAAAAACAAAGTTCAAGCTTAGAAGTGCTTAGATAACCTTGTCCTACATTGCATACACATTGCATACCTTATTCACAAAAAACCAAAAACATTAGTCATTCTAGTTGTCATTTTGAACTTAGACTTCACGTAGTGTCATACTTGCATTTAGTTGTCATTCCCATTTGAGCAATCTCATTTATGGTTGAAACCAGACTTCAAAAACAAAAGAGACAAATGGAAAACTTTAGGCAAGACCACCCGTTTACTGTCAACAATCCTCCACATGACCCAAATTGGACCTTTTATGATCCATTTTCCAATCTAAACAATCAACCTCCAATGACAATGCAATCCTCATCAAACAGTCCATTCGAGCAATTCTTGCAAAAAGATGAAAATGGACAACTACTTCAGGAAAACATAGAGGCATTAACACAAGACCCCAAGGCCTATCAGCTAGCTGAAGCAATGGTTCGACAGGACAGAGACAGATTCTTAGCTATGCTCTTGAGTGAAGGAGCTAAGTTACCACAAGGATTTGATGCTAGCATGCTAAATTTGACACTTCATGACCCTAATGCCAACAATGCACATAACATGTCACATAGTGGTCAACTTCTAAATACTATGAGAAATACTTCCTTTGGGACCACAATGACAATGCATACCACTCCCAACATCCCAAACACCACCAACATCCCCAACACCACAAATACCATGATAGTCAATGCCATGATAGTAAATGCCATGGGGGCATCATCAAGTCACAACAATCCCCCCTTGACAACTTCATTTACTACCATGAACACAACTTCGACATATCCATCCAGTGGTATTTCACAAAATCCTTTGGGAGAAGCCACATGACGTATCTTTATCCAAGGACAACAACAAAACGTTAACACGACAACCCAGTCAAATGTCATTGCCTCCCAAGGTACAAACACAAATGTTCCCCTTGTACAAAACCAACAATTTATACAAGGTGGCCAAATAACACAACCCATGACATCATTGACACACTATAATAGTCATGGTCAGAACATCCCCCAAATAATGACACACATGGCTGGGGGACACATCCCAACATACTCATCTAACATTCATACTCATCAACATGCACCTAATCATAACTTCCAATACCAACAACATATCAATCCACACACGTCATACGTAGCACAACAATCCATACCACCATAGTATACCAATACTCACGCACACCAGACAGGAACACATGGTGTACCAGGCAATCCAACATACAAAAATATAAATGACCCTACCATGGATGAGCTCAAAGCAAGAGTGAGTGACATGGAGAAAACTATCCAAAACATGTACATTTCAGGCAAGAAATCAGAAATATCATATGACCTGAATGTATACCCATTTGACATGAGCTTATACATGCCTACATTTCCGCTAGGATATGTGTCACCCAACTTCACAAAATATAGAGGCAAGAAAAATCCCATTGAACATGTGCGCAAATTCGCAACCAACTATATGGATATTGCTTACGGACCAACATACTTGATGAGACTTTTTTCTAAAAGTCTCGCAGGTCAAGCCCTTGAATGTTTTTCAATGCAAAAGGATATTTAGACATGGGATGAGCTTAAACACAAATTCATAAGAAATTACGCATATAACATTGACATGGATGCCTCTATCACTAGCTTGTGCAATCTCACACAAGAAGATTCGGTTGAGACATTTATCTCGTTCTTTCAAAAATGGAGAAGCCTCGCTAGTCGATGTCACATTGACATCCCCGAAAGGGAAAAAGTTGACATGTTTGTCCAAACACTTCTAGGGCCCCTAAAATTTGCATTGCAAATACATTGTTGCACAAACTTCATAGAGTTGGTCGAAAAGGGGGTCTAGATTGAGAAATCCCTTATCGCAAAGGGAGAACTGAGATATGGTTCCAAAAACATGAATGTCAATCCACCTGCTGACAAAAACAAATATTGGGTTAAAAATAAGCATGATACAAATGACGGTGTTGTTGATTCCAAGACTAGAAACACTGTAGGTCCCATATTGACCCTAAAAGGGGTTCAACAACAAAATAGACCAACAACGACATTGAAACCTCCTCCCAATACTTATTCAAACAACCAAAGTGATCAAAACAATCAGGGACAATACCGTCAGATGAGACAATTTCCTATGGGTCGCACATACACCCATTTGGGTGAACCCATTGAAGAAGTCCTTAAGAAATGCATCCAGCATGGGGTCATCACACTTCTAGAAATAAAACCATATGACCCAGGACAATTCAAACCAGCATGGTGGAATGACAATGCACTTTGCAAATACCATCAAGCCAAAAGGCATACAACCTCTAACTGTCGACAATTGAAAAACATATTACAAGACCTTATCGAAAATCACATCATTGAAGTAGGTGGATCACAATTCACCTCCAACTCAGATCATACTATCCAAAAGAATCCACTGCAGGACCATGGTTCTCATAATGCTTCTACTTCAGGTTTACAGAACCAAGCTAACTTCACTTGAGCCAAGTACGATTATTCTAGTGGACCAATTATAAATAATGTCAGAACTGACAATGAGTACATCAATACCATTATGGTCAAGAGAGCACCCCAATGTAATGCTACTACACGAAGTGGCAAGGTTACTATAGCTGGTCCACCTCCCCCTAGACAAGCCAAAATCACTATACTGGGCCCATCTACTAAACAATCACAACCTGCTTCATTGGCTAAACAGCCAAAACCTGTCTCAACCCCACAATAGTGGAAACCCAAAAGTTAGTTCAACCTCATTGACCAACTAGGAAAGACTCCTGCACAAATATCTATCCTTGAGCTACTTCGTATCTCTCCTGCACACAAAGAAATCCTAGACAAAACTCTCTTAGAGTCGTCAGTCCCTAAGGAAATCAATGTCAATTAGTTTGAAACTATGCTGGGATATCTCACCACACTGCACCACATCACCTCTTTGGACCAAGAATACTCATCACATAAAACCAACCACAATGATGCATTACACATAGAAACTTTTATCCACAAGCACAAAGTTAGATGGGTTTTAGTAGATGGCAGAGCAGGGTTGAACATATGCTCCCTCAAACTGGTTAAAGCTCTAGGGTTCTTTGATGTGTGCATAGACCCAACGAAAAGTATAGTGATCAAAGCATACGATGATGAGGAACGCTCTTCACGGGGTGTTATCTCTCTCCCTATCAGAGTGGGACAGGTCATTGTAGACACAACTTGCCAGGTCCTAGATTTGGAACTACCATATAATATCTTACTTGGCCATCCATGGATTCATGCTTTAAAAGCTGTTCCATCTACATACCACCAATGCCTCAAGTTTCCATTTGACGGCACAAAAGTAACCATATACGAAGACCTTGAACCTTTCCAATATTGTACCAACTTAAGGGGTATCTCCAAAAACTGAGTACCTATTAACCGAGAAGCACCTAGATCCTCGTCATCTAAGTACATCGACCCTTCCACGCTCACGTCATCTTCCACATCCAATCCATCCACGTCTTCTGCTGTACCACCACCTTCCACCAGCCCTAAGACTAAACCAACTGTCAAAATCTAGGTCCTCAGCTGCAGAGAGTTCAAACTAAATACAACATACAACATAACTACAATACCCACTCCTCCAAAGATATATGGTCGGCCATGTTTTAGAATGGAACCTCAAGAAACCTTCAAAGTTCCACCGAATACAGTTTTTATCAAGTGGGGAGACATGAGTGAGGAAGACCTTACTGACATCACAGGATGGATCTATAAGGATACAGTCGCATTACCTCCATTACCAGTTCAAAAATATGGCAAGGGTTACAACATCATGAAGGCTAAAGGCTACGATGGTACTAGTGGTCTTGGAAAAAATAAAACTGGTTGAAGGGAACCCATAGAAACTTTTCAAACTCTAAAGTATCTTGGATTAGGGTTTGGATCACTCAACAATGATGATCGATGTACTTTGGGGCTTTCAAATGAGCGAGTACATGCTTCTAACAGTGTCGAGACTACTAGGGAAACCCTCACCGAAACAGACTCCCATGAGTGGGAATTTGGCTTAGAACGATCCCTAAGTGACTGTTGTCTTGATGATTTGTTTGTCGAACTAGGGGAATTGACCTCTGAACAATGGTTTTGGCAAACATTCAAAATTGAACAAGCACCAAATGGTAAAAGTCCCATTACCAATTCCCATGCCATACCACACCCATCATCTGAACCCCATCAGTCCAATCAATCTGAAGTGTCAGACAACATTGATAACCAGGACTCTAAAGCCTTCACTACTTATTACGACAACAAATATGACACTAGTGAAGGAGAATATTGGATAGAGTCTGATGTAGATTTGGATGATGATAACCTCATCTACAACATCACCGAATCCATCTACATGCTATCCACATCCTCACCCCAATTCGCTAGCCTTGACGATGGCATCTCCTTAGTTTACCCCAAATTAGTCGATTGGGACCAACAAGGACCACCAGTTCTGGACACGTTCCAAAATGATGAGGCCATTGCCGAATTCATGGGACTATGAGAAGGCATACCCAATGAGGACAAAAAATTAGGATTTTCCATTGATTTAGACTGCACTGCATACTTCGGCGAGACTGTTCAATCCTCTAGTCGCAAAAGAAAAAATAAAATAAAAAATGAAACGTCTCTAGGTGAAAACTGAAAGGCACCTCTTGATGATAAAATAGTAAAAATAAAGGACGTATTAGTGGGTGAAAACCTCTCTAAGGAACCCAAAGATGGAGGACTGGACTTTCTCCCCATGCAACATGAGAAATCAGCCATGCTTATTGAAGACACAATAGAGGATAACATTTCAACTGCAGAAGACCCCAAGATGGTCCTATTTTCCGCATCATTGACTGATGAAGAGAAACCGAAATTTCATAAATTCTTTACAGAACGGAAAATCAACTTTGCATGGTCCTATGCTGACATGCTAGGATTGGACCCCAAACTAGTTCTGCATCATCTGCCATTATTACCCAATGCTAAACCAGTCAAGCAAAAGTTGCGCAAAATGCACCCTCAAGTTGCCCTATTGTTCAAGGCCAAGTTAAAGAAATTACTGGATGTCAGATTCGTAAGGTCTATAGATTATGCTGAATGGATTTCCAACCTAGTGCTGGTGACAAAGCCAAATGGGATGATTCGGGTATGTATAGACTTTCAGGATCTAAATAAAGCATTTCCAAAGGATGACTTTCCTTTGCCCAACATTGACATCATAGTTGAGCTAACTGTAGGACATGAGATGCTATCCCTTATGGATGGTTTCTCTAACTATAATCAAATCCACATTGCTCTTGAAGATCAGCACAAAACAACATTTACTTGCCCATGGGGCACATACTATTGGAACTTCATACCCTTCGGTCTAAAAAATGTAGGTACCACATATCAAAGGGCTATGACCACGATCTTCCATGACATGATGCACAAAATAATGGAGGATTATGTAGATGACCTATTGGCCAAATCAGGAACAAGGAAAGATCATTTGAAGGTACTCGACATAATTTTCAAGAGACTTGAAGAGTACAAAGTGTGGCTAAACCCTAAGAAGTGTGTTTTTGGGGTCACATCAGGTAAACTATTGGGGTACATAGTTTCCCAAAGAGGCATAGAGGTTGATCCAGCAAAGGTCAAAGCAATCATAGACATGCCTCCGCCCAGAGGGATCAGTGAACTCAGAACTTTGCAAGGCAGAGTACAATCTATTCGCCATTTCATAGCCCAATTGGCAGATAAGTGCCACCCATTCTAGTACCTGTTGCGCAAAGGTGTCCCCTTTGTATGGATGGATAAATTTCAAGAGGCCTTCTAGCAAATCAAAGATTACCTACTATCAACACTAGTCCTTATGCCACCCATTCATGGAAAGCCATTGATTCTATACATCTCAACTACTAGTTCAGCACTGGGGGCATTGCTGGCCCAAAATGATCATGAAGGAAAAGAAAGAGCAATCTATTACATCAGCCGCACACTAATAGGTTATGAGTTGAACTACACATACATTGAAGGTGCATGCCTCACTGTTGTCTTTTCATCCCAAAAACTAAGACACTATATGCTCAGTCACCAGACACAGCTCGTCGCCAAGATTGATCCATTGAAATATCTACTAAGTTGAGCAGCATTAATAGGCCAGTTGGAAAAATGGGTCATGATACTAAGCGAGTATGACATACAGTATGTTGAGCGTAAGGAAATAAAAGGGCAGGTAATAGCAGATCAACTAGCAGATGCAACAATTCAAGTCACTCATCCATTAGTAATCTATTTTCCCGATGAGTCCATTTTTCATGCAGAACTGGCAACACCATGGAAGCTATATTTTGATGGGTCTCATACTGGTCATGGCTCAGGCACTAGAATCTTGTTTATCACACCATAGGGGGATTCAATTCCTAAGTCATTCAGGATCGCTTTCCCTTGTACAAATAACATTGCTGAATATGAAGCACTAGTCACAGGTCTCAAGTTGGCAATCAAATGGAAAATTTAGACATTGCTTGTATTTGGGGATTCCCAGCTAGTAATCAACCAAGTGAATGATGACTATGAAACAAAGGATGAGAAGTTGCTTCCCTACAAGAGGATGGTGGACAGTTTCCTGACATACTTCCAATGGATTTCTTTTGAACAAATCCCTAGGGTACAGAATAAGGCAGCTGACGCAATGGCTACTATTAGTTCTCTCTTGGACATCCCTAAAAATGTGTCACAATTTGAGTTCTTAGTGGAACATCTTTTGATACTGGCATATGATATCCCAGAATCAGAAATGGTTTGCGAACTTGTTGGTCTAAACTCTCCTTGGTATCAAGGCATTTACGACTACCTAAAGTCTCAAACCTTTCCAGTGAACCTGTCCAATAACCAAAGGAAGTCCTTCATCAGAAAATTTGCAAGGTATGCCATTGTCAGTGACACCCTATACCACCGTAGTTTTGACGATACCCTCCTTAGATGTCTTGACACCGAAGAAGCATGTACGACCTTATGAGAAGTGCATGATGGTATATGCGGATCTCATTTGAGTGGTCCTACTCTAGCTAAGAAACTAATGAGACTTGGATATTATTGGCCAACCATGGAAAAGGATGCAATTGACTATGTCAGGACTTGTCGCAAATGTCAAATACACAGTGACTTGGTCCATGCTCTAGCACAGGAACTCTGGCTGATCACTTCTCCTTGGCCCTTCACTCAATGGGGACTCGACCTCATGGGTAAGATTCATCCAACCTCATCCAATGGCCATAAATTCATTATTATTGCCACTGAGTATTTCACAAAGTGGATCGAAGCCATCCCATTGAGATACATTACCGATAAGCAAATATCAAAGTTTATTCTTAACTACATCATTTTCCGGTATGGCCTTCCACAGTCCATCATCACTGACAACAGATGTCCGTTCAAAAACCAAGATGTTTGTGAGTTATGTGAACGGTTCCATATCCAGCATCACTTCTCATCTCCATACTACCCACAAGGAAATGGCCAAGCTGAGGTGTCTAATAAAACCATTATCAAGATCCTAAAAAAGACTATCAATGACGTTGGCTGTGATTGACACATACAACTAAACCCTGCTCTGTGGGCTTACCGAACTAGCATTCGTACACCTACAGGAGCTACCCCATTTACCCTAGTCTTTGGCACTGAAGCCATCTTACTCATTGAGGTCAAAATTCCTTCGCTATGAGTCTCCTTGAAGGGTCTAACTAATGACGAGGAATATCGACAATCACGCTTGCACGAGCTGGAAATGCTAGGCGAAAGACAAAAAAAATCATCAAATCATCTCCAAGCATACCAGAACCACCTTTGTCGTAGTTATAATAAAAAGGTTATGGTCATAAGGTTTGACATTGGCGACCTGGTTCTCATGCAGAACCCCAAGAACCAAGTAGATAGAGAAAAGCCAGGAAAATTTGAACCAAACTGGCTGGGTCCATACATCATCATATCTTCTTTTTGTTTCAGAGCTTATCAATTGGCAACTCCAGATGGGGAACAGTTGACTGAGCCCATCAACAGTTTACATCTCTGAAAGTTTTATGCATAGCATAAGAGGATGGAGCTAAAAGCCCTAAAATACAAAAAAAATTGAAAAATGATAAAAATTGTTACCCTGATGAAAACTTGGCAAATAGGCGTCTTGGTGACACCAAAAAAATAAAAAAATCATGAAAATAGTAAAGAGAAAAATGATTTGTTCAATAGTGAAAACCTGGCAAATAGGCGCTTTGGACAAGTACCATCGTGAAAACCTGGCAAACAGGTGCCATGCGTAATCAATCATTGCTCCACCATCTACTGTCATTTTGTCTAACTTGGCCTAGGATGAAAGGTATTTTTGCCATTATTCCACAAATCGCCACCACATCCTACCCTACCTGCCATAGTGGATAAATGATTGACATCAAGTCCTGATGACTATCCGTCTAGCAAGACAACAGTATCCCATCCATATTCCTTGCAAATGGCTAAGTCTTAGACCTTACTGGGGGAAAAATGTTTATCATGCAACTGCAGTGGATGTCACATATGATCACAAAAACATTGGTAAAAAGTACTAAAAAAAGACAAACATTGGCAAAAAGACTTAAAAAAGACAAAAACATTGGCAAAAAGTCTTAAAAAAGACAAAAACATTGGCAAAAAGTCCTGAAAAAAGACAAAACATTGCGAAATGTCCTGAACAAAGACCAAAAAAAAAACATCACAAAAGTCCTAAAAAAAGACAAAAACATTGGCAAAATGTCCTAAAAAAAGACAAAAACATCATAAAATTTCTTGAACAAAAACCAAAAACCTCATAAAATGTCCTGAACAAAGACCAAAAACATCATAAAAAGTCCTGAAAAAAATGGCAAAAACATTGGAAAAAAGTCCTAAAAAAAAGACAAAAACATTACAAAATGTCCTGAAAAAAGACCTAAAAATCACAAAATGTCCTGAAGAAAACTACAAACAAAATCATCAGACCGCTCGAAGCACACAAATGTAGTTTCATCTCTAGTCAAAGTTAATCAAGTCAATCAGTCCTTGTCATCTGTCTGAACTACGTTGTCTTTGCGCATTTGCTACGTAGGCAAGACTCATACTTGAGTCCCCGAGACATTAGGTCAGTCCTTTTAGGTTTGTCAAAATAAATCATGGCACAATCTTTGGTCATCAAGACAAAGTCATTGGTCATGTCGAACTATGAGGTCTCTGAGTGTATGACGTAGGCAAGGCCATCTATCGATGAGCCCCTAAGGCCACACTAGGTCAGTCCATTAGGGTTCATGGCACTACACGGGCACACATGTCAAAAGTCTTCAATCATTTTCCACATGGAAAAAATTCCTAAAACAAAGTATGGCAAGCTCATCAGTGCATCACTCATATCATCAAGGTAATATCAGCATATAGTCAAACACAAGTCAAATTTGGTCAAAGCAAGTCAAATCATCAGAAACTAGTCAAACTGTCAAATTTTGGTTAGTCTTCAGATGAGTCCTTCTGAATGACAATCTCTGTCATTTACACCTTAGGATGTGTCCTTCCTAGGCGTTGTCATCGTCATTCAACATTTTGAGCGATCTTTGTGGCATCTAAAGATCACTCTTCCTGACATAAGTATTCTTCAAATGTGTCCTTCTGAAGAATCAACTTTGTCGTTTATGCCTTAGGATGTGTCCTTACTAAGAATCGTCATTATTTCGAGGGACCCCTTACGACCATTAGGGATCAAATGCTCTTGAAATCAACATTATTCAGAATGTGTCCTTCTTGAATTCACCAAGTCTCGACATTTTTCAAGGTCATCAAAACTTTAAACATTTGGACATCTCGACATTATCAAACATAGCATCTTGACATCAGAACAATGGATATCCAGACGCACTTGGAAAACACTTGACAATTGTCTTTTGATCTTTTATCATGTTATTAGTTTTACAGTGAGATCCCACTAAGAAGGATTTAGAGAAGCAACGACGTAGCATGACAATTGACACACATGACTACTAGCTTCTCAGCGAGGTCCTGATCCTAGGATTTAGAAAAGCAACGACATATCATGATAGGGATTTTATTTTTTGTATTTTGACAATCATGTCACTAGTTTCTCAAGGATGTCCTGGATACAGGATTTAGAGAAGCAATGATGTTTCATGATTTGTCCTTGTCTTTTTCTACTTGTGGTTGATTATGACAACAAGACTGGGGAAATCATGCTCTTAGTATGAGTCATGATCATCCTTGTCTGTGACTATTTGTCTTACGTAATGGTACGACCTTGTACACCTTGATCTATGTCATATCATGGTGTTTTTTGGCCATTACAATAGTTTGCCCAATGATGATTAAGAGCAATAAATATTAAAAGTCCTACAGTAAAGTTTTGAAGGATTTGGTCTAGGAATTAACATGCATTTTTGTAGGTCTCATGTCTTCTCCTCTTTGGTCTGATCATCTTCTCTCATCAGTCTCGTCATCTTCTCTTATCCATCCCGCGATGATATCCTGTGACATCCAAAAACATAAGTGCATACATGATTATATACATTGCATTAGGTCCATACATACATCATCCATGACATTAAATAATATATATATTGCATTAGGTCCATACATATATCATACATGACATTAAATCATATACATAATCACAAGCATTGCATTAACATAATCATCAACATTGCATCTTTTACATAAATACATCATGTGCATCATTAACATAATCATATAAATAAGCATTGCATCATCAGGGCATCAAAATCACAAATAGGCATCATAGGACATACATGGCATCATACATGTCATAATACATAAAGAAAAGAGCATCACATAACACATGTAGGCCGCATCAAAACTGCATAATCATATAGAATCATCTCAAAAAGGTACAATGTCACAGGATAGAGTCAATGGATATCCCAAAAATGGAGCTCGTAGGCTCAAATCATATACATAGTGTGTCATAATACAAAATGCCCCTAGGGTAGGCCCTCATCATCCCCTCGAGGTGAAGAATGTGGCAGATGCAACTCTGTCATGGGCACAAAAACAATAGATGGTCCTGTAGTAACCTCTATCCGTGAAGCTGATGGAACTGCAAGTGAAGGCATCATCCTAATGGTAGTAAACACCTATGAAGTCACTGCAGTCGGACTATGAGAGGAGGACGGATCTGTCACTAGTGGCTGACCCTGTACTGACCTCTGCACTGAACCAGTAGAACCATGACTGTGCCTTGAATGATAACTTAGAGTATGCCTCTGGGAATGATGTGACCTGTGCCCAGACGTGTGACCTATCGAGGTAGACCCTCCAACGCTGGTGTGACTCCTGGTACCACTGCCACTGCCTGACCTATGTTCGCTACCTATCCTTGTCTATGATCGGGACAAGGTAGGATCCTACCACTCTGGTGGCATTGGCTGCTCATATAGAGTCCTGTACTGCCCTAATTTGGTGCTCACCCTGGCAAGCTCCTGAGCCATGTCTCCCATGGGCCCTGTGCATAAGGCTGCAAACTCTGTACACCACTGGGTTGCATCCTACTGGCAGATCACCGCCTAATCTCGTTCTACCCGGGCTACCTCCAGGGCTGACTGTAAGGACCTGACCTATGCCAAGCTGGCATCCAATCTCTGCTGAAGGTCTAACACCCTCTGATCTGCTATAGCATCTGGTGGCAACCCTGAAGTGGACGGTATCTCCTCCTCTCCCTCCACCATCTACCATCGGAGGAGTCTCTCGGCCTCATCCATGGCATCATCCTCCACCTCCTCCTCTTGACCTACCACCTCCACCTCCACCTCCTGTCCCCTCACCTCCAACTCCTCCTGTCCCCTCACATCGACCTCCTCCCCTTGTCTCTCCTCGCCCTCTCCCTCTTGTTTGGGCTGCTCCTCACCCTCACCCTCCTCACCCACCTCAGGGATAGCATCTAATGCTACCCTCTCCACGCACTGTCGCACCCGACGGCGTTGTCCTTGGCTGTCTCACCTCCGCCTCTGGTCGTCTCCTCCATCATCTCCACCCTAGCTCCACCTCTACCTCCATCATCCCCACCCCTCCCTCCATCTCTGTCCCTGCCTCTGCCTCTGCCACCTCGTCTGGCTCGGGGCACCCATAAAATAACTGACCACCTGTCAACTGGTGCTGGCCCATCAGGATTTGTCAATGGCACGGGTCTGCGTGCCTGCCACCATAAATCATACGCTGGCATCGTACCAGGATCCGCTGCTCCTCCTCTCCAACCCCAGGCCTGGGCTACTAGCCCGTCTATCTGATGTGTCATAAATGCCACTGGGATGGCTGACCCCTATGCATACTCTTTGGAAGACCTAGCATACTCTGCTATCCCCATAGGTACATCGTGCTACTCTTTGAACTGTCTCAAAACACGCCGTGGTAGGTACATCTCAATAATCAAAGATATCTACACTGTCCTGCCAATAAGATACCTGTACTGCTTGCAAAAGCTGAGGTGCTCATCCTCGTCATTTCATGCCGCACAGTATCTATATGGCTTCCAAATAAATGTCACCATAGTGTCGATCCTATGCCACCGCCACCCTGTCTCGCCCATATGGGTCTGCTGTAGCGCACCGGTGTAGTAATAAGAGTAGGGCATCCCTTCGGCTAGCTGTGGTCTCTCAATGAGAGGGTGAAATATGGCAATGTGCTCCCATGCGCAGATCATCATCAAAGTGGTCCCGTAGGAGATACTCTCTCCTCTCCTGTACGCGACGTCATGAAGCTGATGGTAAAGCATCCCTAGCAAACAGGGACCCCAAGCATACACTGTCCTATCCCGTCTCATGCCAACTAGGACATCTCCCCAACCAATCAGAAATCCATGTTCTCGCTGGTCAGGAATCAAGATACCTACAATCATAGTTGCTAGAAAGGCATCAAAGCGTTCGTAGTGCTCTGCCAAGAACTCCCACTGGATCTCATAGCCCTGAATGCCCAATCCAGCACCCTAATCTTGATAAATAGGCACGGAAGGTCTGCTCACCATGCTATGGATCATAGACAATCTGCTCCCCTCGAATAGGTACTCAAAGAATCTGGTAGACGTCCTCCAAGGTAATGGTGGCCTCACCTGTCGGCAGGTGGAAGGAACAGGTCTCAGAGTGCCATCGCTCACACAGTGTAGTCAATAACCCTCGGTTCGCTCGAATGGCGGTCATGAACACAACATAGAATAAGCCTAGTCTCATCAATCGTCGCCGCTCTCGCGGTCCCAACTGATCGGCAAACCGAAAGGTGGTCGGTCTGCTCTCTCTCGTATAAATAGGGCAAGCTGCCTCTATAAAAAGATGAACAATGCATCAGTACTTTTTGGATAATCGTCAGCATCAGGAAAAGCATCTAAGGTCATGCAAACATCAAAACAAATCCTAGTCAAGAAATAGGTAAGTGCGTTGCAACCAAGCAATTGCGTTGTGAACAATCAACTGCGTCAGTCAAAACATCAGATGCATCACAATATTTCAATCGCATCGCGATATACTAGTTGCATCACGAAATTTTGCAGTTGTGTCGCAACTTAGCAAATGCGGCACAAAATAAAATTTGCGACATTCAAAACAACGACTGCGTCGCAATATGACGATTGGGGCATTCTAGAGGTCAAATGCGACTTGACAAGTCACCTGCGTCGCATGAAATGTCAAATGCGGTGCAAACAACTAGCACAACCCATTTAATCTTTGTACTTGCGTCGCAACACATCACATGCATCGAACGCGAAGGAAATTGTGGCTTATGCGAACGCATATGCGTCACGACGCAGATGTTAACTATCCTAGAAAAATACAAATGGCACGCAAAATGATAAAATGACAAAGTGAGTTTAAGGTACATACCACCGACTCTGAGCCCTCTAGCCGTCTGAAGGTCCTCATGATCTCCCCGCGGTGCTCTGACACTGGAATAACCATCCTCACGGCTGTGCCTTTCGCTCTGAGCTCTCAAGTTTTGCAAGGTAAATAGTAAAAGTGAATTGACTTTAACCCCTTTGTCAACCTATTTATAAGGTCAAAATGACATTTTTCAAACAAAGTCAATACTGGAGGCTCATATGAACACCTTGGACTTCCTCGTTAGTTGATTTAAACATGTCAAAATGCAAAGCCGACTGGGCCGTTGTTTTTCTGGTTAGCAAATTGATTTATCGGGACCCTTTGCAAATTTTTCTGTCGTCGGCCCAAAATTTGAAAATTTTTCGAGGGAGCAATGATACTCCGTACCCTCGCTGGGGCATATTCTTGGCTTATTTTCTTTGTCACAATGTGACAAGTGACATTATGACAAAGAGGGGCAAAATGTAGACACCTAAAAATGACCTAGGCCTGCAAGCTTCATTTTTACCACTTTCGTCCTAGCATAATTATGTCATTTAATTATGTCCTTGGTCCACATTCGACAATTAATTAAATAATTCATAATTATTTAATTAATTCATGTCAGTTATTCTTCATGATTATTAAATAAATAAATTCTATTTATTTATTAAATACGTCATTAACTATCTAAGTCCTTTAATTAAATAAATTTCTTAATTTATTTAATTCCCCCTTCTGCATTTAATTCTTATTGATTATTAAATAAATGAATTACATTTATTTATTTAATACGTCATTGATGGTCTTAATTAAATAAATGGATTAATTTGTTTAATTAATTAGTCTTATCTGCTAAATTAAATAATTAAATTTAATTATTTAATTGCCAATCAATATTCTTTCTCATTTTAAATAAATTAAATTATTTAAAATGTCATGTCAATCTTAACTGTCAGTCCTTTTTGATAAATAATCTGAGAAAGATTATTTATTATCTCATAAGATCCATAATTTGAATTAATTTAATTCAAATTGGCAATTAATCTTCCAAAAATCAAGTAATCGGGCAAATTCTTAATTTTTTGAATCTTATCTGCAGTCCAAATCTTATCTCTTTGATTTTTCGAATCTTGCAAATCAGACAATCTTATCTTCTTGATTTTTTGAAAATCTTTATTTTCTAATTAATTTCTCTCATTTCTTCTCCACTATCAATCCGATTTTATTCTGACCGTTCGATTAAGGATTTTTCCCTAACCCTAATTAGGGATTCTTAGGTTTAATCTAGATCGTTCATTTTAGGTTCTCATCATTAATTTATCTCGTCCGTCCATTTGAAATGGCATTTTCTATAAAATGCCATTTTCTTCTCATTTTTCAATAACACACACACACATGCTGACATTTTGCATAGTTATTATAGGCATTTATTCACTTTCACATTTATTGTCATAGGCAATTTTAGTATTTATTATTATAGTCATTTGATCAATTTTGGCATTTGTTTTAGACATAGGCATTGGCAATAGACATAGCATTTAGACATAGAAAATCCTTCAAAGCTTGTTGTAGGACTTAGACAATTTTCAGATTTTGCTCACACAACAAATCTGAGGGCCACATTATCCAGCAAGTAAGAAGGGGCTACAAAACTGAATCATGGAGACTTCGGCGATCAGGTATAATCGTTCTTTTATGTATTTCTATTGTGTTTTCTAGCTGCTTTGGGTTTTTATCATTTTTCTTTCAATTTGATTTAATTGATCTAATCTAATAACCTATAAATTACCCTCAGTTACACAACCCACTCTCACAGATCCTGCTGCAACTACCTCATGTTCAATACTCTGTTATAGGCTCAAGAACTCCTGCTCTAATACCACTTGATGAGGCCCAAGCTGCCCAAAATCACAGAAATCACAACAATAGATATCAACATAGAAGATGCAAGACAAAAACAAATAACCCACTTTCAATTATTTCTAGATAATGAAATTATAGATTCAAAACTTACATGCTACAAACTCATGGGCTTGGTTCATTACAATAAAATCAACTCGAAAAAGAAAATATATTATTCAGATTCCAAAATCTGCACTATTGGAGCCACCTTCTACAACCTCCACTTAACCATTTTTATTTTACCCAATAAACACCCTAGAATGTTCTAGAATGTTCAACTTTCCATTTTGTTTTGGCACCAAAAGTCCCGCTATTTGATTTTTGGCCTAGGAAGAAATTTTAATGAAATTCACTTTTTAGAGGGGCAAATTTGTAGGCCATAACTTTTGATCCAAGTTTCTAATTTTTTATTATTGCATATCATTGGAAATACTCTCAAAGAGATCTACAACACATGAACCTATCACAGGCTGGTTTGGTAACCTTTCAACCTGTTTCATGGCCTCTAAAGTCTTCATATCTGAAATTGAAGCTGCATTGGAGAAATTTCTTAGGACAAAAAAAAATTAATATCTCCCAAATCATGTAGGGTATTGAGGTGATTATTTTGCGACTAGAAATATTTTTGAGTTATGCTCCTTGGGGTAAATTTTCATGTCCATACAAGCCCGTTTAGGCTGACTTACTAAAAATTGTAATTGTTTTTTTTTGCTATTTTTTGGCGCTTGATTGTCTTACACCCCTTAAGTGCCATCATGGGACTCAAAACAACTAAAGAAAATGGAGAAATTTTTTTTTTGGGGTGATGCAAGATTTCCCTACACCGCTGGATGCTCTTGCATCAGACACCCAGGGTAATTAGAAAAGTGACCCTATCACTTCTTAGGATTTAGAGGGAAATCAAGATGGTTAACCTCAACTTCAAACAACCATGATGAATCTTCAATAGGCCTTCCTCTCCATTTCACCTAGTAATCTACATATTGCTTGTTTCTTGTGGTTCTTCCCAAATGGCTATCCAAGATTTTTTCTATCTCTTCCTTCTCTAAAGTAGGTGCTGAAATTTTCCACTATTCTTTTATCAACCCCTCCTCTACATCACCTTCAAGATACTCTATCAAATCAACAATGTTTAACATAGGAGAAAAATTTATTCCACTAGGCAACTCTATCTCATAAGCATTTCCTGAATCATTCTTCTTCAGGATCTTGCATGGTCCAAACTTCTTCATCTTTAACTTGTTGTATGTACCAACTAGAAACTTTTCCTTTCACAAATGAACCATGACTGCATCTCCTACCTGGAACTCCTTATACCTCCTTTTTTGATATGCTTGAGACTTATATTGTGAGTTCATCTTATTGATATGTTTCTTCACCTCTTCATGCAAATTCTTCACGTGCTCAGCCAAATCTTTGGCATCAACACTACTCTTCTCCCCCTTATCCATCTTTCTTAGTTCAGAAGCAGTTCTTGGACTACTCCCATACATAATCAAAAATCATGATTTACCAGTGCTCCTTTTGATAGAATTACTATAAGCATATTTTTCTTGTGGTATAATCAAATCCCATCCCTTAGGCTTATCTCCTACTAATCATCTTAGCAGGTTACCCAAAATACTATTCACCACTTCTATTTTTCCATCTATTTATGGATGGTGTGTGGAATTGAACTTCAAATCTATCTTTATTTTCTTCCATAATGTCCTCTAGAAATAACCAACAAATCTGGTGTCTCTATCTAAAACTATACTCTTTGCTAGACCATGTAGTCTGACCACCTCTCTGAAAAATAACTCTGCAACATGAACAACATCACTAGTCTTATTACATAGAATGAAATGTGCCATCTTTGAAAATATATCCACCACCACAAATATGGATTTATTCCCTCTCTGTGTCCTTGGCAAGGCAAGAACAAAATCCATGAAAATATCCTCCCATGGCCTCTCAAGTACAGGTAATGGCTGATACAATCCAGTATTTTGACTTGTTCCTTTCGCCATTTGACATACTCTACAATTTTGTACAAAATTATTCACATCTTGTTGTAACTGTGGCCAATAATAATTCTCACTGATAAGAGCAATGGTCTTATCTCAACCAAAATGTCTAGCCAATCCTCCACTATGCTTCTCCTTGATTAGATTCTCTCTCATAGAACTCCTTGGAATGCACAATTGGCTTCCTCTAAACAACATCCCATATTGGACTAAGAAATCCAACCATCTCGTCCTATTTAATGTAATAGGTTCCAAATAAGCCTTCCAAGAATCTACAAAGTTTGGATCTTTAGGATACAAACTTTTGAGTTCATTGAACCCAACAACCTCTATATTCATTTCCATCAATAAATTTTTCCTTCTACTCAAGGTATCTGCAACTTTGTTTGACCTTCCTCTCATGTGCTTCAAAACAAAGGTATAACTTTTCAAAAACTCAACCCACTTTAAGTTCCTTTGATTTAACTTTCCTTGACTATTGACATACTGGGAAGCATGGTGATTAGTATATAAAAAAAAATTCTTTTGGAAATAAATAGTGTCTCTATTTCTTCAAATCCTAAATTATAGCATAAAACTCCTAATCATAGATAGAGTATTTCTTCTTAGCATCATTCAACTTCTCACTAAAATAGGCAACAGGCTTACCTTCTTGACTCAAAACAGCTCCTATGGTAGTCCCACTAGCAACACAATCTACTTAAAAGAACTTATTGAAATATGGAAGTGCCAAAATAGGTTGCTCTGTAACTTTCTTCTTCAACATATCAAAAATTTTGGCTACTTTTGTAGTCTAATTGAACTCTTTTCTATCTCCTCTCATCGCTTCAGTTAGAGGTGCACAAATACTACTGAAATTCTTAATAAACTTTCTATAAAAAATTACTATACCATGAAATGATCTTACTATTGGCCTCCTACAATGATTTCACAACTAAGCCTTACAACCATGATTCAAAGACTGGACATCTAACCTGAATATTCATTCAATCATCATGAAGGTGCATTTAACTTGTCAACCCAAGGATGTGAAATTGAAATTGGGCAGCATTGTATGTGCACTAGGGGCTCAAGTAGTCATTGCATGCTACAACTAAGCAACAAAATATTGAAAGTAAGTTGGTTGAAAGGAAATAAAAAAAATGTTGAGCATCAACCAACAACTATACTTATGCTAAAATTTGTGTAGAAATTGAGATCTAAGCAACAAACAGGAAACTGTTATGTTTGCTTTGGCTGGAGGAACAACCACAAAATGGACTTCTAGTGGCTGTAGGAACAGTCGATGCCATATTTCTAACTAAGTACCAAACAAAAAGTAATAATAAACTAATGCTAAACTAAGAAGAAAAATTACTCACCAAGTGGCCCCCCTTGGATAAGTATCCTCTAAACTAACAAGAACTCAAAACTTTAGTTTATTCACTGTAAATTGTGCATAAAAAGAGTAATGTATCTGAAACTGAAGATGAGAGTACAATGTAAAATCACACAACCTTCTAAAGAAGGAGCATTAAATTATTTATACTACTGCTAAAGAAGGCATTCAACTCCATGACTAGGAGGATGCCAATTAGGGAAAATAGGGGAAAGTGGAGCTATGGTGGTTACACATGCATGGAATCCAGTTAGACTTCCAAGTCAACACTAACTCATTTGACTGCAAAATATGATGAAAATGTCCAACAAAATATGTATAATTTGATGTATCGTCAGGTGCTTGTAAAATTTGATGTGTAATTTTCAAATTTTTAAAAGTTTATCCTGACGTTTATCAAAATTTTGACTATAAGTTTCATCAAAATTTTGACAAACATGAAAAATAAGAAGAAAAAAAAATTGTGGTCGACATAAAGAAAAGTGAGTTCGTTGATTTATTGCGACACTGTTTTGCTCTACTTGAGACAATTTGTGGAGAACTAAGGATGATTTTCTTGAGAAAAATTAGAAAAAATCAAGAAGATATCGCCAGGTTGAGGGTAGTCATTGTATTTTTGCAAAATTCAGTTATGAAGTCAAACCTGTAGTTCTAGGTTTGAAAATCATATTTTAAAGCAACATCTCATTAGATTTCATTTTTAGAGGTTTAGGGTTTTGAAAATTTCATGTCCAAATTTTGTTGTGTGGAATCACCATAAGATGACAACCAAGGAACAGATTCTTGTGATTGTAATTATGTGATCCATAACTCTATTGGTCATGTGGCACAGTTGTGCTATAACAAATACATGATGCATTCATGTGTGACCCAAGTTTAATGTGGCTATGTTGTGATTGAAATGGAGGCACTCATATAATGCAATTAATTCAAGTTGTATAATGTAGGTGTCAATCATCATTGGGTGCATTCAGGTTGTCTCAAATTTAATAGGTTAGGATGTAATTATAGCATGATCCAAGAGTGATTACCTCTTGCTGCAATAAAGAGCCTATAACTTTGGTTGATATGCAGAGTGGATGTGTTATATCAATTATGTATTGCATTCAAGCACAACCCATGTTTAATGGGCTATTCTACAAAGTGATCAAGATTTTTTAAACCTTATGAGTGTTACTTAAAAGTGTATAGCTTAAACTACAAACCAATTTTGTTACATACTTGAATGCAATCTTGGGTTACTGCAAACTATAATAATGTGATCTGGTAATAACCATTATGGAAAGTATTAAAGAAAGATCTATGCTATAAATGATACATTTCCCTGATTAGGTTTACATACCTTAATGATCAAACACAAGCTTCCCACAGACTCTAGGATACAATCAAAGATCATACCACAACTTTGTCAAGACAACTAATTTTCTGACCCAAGATTTAAGGTTTTTTTTAATACCAACAAAAGCATTGGTAAGAGCATGATGAGGGTACAAACCCTAGGACTACGTAGAAACATAAACAATAACTCTAGCGGATTAGTGAGGTTGCAATACCAGAAAGATTGAGACATTGTAGTTAATAACAAAATCTTGCAATCTAAAGATTGTAGCCAATAACAAGCACATTATGTAGCTTAGTGACATTTGTAAATGCAATCTACGGTAAGAAGAATGATAGTCACTTGAGATGTGACAGTCAAAAAGAGGCTGAGTAGTGACAGGATAATAAAGCTCAAACCTTGCATAGTAAAGTGGAGATTTTAACAGCGAGTTTCCTTACCCCTTGCTAACCTTAAGGGTTTTTTAAATGCTTTTGGTAGTGTTAGACAAGGCAAATGCAATCAGGGAATGACTATCCAAATGAAGTAACAGTGGTAATCATAGGTTCAATGTTTCTTCTTAGCCATTAATGTATAATGGACGTAGTGGATTGCATGTTTGAGCAGTGTTTTGAGACTCATCAAAGATGAGAGAATAGTGAATAATACCTTGTAGACTATGAAGTAGTGTCAATAAGGTTGAAGGATCTTAAGATCTACAATACCATGAAACAATGAGTCCCCTGTAGTAAGTAGGCAATCTATAGGGCATAGTTTGATTTTATAGAAGGATGCTCATGAAAGGAATCTCCAAGTGATAGTGAGTGAGCTGTTTGAGATTGCAGCTGGGGGTGAAATACCCAATCTTAAAGGAAGTTAGTAGAGCAATAAATGTGCAAGAAAATAAAATCGTACACAACAAATAATTCACAATGTTATCTTGCATAATGCTTTGAGTTTGAAGAAAAAAATCTCATTGTATCTTGATGAAAGTGGTGACCTTAATGGTTAATCACTAGCAACCATGATTTTAAAACATGCTATTATGCTTATGGAGGCAACATTTTAAGCAAGGAAGTGAGTGGTGGTTTAGAACAATGGTAGCTATGAAGGACTTGCTTTATATGCATACTATGCAGTCTAGCTTAAGACACTATTCTTAGAAGAGATTGAAGGTGGATTATGGAACTCAAGGGTTACCATGAAAAGGATTAAAGCAAAGACTGAGATATATTTAAAAGCCACGGTCATGAAGATATTAAAGATGTCAAATGCAAAACCCTAGGAGCTGGAGTAATGAATGCAGTGCCAAAGAGGATAGTGTGTTGGGGAAGATTTAGGAGATCTCCACATTATCTAATTACAGGAAAATACATCATTTATTTATTTTTTTAATTAAAAGAAATCATTCTAAACCCTATATAGGATATATTGATACTTCAAAAGCCTCTAAAGGAATTTGAGATTATGCAAATATATGTCAAGTAAATACCTAGATCACAAATAGTAGCAGGAACAATGTAAAATTTGTTGAGTAGAGTAGGAATGAGATAAGCAACAATGAATCCTATGCCTCCTTTCTTGCACATCTCCTCACCCTTCTCTACCATTCTTTAAGAAAAAACTTCTCCATTTTGGCAGTTTATGCTTGAAAATAATGTTTTGACGAAGGTTTTAGAGTATGTTTATTAAAATGAAAACTCCATTCTGGTGGGCTACGCCTGAAAATATGATTTTGACAAAAGTATTAGGGTATGTTTATTAAAGTTTTAGAGTATTTTGGTGGGCTATATTCTTGATTCCTTAAATGATTTATTTAAATAGATTGTAAATAAATAAATGACTAATTATTTAGTCATTTTTATTTGTGTGACTAAATAATTTTTAATCAATAAACAAACTATAATTTATTTACTCATTTATAGCTGAGTTGTAAAAAATGAGCAGAATTTAGTCATTTTTAGTTGTTGTGACTAAAAGTTTTAGTCGCCTAGTCATTTATTTTCCAAATTCTACTAGTGTGTGCTTCCTTGTGTGATTAGGGCTCTCTTAATGTTGAGGGCCCTAGGGATAAGCTTGTCATAAGAAGTGACACATTGCATCTTTAACTAAAAGGATAAATTTGTATTGACATTAGCAATGATGATTTTGACTTGTTGCTCCTTCGGAATGGGTCACTTGCTCTTACTAGCTCGCTACCTCCATCATTGTAGGAGGTTTGCGATCAAGTTCAATATTCTGATTTTAAGAGTCTAGCAGTTGGAAATCATAGTAAAATCATAATTTAATAAGTTTTGGAATTAGCGTTTTAAAGTGTTTTTTAGGGTCATTAACTTTAGACTATCTTCTCTTTTGTAGGGGTGATTGCATGCCAATTTTTTTTGGTATAAAATATCAAAATTATTAGATTTTGTTACCTATTTATGAATAAAAATTATTGGAGTGTGAGTTTGATATTTTTTGAAGATCTAAATAGTCAAGCTTGGTAAAGAAAAATCATGTCAGATAATATTAGTCCACAACAAAATGAAGAGACACTTGATAGATTGTGGGCTAAATTGAAAAGAAAGGGTGATGGCAAATGCTATTTTCCTTGCAATAATTGTAAGGGCTTAAAGAAAAGATGATTTTTAATCACAACAACTAAGTAATATTGTACGCAGCATGATCACATCGAAGGGGGGCATGATTATCATCCATTGGTAAGTTGTTCATTATATGTGTTCATATTGATTGAATTTGCAAATGTTTATATCATTTTAACATTTTATATATATAATCAGTTGATGATGATCATGGTTTATTTGTGTCTATCATTATTATAAGGGTGGGGTGCCCTAGGGCAGATGATATGGATTATCATGGCCTGGAGAATGTGGGTTTGCAAGCTAATGAACATGGAGCTCTGAATATCGAAGATGAAGTTAATGATCATATGGAAAAAGATGATCATCTGCCAGAAAAAATAGTTGAAGATGATGGTACAAATACATTGATCCATGACACATTTAGTGGCTTAGCTTATCATGATGATCGAGATGACTTTGATGATGTTCATGATTTACCTGTACTTGAGAAGACATACAAGCCCCTTTATGAAGGCTCCCAAACAACTCTTCTCTCTGTTGTATTGTTGTTGAACTTGAAGGTTATGAATTGTTTATCAAACATAGCAATCTCATGGATGTTAAGGTATGTCATATATGTCATCTTTTTTCATCTATTTTAATTATTTTTAGTTCATCACTAGTAAATAAAGGATGAAATATGTACCATTAATATTCTTTATATTAACAAATTATTATTTTTTGTAGATTGATTGGTGAATTTTTGTTACCACCATCAAATATTTTACCTCGCTCATACCGAGATTTATCTAGAATTATGAAAGATATTGGAATGGAGTATCAAGCAATAGATGCATGTCCCAATGATCATATTATATATCATAAACAATATGAATTTGCAACAAAATGCCTAGAATGTCATATCAGTAGATATTGAATAGATAAACTAACAAAAAAGGTGCCTTGGAAGGTTCTTCGTTATATTCCCATTATTCCATGTATGCAATGATTATTTAGGTGTGAAAACTTAGTGCAATTTATGGATTACCATGCACATAATAGAAGTGGATATGACATTCTTCAAATGCCTGCAGATGGTTTTGCATTTTAGGACATGGAGGAAAAATGACCACACTTTAAAGAACTTCGTAATCTCAGGCTTTCATTGGGAGAGGACCGTGTCAATTCATTTGGAGAGCTGAGATCTATTTACTCAGTGGGCCTTTTTTTGTTATCAACAATAACATTCCTCCATGGATGTCAATAAAGAGGGAGCACATAATGTTGTCAATGATTGTTCCAAGTATTTTTCTACATCAATTTTTTTTAATGTAGTAGCATCTCATTTGTATTATTTGTTGCATAATGAATAATATGTTTTTCATTCAATAGTCATGTACATTAATTTATATATATTGCAGTAAAATGGTTATAATAATTATGTAATATTTATGTTCATTCAACTAGGTAAGTACCAAGTTAAAGATATGAATATATATATCGAGCCTCTTATCGATGAGTTACTAAAGTTATGGAATGGTGTCACTATGTATGACATCTCTAGACCAATAGGAGAAAGATAATTTCAATTCCATGCAATGCTTGTATGGACAATTCATGATGCTCTAGGGCTTACACATTTTTGTGGTATGTTATAACATTCGACTACACTTTAACAATATTTAATTTTATGAAGTAGATATCATGCATGTTTTTAAAATAATCTATTCATTATATATAATTATAAAAGTTGGCATATTTAATCCAATTATATATGATCTTGCAGGTCTTCAAACAAAGGTAAAATTTGCATGTCCAATTTGTGGTCCAAAGATGAAATCTCGTCATTCAACAAGTTTAGGAAAGTAGGTGTTTGATGAATATAGGAACTTCCTCCATAGAAATCATAAGTATCAAACTACTAAAAAATATCTTTTCAATGGGAAAGAAGAGAATACATCAAAACCACGAAGAATGACACCTTGCCTATGGAAGTTGGAATATAATAGAATTAATCATCAAGGTTATACATCATATCAAATTGTTTATCTATCATATATGATATGTTTTGAATTTATATTTTTATAGTGGTGTGTTTACTCATGCTGTAATTAACAATGATTGTCATTGTTAATTTTTTTAACTTATATGCTTCATAAAGGTCATCAAGGCATTAATGGTTGGCTTCCACAAAGACTAAAAAGTTATCCCAGAAAATTTAGTAGGTTGTCCTACTATGAGTAGCTACAAATTGTGCATTTTTTTTATACACTGCATATCAGAAAGAATATAACAAAAATGTTATGGAAAATATTGGATGGAAGGCATGACAAAGAAAAAATTATCAAAATTTGTAGTGACATTTAGGAAGCCAATCATGCAATAAAAAATGTCATTCAATTGAATAGCGATGGAGACCAAATTAATATAAGTGCCCTTCCTTGGTTATTAATAGAGCAACAAAGCAATGCTATAAAAGAAGTCATAAGAAAAATTTAATTTCCCACAAGATTTGTTGTGAACATAAACAATATAATAACAAAGAAAGGTGAATTTGCTTCAGGAATGAAAACGCATGATTGGAATACCTTTATTAAGGTAATTATTCTGGTATATTATATACACTTGTATAATGCATGTACTTTTCAGTGTATTATGTTTACTACTTTTGGAAAAATAATGAAAAGATCATTTTATAATTGTTGCAACACGTTCTACCTCTATCTCTCCTAGACAACTTTGACAACAATTTCAAGCAAATTATATATGATCTTAGAAAATACATGAGGTAAGTAGCGATATTTGTTCAATTCATTGTATATATATCTTATAATTGCCATTTATTTTACTTGTTATGTAATATACTGCATATTTTTGCTAAATCTCGTTAATATATTTGCACCTTGAATCATTTGTAGATGGCTGTCATCTAAAGAAATCCATAAAGAAGATATAAATTATTGGAAGAGAAAAATTCTTCGTCTAATGTGTGAAATGCAAAAGTGTCTACCTTCAACATTTTTCAATGCACAAGAACACTACCTCATACACCAAATTGAGGAGATTGAATTGTGTGGACCTGTACACACAAGGTCAATGTGGATGGTTGAGAGGCACTTAAAATTTTAGAAGGCTTTGGTTAGACAAAGAGAAAATTTTGAGGGTTTTATGGTGAAGGGATATATGGTATACTAGACCATGGTGTACATTAGTGAATATCTTCCTAAGTTTGTAGCAAAGATCGATGTAGATCACATTTGGGTCCCAACTCCATTAACAAATTTGAAGGGGAGTACCTAATGGGGAAAGGTAGATTGAGGGAAGTGAGAGGTAATTATAAGATGGTCATGGAGATTAATTAGAATACATTTTACATATGGTTTTTATGTATATTGTACTTATTTAATTTTTAATCTTCAATATACATCAATTATAAATTAAGGTCGTATACTGTGGTATTTAACTAATTATACGTCGTTTGTGAATTTCAAATTTTTTTGATACAGTTGGTCGAGAGTGGGATGCACTACATTTGTACATTGTAAACAATCTTGATTGGATGGGGGTATGGATTGAACAATGTCAACAATCTGGTCATGCATTAACATGGGAAGGTGTGGCTTCATTGGTTAAAGAATCTCATTGTAATGGAGATTCCAATGTTACACAAAGGGAAATTGATTTAGCATATAGTTTAAGAGATAAAACGGTACGTATAAATATATTAATCACCCATATTATTTAATTATTTTCAATTATATTGATGTATATATATGTTGAGATTGTTTTCTTTGCATACATTCGGACAAGAATAAATATGTTTATCAACTGATGATATTGCAATAATTTTTACATGTTTGATATATTGTAGGTGAAACACCACAAGGCCATGTGGTGTAATGGTCATAAATTTTGAATCAAAATGTTGGATGACATGAATAAAACTTGTGATTCTAGTATAAATATAGTCTTTCAGGTGACTAATGTTTGATCTAGAAGTGACATACATCCAGAAGTCTCAAAAAATTGATACTATGGAATTTTGGATGATATACTTGAGTGTGACTTTAAGTCCTTTAGATTAATTATGTTCGTTGTCCTATGGTACAGGCTACAATTGAATGAAAATGATCCTGAGAGAACTGTTATTGAACATGATAATAGATTTACCATGGTTAATACAAGGTTGATCGAGCGAGCTGGAAATGAGCCCTATGTTCTTCCAAGCCAATGTGAGTAGGTATTTTACTCAGAGGTTCCAGGTAAACTGGGTTGGTCATTTTTTGTTAGACATGATCCAAGAGGAAGGTCAATAAAGTATAATGTGGTGGAAGAAGAAGATGCCAAATAACTAGTAGATGATGTAGATGATGATTAGGATCAATAGTTAGTTGATGATGTCCCTGACAAAGATGTCAAAGAGGAGAAACTAGATCATGATGATGTAGGATTTAATGTTTATGAAGATGATATCCATGTGGATTATGACATTATCAAAACTGATATCGATGATGATGATGATGATATGACCAATCCTTACAATGTCAAATCTAGATTAGATGATACAAACAAAGAGTTGGATGAAGAAGAAGATCAATGACATTGAAATGCATGAGTTATGTGATTATATTATATATTTGATATTAATTTCTTGATAGAATTAAATTTGAATTATGTGGTTACATAATTAATTCATGATGTTCTAAATTTTTATTCCATTACATAATTAATTTAATGATGTACTTTTTAATGTTTGAAAGGTCAAAAAATTAAAACATTTCAATAGTGATGTTAACAACCTTGAAATTAGTGTGTTTTATGTTTCATGTGATCATAAAGGATTAAAAAGTTAGTTGTAGAGGTGGTTGTTCAATGGTTGATGTGTAAAGGCCTTTAGAAGGTATAAAGTGATCTTTGTAATGGTTGTTGATGGTTGAGGATTTAAAATACAAGCTCTTGACTTTCAAAAATTTGTGTTTTTCTTCAAAATTTCTGTATTTTTCCTGTTATGCACCACTATACAGTCACATGCAGCCATATTTTGATGTGAAATCAATTCCAAGTCATGAAAATATGTGTTAGCTTTGATTTGAATCTAGTTTGAGGGCTTAAGGCATTTATTTGAGTTATAAAGCTTCATTTCTTTGCATATAGCCCGGTTACCCTATTTTTGAGGGTTTTGTAGTCCAAACATGATATAAAGGGGCTTTTACACATTTTGTGATTATTGTAGCTTGTGTAAGAGGCCCCATGGATACTGTTGTAATTGTAGGATGCATAAATAGGGTGTAGGATGAGAAATAAAGAAGGTATAACTGCTATCCTCAAGAGTTTTGTGAAGAAAAGCATGTGAAATGAGATGTACTTTTTGGCCCGATGCTTGTTTGCTCCTTCATTTTCTATAAGAAGAATTTCAAGGCCAGAAGTATGGGTTAGAAAGTTAGATATTTTTTGGTTGAGTCTAGGTAGAGTTGCAAAGAAAATTGTAAAGTTCGATGGTTTTAAGGAAAATGCAATTTAGGTTTTGAGTCATTCTGTAGTAGGTTTTGAATTCATGGGGATTTGATGTTTTATGACAGTACTGGAATTTGAATTGAAATGATTAATTCAAACACATGTCTCTCTATTGTACATGCATATATGAATTTTGAATAAGATAATCAGGGGTTGTCTTGTTCATCTCACTCTTGTGGTGTTTATGATTTCTATTTTGGCTTTAATTCAAGGAATTAATTAAAATGCTTGAATGGAATTCTAGGTGGATATGTTTTGTATAAGAATTTGATAAGTAGTATTGGGTTAGAA
>VDFB02058242.1:291015233-291028595 GCA_007258455.2 Sequoia sempervirens | reverse complement strand
GAGGGAGAGAGAGATAGAGGGAGCGAGAGAGAGAGAGACTTGAGAGAGGGAGAGGGGGTAGGAGGGAGAGATGAGAGAGAGAGAGGGTAGAGGGTTTAAGGGTTTCGGTTTAAGGGTTAAGGGTTAAGGGTTAATGGTTTAGGGTTTAGGGTTATGGGTAGTGATGGAACTTCAAAATTCTGATCTATGTTCTATTTTATCCTGCCTTATTTCTCTGGTCATCTATGGTGTTTTGGAAAAGCCTAAGGTTGTGGTTTTACCTTCGTCTTCATGTAAAACCCTCATGTTCATCTTACACCTTGGATGGGATCTATTTGGCCATTACTTTTTGGGAAGGTTTTAAAATGAATTAAGGCCCATCACTTTGTTTAGGATGGGCCCCCTTTTGTTATATCATTTTATTTCCTTCACCTAACTTTATTTTTCCTAAGTCTTTTGTTGGTCCTGTGTTCCCTCATTAAAACAGCTTATGTCATTGTTTGTCATCAGCCTAGTGATGTTCCCTTATTCCTTTAGGGGAGAGGGCCCAGTACTCATGCAAGCTAACTTTCTCATCATGTCGCAATTGACTGGAATATCGTAGAATCTTCATTTTCTTTTTGAAATTTAGACCGGTCGCTTATTTATCTATAACTAAGGTTTGGAGGCGTGACTCATCATGTAACTCACCACATCAGCAGATCTTTTGAGAAGTGTATAAAATTTTACTTTTTAATGGTTCGACCAAAACTTAATCATGGAACCCCCAATAGTTGAACCAAAAAAAATCATTTTTTGCTTGTAGAATATGATATTTTTATTTAAATTAAAATTAATATACAACCTAATTGGACCAAATACATATATACAACCATAAATATTTGATATCTCTACCTTTTATTTTAACACATATGGATTAATAGTTGAACACCAAAAATCTATTTGTTGTTATAAAAACAACACATAATTATTTAAAATACAACTTATATTGAACAAAAATGGACCAATAGTTGAACACTAAAACTTTTTGAAAATCCTTCACATTTAATGGGAAAATACATGTTATTTATTGTGCTCACCTTTTATATTTGTGATAGGACAAACTATTAATATAAAATTATCCAATGCTTGTATATTGCTACCCCAATTGTTGTACACATAAGAACAATATTTTTTCACTATGATAACAATACTTGTTTAAATGAGTGTCTTATTTTATTAAATGAGCATTTTATTTTTTAAATGATATACTTATAGTGGAGAGTTATGATATTTTATTTGAAATAAAAAATATTTATTTCACTTCTTCATGAATGTATTTTTTCATATAACATTTAGAGGTTCTCATGTGTTCAAGTATGGGTCCATTTTTTATCAACATTTGGTTTTTTCTTTATTTACATTTGGACTGTTTATTTACAATATATAGTATAAATATGTGGTAAGACTAGGTATTATCATCATGATTGAGTGTGTGACTATTGGACCCTACACGACTATTGGGCCCTCTACCCTAATAAATGTTTTTATTTTGCAGAGGGACAAATTTGCATGGACATAGATCAATCGTTTTGTGATCTCAGTCGTTCCCCGACATCCCATGATGACCCCACCACACTGTCTTTGTTGATTGTGATATCATAGGCGAGTACCACATGTCTCATCCGATGAAGCCGGAGAAATGATAAATACTTTGATGCGTCTTTAATACATTATGTCGTGGGTTACTAAAGCAGTTATAACATGCATGTTTTTTAAATCAACGAAAATGTTATAATCTCGATAGAAAGGTGCTCGATGGTTAATAACAAGGCCGGTGACTATGTTGAATGAACATGATTGCCGATGTTGAGATCAATAGTTTCTCACCATCGCGTGATCAAAATTTGCGATGTCTTTATTGATTGTGATATCATGGGCAGGCACCACGTGGATCTCCTTGGCAATGAGTAGTATGGTGGGCCCCTTATTGCCATGATGGAGACTATGTTAGTTTGCTTTGAAGGAAGCCATATGATGATCTCACCAAGGTGAAGGATCGATGACTAATATTTGAATCTGCATCAAATGAAATTATAGTCATTCATGCAACACTCGAGTAAGCTTTAATGGTGGCCATGACATCTATTGCCATGGTTTGATTGAAATAAAGCAACTATTTTTCTGCTTTTGGTATCACAAAGCATTCAAAACATCTTAAATGGGGATTTTCGATGGATATGTTATGTATAAGGATTTGATAAGTAGTATTGGGTTAGAATACATGTTGATGAAATTGTAAAGCAATGTTCTCAAGGATCTTATATGTTGTGTTAAATCTATCATAAACCTTTAGATTTTTATGAATTTGAATCCCTCAATGGATATATGGCACTAATGGAAGTTGTACTAATTTGTATGGTTCAATATTTTATTTGTCTTTACCTAGCGCTTACTACAAATTGAAAATCAATGACTATTTTACACTATGGAATGTGTTATAGTTATCTCATGCTCCAAATAGTTGATATTACTAATGAACAACCAATTCTATTCAGTATTATGCTATTATGTTGAGATATTAAATGAGATTATCTATTTTGGTTAATGTTGTTTATGATAATGGTGCAAAGGTTGTAAACACATTAAGGGATCACCCTCATGGGTCTTGTAGAGACCAAAGTGTAGGTCTTTAAAATCCTCGTTAGTTGGTCCAGGTCCTTTGAGATTCCCTTGATTGGAATTGGAAATTCTATAGGTAAATTACAAGACCAACCTGGTTACAGTAAAAACAACCAATAGGTAGAAGGGAGAGAGATAGAGGGATTTAGTGAGAGATAGAGGGAGGGAGTGGGAGAGAGATAGAGGGTAGAGGGTTAAGGGTAGAGGGGAGGGAGATAAGAGTGAGAGAGAGAGAGAGATACTTGAGAGAGGGAGAGGGGGTAGGAGAGGGAGGGAGGGAGGGAGTGGGAGAGAGATAGAGGGTAGAGGGTTTAAGGGTTAAAGGTAGAGGGGGGAGAGATAGAGGGAGTGAGTGAGAGAGAGAGACCTGAGAGAGGGAGAGGGGGTAGGAGGGGAGGAGTCTTAGGAGTGGGAGAGAGAGAGAGAGAGGAGAGGGGAGAGGGAGGAGGAATGGGGGAGGGAGATAGAGGGTGAGTGAGGGTTTAAGGTTTTAGAGTTTAGGGTTAATGGTTTAAGGTTTAGGGTTAGGGGTAGAGGGGAAAGAGATAGAGAGTGAGTGAGAGAGAGAGAGACCTAAGAGGGAGAGGAAGTAGGAGGGAGAGGGTGAGAGAGAGAGATGAGTGAGGAGTTTAAGGGTTAAGGGTTTAGGGTTATATGGGTAGAGGGAGAGATGGGGATTTATTGAGAGAGAGAGGGAGGGGGTGGGAGAGATATAGAGAGTACATTGAGGGTTAAGGGTAGAGGGTAGAGGTTTTAAGGGTTAAGGGTTTAAGGTTTAGGGTTTAGGGTTAAGGGGAGAGAGATAGAGGGAGTGAGTGAGTGAGATAGAGACCTAAGAGAGGGAGAGGGGGTAGGATATTGAAGATACTTGAGAGAGAGAGAGAGAGTGGGAGAGAGATAGAGGGATGGAGAGTTAAGTGTAGAGGGTAGATAGTTTAAGGGTTTAGGGTTAAGGGTGGAGGGTAGAGAGATAGGAGTGAGTGAGTGAGAGAAAGACCTAAGAGAGGGAGAAGGGGTAGGAGGAACAAACTTGTGATAGAGTGAGTGAATGAGTGAGTGAGAGAGAGACCCGAGAGAGGGAGTGCTGCTAGGAGGGAGAGACTTGAGAGAGAGAGATAAAGGAAGGGAGGGTAGAGGGTTTAATAGTTTAGGGTTTAGGGTTTAGGTTTAAGGGGAGAGAGATCAAGGGAGTGAGTGAGTGAGAGGGAAAACTAAGAGAGGGAGAGGGGGTAGGATATTGAAGATACTTTAGAGAGAGAGGCCGAGGGGTGGGAGAAGTCTTAAAGGGAGGGAGGGTTAAGGGTATAAAGTGATAGATGGTTTAAGGGTTTAGGGTTAAGGGTGGAGGGGAGAGAGATAGAGGGAGTTGGTGAGTGAGAGAAAGACTTAAGAGAGGGAGAAGGGGTAGGAGGGAGAGACTTGAGATAGAGTGAGTCAGTGAGTGAGTGAGAGAGATACCTGAGAGATGGAGTGGTGCTAGGAGGGAGAGACTTGAGAGAGAGAGATAAAGGAAGGGAGGGTTAAGGATAGAGGGTAGAGGGTTTAAGGGTTTAGGGTTAAGGGTGAAGGGGATAGATATAGAGGGAGTGACAGTGAGAGAAGTACCTAAGAGAGGGAGAAGGGGTAGGAGGGAGAGACTTGAGATAGAGTGAGTGGGTGAGTGAGTGAGAGAGAGACCTGATAGAGGGAGTGGTGCTAGGAGGGAGAGAATTGAGAGAGAGAGATAAAGGAAGGAAGGTTAAGGGTAGAGGGTAGAGGGTTTAAGGGTTTAGGGTTAAGGGGAGAGAGATAGAGGGAGTGAATGAGTGAGAGAGAGAGTGAGTGAGTGGGTGAGTGAGAGAGGGACTTGAGAGAGGGAGTGTAGCTATGAGGGAGAGACTTGAGAGAGAGAGAGAGAGAGATAAAGGAAGGGAGGGTTAAGGGTTGAGAGAGACCTAAGAGAAGGAGAGGGGGTAGGATGAGAGAGAGAGAGAGAGAGAGAGAGAGAGAGAGAGAGAGGTACGGAGTGGAAGAGAGATAGAGAGAGGGGGGTTAAGGGTAGAGGGTAAATTGCTTAAGGGTTTAAGGTTTAAGGGTTAAGGGTTTAGGGTTTCAGGTTAAGGTTAGAGGGAAGTGTTGGTTTTTAATGTAACCACGTTGGTCTTCTAATCTACCTATGGAATTTCCAATCCCAATCAAGGGTAGCTTGAAGGACCTAGACCAATTGATGAGGACTTTAAAAAGGCCTCCTACACTTCAGGCTCTGCAAGACTCGGGAGGGTGATCCCTTAATGTGTTTACAACCTCTGTACCAATATCATAAACAACATTAACAATAATAGATAATCAAATTTAATAGATCAACATAATAGGATAATATCAAATAGAATTGGCTATTCATTAACATTATCAGCTATTTGGAGCATGAGATAACTACAACACAATCCCAAGATAAAATAGGTCATTGATTTGCAAATTTTAGTAAGCTCTAGGTAAAGAAAAACAAATAATAAATCTTACAACTTAGATTAGTGCCATATATCCATTGTGGAAGTCAAATTTATAAGTATTCAAGGGTTTATGATAGATTTAACACATAACATATACGATCCTTGATAACATTGCATTGCAATCTCATCAATATGTATTCTATCCCAATACTACTTATCAAATCCTTATATAGAACATATCCGCCTATAATCTCATTTATGCATTTTAATTAATCCCTTGAATTAAAGCTAAAATAAGGATCATACACACCAAAACAGTGAGATGAATGAAACAACCCTTAGTTATCTTATTCAAAATTTAGATATGCATGTACATTGGAGAGACATGAGTTTGAATTTATCATTTCAACTTAAATGCTAGTACTGTTATACAACATTAAATCCCCATGAATTCAAAACCTATTACATAATGACTCAATACCTAAATTTCATTTTCTAAAACCATCAAACTTTATAATTTTCTCTGTAACTTCACCTAGAATCGACCCAAAATTATGTAACTTGCTAACCAGTACTTCTGGCCTTGAAATCCTTCTTATAGAAAATGAAGGAGAAAACAAGTATTGGTCCAAAAAGTACACATGTCACCAGCCAAATGGAATACCTAGTGACATTCCAAAAATTGTTACAACAACAATCACCCTGGAGAATATTCCTATTCATCATGCGAGCTGAGAAAAGTTGATGTAGCAACAAAAGCCATAAGAATCCCATGCCAAGACTACCACCAAAGCAAAACTGGAAGCCGTTGTAGCTACAATAGCTTATTTTCCAACTGTTAGCAACCCACTTCTTTTATTCTTCCTTAGTTAAATATTTAGTTACCCATTTCTGATATTCTTCATCAGTCGGCCAGTCAAAATTAATTACCTCATTTACCTTAGCATTAAAAGGTGTATATTTAACTGCTACCTGATTTGCATCTCTTTCAAAAAATTCCAAAAATGAGTTGGTGCTAATGATTTTATCCATACAACTCACCAAAAAATCATAATCTGAGTCATCACAAATTAATTTAATTTGGTCATTGATGACCTCATTTGCCTGATCTTGCCATTGTTGGAGTGACCTAATATTCCCCTGCTCATCAATTATATCAGGTAACAATTTGTTACCCCAATCATTAAAATTCTTCACCAATTCCCTGATCCTCCTACTCAAGTCATCTGGTAAGGTCTAAAAACCTTGCAATGATTTTACTAACACATGAGTAGGCTTTAATGATTGGGGCCTATTATTTATATCAAACCTTGAGGTTGTATACATTATACCCAAATCACTGGCCCTAGGGATCCAATTTTGAATTAGTGGTATCACTACCTCATGGTCCCTATCTATATTCTTTATTGCGTCAAATAATAAAGAATATAAACATTGTATAGATGATAATCTATTATCAAAATTTTCATTTAAGTGCCTCAAGACAACAGTGACAATCTCCTTTTTCTTTGAAAGAGATCCCTCCTCACTTACCTTTAACGATGCTTGTAATTCTTTAATTTTCTGCATGAGTTGCTTCTTTGTAGGATCGACAGAGCACTTTGTTTCTTCATCAATTTGTTCTAAAGGATGGGTGAGGAAAGGATTCTAACTAGGAGACCTTGGTGTGGAAACAATTAGAGAAGAAGGAGGCACTGACCCTGATGTGGAAGGTAATGAACTGATTCTTGGAGCACTTGATGTCTCCCCAATCTATTTATACCTTAACCTATCCACCTCGGTCTGCAACTCAACATTATTTTGCTGCATTTTGTTGTATTCCTCAATCAAAAGGTTATACTTCAGTTAGATTAGTGGCCTCAGTGGTTGAAGTCTTTGAAGCTCTTTTTATTATTAACCCTCCTCTGAATTTTGGGTTAATATCTGTAACATCTGGCTTTCTCCCTTGTGGGGCCAATGCACAAATTGCCAAAGTATCATACTCTTCACTAAAGGCAGAGTCTTGAAGTGCTGCCTTGACCTCTTCTTCAAAGTCTTGCAAGGGATTCTTGTACTTTAGAATAGAATTAAATGCTATAGCATTGGCAATGTCCCATTTAGGCATAATCAATACACCAACCTGAGTCACCAATTTTCTTCCTTCCTCAGGAGTAATGTTCTTGAATTCTTCCATTAATTCATCTTTCACTTCCTCATCATTCTCTTGGTTTGACTTGTCAGGTCTCAACTCTCTACTCTTTTACATTTATCTTGATATTCCTCAAATTTCATCCTCCATACCAATTGCAAGAAGAAAATAGTTTTTATAAATGCATCATCATCAAGAAACTCCTTACATGCCTCCATTCTTGCATCTTGTACACATTTTCCTTTCATATCCAAATCGGATAAAACCAATTCAGCTAACCTAGGAGGGGAAGGCATACCAATTTGCATATCTTGATCAGTAACAACAATCTCATCCATCACATACTCTGGTGGTTGATCAGTCCTTTCCCTCTTAGGGCTTGGTTCAGATGCTGGTGATGAAGGACTATATTCTAGTGATCATTCCAGATCAATAATCTTAATTTCCCCAGGTGTTTTGAGCTTTGGACTTGGCTGTGTAGGCAATTTCATTATTTGTTTACCTTTTCTGTCCACTTCTTCTTCATCACTGCTATCATCCTTTTTCCTCCTATAAATGGGCCACCTTTCTGTAGGCTGGTATGTTGGCCTTGTTTCCATTGGCTTGGCACCTTGTTCCTACACACCCTAACTCAATTCCAAGTTTATCTTCTTGTTCCTCAAGGTTCCCATAATTTCTTTGAAGTTCCCCATCACAAAATCAATTTTCTTATGATGTGGACTGAACTCCAACAATGGATCATACTTTGGATCCATTTTGTGTACAATATCTAATAGCTTATCATAAGCTATCCATTTCTTCTTTTTCAAATCCTTCCTATTTAGATCAAATTCATTTCTAATCAGGTCCTCGGGAAATTTGAACTCATGCACAAACTTGCCACCCTTTATTCTCTATTTGAAAAGGGCAAAGAAGCCCTCAGGATCATGTTGCCTCTTTGGACCACACCTTAAGTGGTAATCATCAAAGAATTTTCCAAAGTGTACCCATCCTCCCTTTGAAAATACAAAATCAGATACCACTGTATAATCTGGGAAAAAGGTTCCCTTACCCCTCCTAGTGGGGTTATCCTCATGGATACAACCTATTTTCCACATAACCTTTGCAAATACCACTCTTGGTGGCACATTGTATGGCAATATATGGGGGTTCTTTGAAAACCGTATACCCTCAAAATAGTGTTGACTGGATATGGAATAATGTCACCCTAGTTATGGTAGGATTTTAATTCTAGCCTACTCCCCTTCGATCTGAGAAAATCATGCAATTCCTCAGGGATCTTGAGTACATTCACCATCAGTCTAGCCCTCAATCTAGAAGCAAAGCAATTATCAAATTGCACATAACTAGTGCCTTCTTTATTACATGATAAGTTTACAATCCATATCTGTACAGGCAATCTTTCTCCATCAAGAATTTTTCTTAATTCCATCTTCTCAGAAAAGAAGTCAACATTCTTGCACAAGAACATTTGCATCAACATAGAATACCAAAAGAATTAAGTTCCTGCATCATTCTGCTACAACTTCGACATCCCTTCATGTGTTTTTGTCAGCGAAGGAGGCAAAATCATATGTCATAGAGAAATTGGGGTGTTGTATTTGCACCCCCATGCACATGTAGGTAATGGGCATCACTATATTAGGATTGAAACCTAAAATATAGAACAATGAATAAAAAGTGGCCAAGAAATTATTTACAAAGCAATTTACTCTGAATCATTCTTGGTCACTATGGCTAATATGAAATCTTGAACCCCCTTCCCTAGCTAGATGAGGTGGAAGCAACTTAGCTTTGAAAAGAGACTTTAATTTTCCATATTCTTGCTTCATTTTCTCAAGATTATAGGAACCAATTATACACTCAGTTCACTCAAATATTAAACCTATTGGACCTCATCCATGTTAATGCTCAACAAAACCCTTCCATCATTGTCCTTGATTACCCACGTAATAGGGCCATATCTCGCAGCCATGGCGCTAAGCAAATCTATATCAAGGAACACATTTGGCACAACCAACTTCCCCATATCATACATCTAGCTATTTGAGAAGGGGTGAGGAAAATTCCTCTATCCATACCACATTCTAAATATCTCCAAACCTGTAAGAGGAACCCTAGCATCGACTATATTTAAACAATTATAACCAATCCCTCCCCTGGGATTTTTCCTCACATCAGAACCAACCCCTTCTTCCTATCATTTGTTTACAATGGAAATTGATCCAAGAAATCATTATATAGGTTCCTACTCAAATAATCAATTTGGCCAGAGTGTTTCTTTGGAGGTGCCATCTTGGATAAACTAGGGCTTACTTACTATTTAACACTTCAAATAATTAGGATTAACCAAAAAATGAAATTATAGAATAAAACCCTATAATTCCCCATAATTCAATCAACCTACAACCCTAAAAAATTTATCAACAAGCCCAATAACAAGCATACAGTAAACAAGTTTTCAAATTCAAGTGCAGAATAACCAAGTGACACATAAATTAACTCACAGATTTTATGTTTGAAAAAATCCCAATTCTTTGCTATAGAAACTCACAACTTCGCTTTTGGCTCTCATATTGCTTCGCAAAATACTTTAATTCTTTGTGATGCAATAAAAGCAATATATTTTTTATTTCGATCAAATCATGCTAGCAAGTGTCTCATCCACCATTAAAGCTTACTCACACGCTGCACAAATGACTCCAATCGTATTTGATGCTAATTTAAATATTAGTTGTCGATATGTCAGTTTGATCAAATAATCAAATGAATCCCTTCAAAACAAACAAACACAATTTCCAACATGGCAATAAGGGGCCCACGATACCATACGTTTCCAAGGAAATCCATGTGGCGGTCACCCACAATATTGCAATTAGTAAAGACCTTGCAACTTCTGATCACGCAATAGTAGGCAACTGTAGATCCTGATCATCGGTGATCCTGTTCCTTCAAAATAGTTGTCAAATTTATCATTAACCATCTAGTAGCTTTCCCATCAATATTATAAAATCTCTATAGATTTGAAACACGTGCATCTGAAGAACACTTTAGTAACCCTTTGCATAACATATTAAAGCTGGATTAATATACCAAGGTATTTCCCTCATTCCTTCGGCTTTACCAAATAAGACACATGGTAGTCTCCTGTGATATCACGATCAATAAATACCTTTTGATTTCTGATCACATGATGGCAGGAAACCATTGAGATCAAACAACGATTCATCAATGGTCATGCAAACTCATCCCCTTCGGCTTCATCAGATGGGACACGTGGCACCTACCTGCGATATCGCAATCAGCCAAAGCAGTGTGGTGGGGTCATCGCGGGATGGTGGGAAATGGCTGAGATCAAACAATAGTCGATCAATGGTCACACAAATTACCCTCTACAAAATAAAAATTTATTAAAACAATAAGGGGGACATCACTAGGCAGATGATAAACGATCGACATAAGTTGTTTTAAAATGATGAAAAATAGGGCTGACAAAGACTTAGGGAAAAATAAAATCCTATGGAGGAAATAAAATATTAAGACCAAAGGAACCCAACCTTAGATGAAATGATGGGGCATAATATGTTTTAGAGGCCCTCCAAAAGTAACAATGAAATAGATCCCACCTAAGGCGTAAGACAAACACTAGGATTTTATGTGAAGACAAAGATAAAACCCCAACCTTAGGATTTTCCCAAACACCATGAAAGACCATAGACATAAGACATGATAGGAAAGGAAAACAAGGAACAAAATTTGAAGCTCCATCAGGAAGAGAGATAGAGGGAGTTAGTGAGTGAGAGAGAGACCTAAGAGAGGGAGAGTGGGTAGGAGGGAGAGACTTGAGATAGAGTGATTGAGTGAGTGAGAGAGAGAGAGATCCGAGAGAGGGAGTGGTGCTAGGAGGGAGACATGATAGAGATAGAGGGAGTTAGTGAGTGAGAGAGAGACCTAAGAGAGGGAGAGTGGGTAGGAGGGAGAGACTTGAGACAGAGTGATTGAGTGAGTGAGAGAGAGAGAGGTCCGAGAGAGGGAGTGGTGCTAGGAGGGAGACATGATAGAGATAGAGGGAGGGAGTGTGAGAGAGATAGAGGGAGATAGGGTTAAGGGTAGAGGGTAGAGGGTTTAAGGGTTTAGTGTTTAAGAGTTAAGGGTTTAGGGTTTAGGGTTTAAAGGTAGAGGGGAGAGACATAGAGGGAGTGAGTGAGAGAGAGAGAGACCTAAGAGAGGGAGAATTGTGGGAAATTGCAAAGTTCTATTTTGTAATTTCATATTTTGGTTAGCTTTAGTCTGTCTAAGGTTTGAGATAGCAAGGAAGCCTTTGTTTACTCAAGATGGCACCGACAAAGCAGCATGCTATCCAAATTGATTATTTAAGTAGAAACCTATATGATGACTTCCTAGATCAATTTCCCTTGTCAACAAATGATAGGAAGAAGGGATTGGTTTTGATGTGAGGAAACACCCTAGGGGAGGTATTAGTGTATAATTTCTCCAACATAGCCTGATGAAACATTGGATCTTTGCTCATGCTTGGGAAACCTTTCACCAAAATATGCCATGAATGCACCTTACCCAAAGTATGCTTTAGGACCTCCATGCATACAAACACAAGGATTGTCTTTTATCATCTTGCAACAGTGGTACCTAAGATGATGATACTACCCCTCCCTTGGACATTTCTCTTTTCTTACAACTGGATACATTAGTCCTCCTTTCAATTTTTTCAAGAAGATATGAAATTATTTCTAAGCAATGTCTTATTGGGTCAATGAGATCACCAAAAGTCTAGGACTTGTCAAATGAAGGTATATTATTGACACCTATCCTTTTGCTATTCACTTGTTAGGAATTAGTAATGACTATCCAAAGAGAAAATGAGATAGTGGCAAAAACCATTTATATTATTTATCTCATTGCAATCCATTTCATGGCTATAGTCATGTTGTCACCCAGTGTAGATTTATTTTTTTAAATTCATAGATAACATGAAGACAAACTTGTAGCCTTTAATGGTACTGCTCTTATTCATGACTATGCTTTGCTCCCTTGAAGCACCATGATTTATGATGGTTTTTATGTTGAATATCTTCATTAAAACACCCCTGTGCAAGTATATTCCTTCACTATTATATCCTATTGCTGGAATGGATGATCAATGGTATGAAAAGGTAAAAATACAATTGTTTTTTGCTTCCTTCACTACTTGTTGCTGATTGTTGATTTTTGTTCATATGCACTTGTACCATTGTAATGCTTGATGTCCTACATGAACTTGCATGGTTGACTTGTAGCATAGCCTCATAGTTGTTGTTCATATACACTTGTAATATGGCCTTGGATTCCAAAATGAGATCTCTCCTAAATCATAACTGCTTAATTGTCATTTGTAACTTTTTGTTTCTTGTATGCAATCATGATCCATGTTGGATCAATCATGATGACCAAAACCTCTACATGAAAGGTTATGAGAATAGAAATTGTATCTTGATCACATGATATGAGGGTCCATTGTTGTCATAAACCTCTTGTAATGACATGTTTTGAATAGGCATATTATCTGTGTCAACTAGAGTTGATGTTTCTTGAATGTATTTTCATTTTATGCCTTTCCTTAAAACATCATGCATTGAATGTTATCTAGCAACTTATTTGCCTAATGTTTGATTGTGAAGGCCTTGAATAGAGCCTTGTGAAATTTTAGATTTTGTTTTTGTTGTTGTCCTTCATGAGACCATTGTAGCATGCATTGTTGGTTGTCCTTATCAATGACATTGACCTTTACCTATTGTATTCACTTTCACCAGTACACCCATGAATGAATAATATCAATCCCCTTTGCTTCATGTAGCTCTTGCAAAGGTGTTGTCCTTGTACTTGTATCATGACCTTGATTCAACCATTGCTCTTCTTTCGTTATGTGTAATAAATACACATAGTCTCCCCATTTTATCTTTATTGGACAGCCACCTGTCACATATGTGGGTGACCTAACAAATCACCTTCTTATGTGATGTGTGACTTTACAATAGTCTCCCTCCTACCCCTTCTCCCTCTCTTAGGTATTTCTCTCACTCACTCACTCCCTCTATCTCTCTCCCCTCCACCCTTAACCCTAAACCCTCCCTCTCTCTATCTCTCTCCCACTCCCTCCCTCTCTCTCTC
>VDFB02058242.1:290880171-291015133 GCA_007258455.2 Sequoia sempervirens | reverse complement strand
CACACACACACACACATATATATATATGTATGTATATGTATTTTTAAATGTAAATGTAAATGCAATTACTGGATGCTCTCCTAGAACAATAAATGTAACATATCATTAAAGAAATCTATATCTATGTATATAAATGTGTATTTCTAAATGCAAGTGTAAATGCAAAGAGCATATGGTTTTGTAGTGTTATAGATACAACATATCCATAAATTAATGTAATTGAAATTCTGAAGTCTTCAACACATATAATATGAAATCGATCAAACTATTAAACTACATGAGAAATAAATGAAAACAATAAATCCATATGTATGTGTACATTTGTAAATGTAAATTGTAAAATAAATAGAATAATGAAAATTATAAAATACAAGGAAAGGTCTCATTCCTTCTTGGTAGTGATAACCTCCTCCACGCGCAACCAAAATTATGAATGAAGGGATATAATCTTTGAAGAACTCAAAGTTGATTCTCTCCTACCTAATGCAATTAGTCATTTTATCCTTATAAACATTTATAGTGATTACTAGAGGCACATAGACCAATTCTTCATAATAGAAGAATTTGATCATACTTTTCCAATGATGGCATTATGAGAAAAGCTTAGGTTAAATGAATAATTCCTAGCTAAGTTCTTTAAATCATGTCCAACCGTATAAGAGAAGACCATTACTATGTGTACCTAGATACCATGGAGAAAGGCTCTTTGGGCTCTTTCATCAATCATCCTACCTTAAAACATACAAAAAGTCTCCTAGCAATTAGACATAGGAAGATTTAAGATGACTTAAAAAAAATTTATTGCCAAAGCATAAACTTATGATGACTTAACTAGACCTAGTACACACTTGCTCCCCATTAACCACTTAGACATATGGAAATTAAATGTAAATTTTCTGCTATTTTTAGTCATGTAGGTGTCCAATAAACCACTTGGTGGTGTTTCCCTTCAAGTTTATTTACTTTAATGAAAAGAAAAAGTCCTTTGATTACAATTAGAGAATAAATTTGAGTCCTTGGTTGTGTAACTGGTGGACCATAGTCACATTTAACACTTGTTACAAAGTTTGGGAGTTAAAACGTTAAGTAGATTTGATTTGTGATGGACACATTTGGACGGTAGTAACAATAAATTGCAATCTATCAAGACTTGATTACCTTATAACTTGTGAAATTCTAGCGATGGAATGATAGATTAATCATAATGTAACCTTAGGATCACATCATCATGAAAGAACTTCATCCAACATCCTTATTAGTGCAGGTACCACCAAATAGGTATTTTTCAGATCTTTCTTCCTTGAGTGAGGGAAATTTAGGAAGAGAAGAGGAAAGCCAGAAATGTAGTATGTCTAGAAGAGGGAGATCAACTAAAGGTCAAAAGATTAGAAGAATTTTTTTTAAATGCATAGAATTTTTTCTTGCTGAATGGGGGTCATGTTCTTATGATGATGAGAGCATAGGCGACGTTGAGGTTCCCTTGAGAAACAAACATCTATGGAAACAATGGGTACCCAAGGAGCTTCCTCCAATAAACACTGATTTTTGTGTCAATGAGAGGATATATCACATAACACCATCGTCATTACATGGTTTGGGTCTATTTTACATGGATGACATAAAGGACTATTATGAAAAAGTTACTGAATTGATGGAGTATGTCAGACCCTATTACAATAACAAATATTGGATTCAACTGGTTCAATATACACGAAGTATACTTTGGTATGCACTGTCAACAAATTATATATAGCTAAAAGATAAGGATCAAAATAAAGGAGTGGCTATGTACATTGATGGAAGGCCAAAACCATTAAGGAATATTGTAGGGTTTATAAATAGTACATGACCTAGTTCAACAAATAAGCAACTCAATTGCATATTTGAGGCACACAAGGGAAAACGTGTATTCGTATGTGCGATAAAATCAATAACTACAAGGGAAGAGTTGCTAATCGATTACAATTTAAATCACTTAGTTACAAACATAGTTACTATAGAGGAATTGGTACATGCTATGTACCATTTTTACCCAACCTCAATGACTCCAATATATACCATTTTATTCTTATGTTTTTTTTAAAGTAAGTGTGTGGTTTCATTTTTGTGGTAATATTACATATTTAATTTTTGTCACAACGAGACATTGATCGTACAGAGAAGGCTCTGGCCCAGAGCACAAATCATGATTTATCTTTAGGTACTTCTACCTGATAGGTTTACCTCATTGTAATTGTAAAAATTAGATATGAGAAAAATGTTTTATAATTATGTTGTTTTGATAAGTTTATTGGGTTAATTTCGATAATGTTTTTAATATTCTTGTTGCAGTCGACTAATCGGGGAAAGGCACCAACAGTAGATGAGAGCATCCATAGGGAGGTGTAGTCAATATTATGTGATGATGACATTTCTTATTCATCAAACCCTCTCGATATGATAAGGAAGACCCAAAAAAATGCAATGAATAAATCCTTAAGTTGTTATTCATAGTGCCTCAAAAAGATGAGATAAGAGAGAGGGTTAAAATATTGACTGAGAGATCACAAGACTTGCAAGTAAGTTGTCATGAGGTCTTTAATTATAACATAAGTTCATTCATGGTTTTATATTTTGTACTCTTTTATGTCATGAACTAAAATATGTGTTGTTTTTATAGGATTTTTTGTGTCCTCATGATGCTCCTAGCCATGATCAGGGTATTGCAAGTGCTGCCCGAGGAGTAGGGGTTGGTACAAGTGTCCATCCTGATCTTCTTGCGCATACATCACATCATCTGACCCCATCATCCATGCCTATATTTTTGTTTGAAATTTCGGCAACACATACCGTGTAGGCATCCGTTAGTGCACCCTTTGGCAGCGAACACATGCCAGAACATGTGTCAGGACATGTACCTGGGGATGCAAAGGCCACTAGTACTGGTGATATTTTAGCAGCATTTCCTGGATCTTCCCGTATTACTAGTATGGGAACATTTCTGGTCACATTTGTGGTGATTGAGGATTTCGTTCCCATAAAGATAGAGAAGGTCCCAGGTACTTTAAAATATTCTAATTATTATTATATATAATCCAATCGAAATTTACTTATTCATCGTTCTTTTTAGACTATTGATCCCATGATCATTTTGCAGGAAATGATTTTTTTTATAAACATCTAAGTGATATTACATTGGAGCTCTTCAAGCCCACCATACATACACAGTGGAATGCCCAAAATGAAGGTTTAAAAGATGAGCTCATTAACCATTTAGTTGTGCTCTTCAGTGATAAAAAATTCAACCAAACCAAGGTCCTTAAGAAAGCTTGTACTTATCTAAAGTATGTGAGGGACCAATATAGGTCACATTTAGAGAAGAACAAAAAGTGCGAGCATCCCCCCATGATTCTAGAGAGGGAGTAGAAGGACCCGGTGTCAGATAGAAAGGAGAAGGCTGAAAAGAAAAAAGGAAACACACCACCGGGCCAAGGAAGGTATGTGACACTATCAACAATGTAATTATATATTGATTACTCTTTCTTTTTACATAATCTAACATATTTCAAACTTTTCATTGGCTGCCTGACACATCAAAGGAAACAAAGACAAGACTAGAAAAAAATGGGCAGCACAAACTTGGCTCTAGTGGTTATATGAAATTAGTAGCATGAATTGTAAGTATCAATAAATGAAATATTGTATCCAAATAATAAATTTATTTTGTTTTTTGTTTTATCACACCATAGAAGAAAAATTCATGATCTTATGCAAAAATGTAGGGCTCTGAATTCAACAGAGTTCCCACATAAGATTACCTGAAGATTGCCTTCTAGCAAGGCTATGGAGTCATGGCTAAATGCCTAAGAGTCTTGAATGGGAAAACACAATCTTCCAATGCATCTGACATGCAGGTAATTAAACTCAATAAATTTTATTTAAAATTGAATACTTGTGAAATCTATTCAATATTAATTTCCACTATAAAGTAATTACATGCCTATTTGTTTTAAACATTCAAGCAATGATAATACTACACATGAAATTGGAATGCAACCTAGTGAGGGTGGAGCACAACCTGTAGATGAAGGTCATGGTGTGCATCCCAGTACTTTAGAGCATGTAGAGTGTGATCAACATGTTGAGCATGATCAGGCTAGAGAAAATCAGGAACATGATGTGGCTCCATCAAGTAAAGAGGACCACTCTAAAGTTCTTTTAAACATATTTAATTGCAATTGGTGTATTAATTAATGTAACCTTTTGTGTTTCAAATTTAGAGCATGTAGAGTGTGATCAATGTGTTGAGCATGATTAGGCTAGAGAAGATCAGGAACATGATGTGGCCCCATTAGGTAAAGAGGACCACTCTCATGTTCTCTTAAACATATTTAATTTTAATTGGTGTATTAATTAATGTAACCTTTTGTGTTTCAACTGTAGATCAGGATTTAGAGGGTGTTCAACATGTTGAGCATGAGTCTATAATAGAAGTTCGGGAACATGATGTGGACCCATCAAGTAAAGAGAACCACTCTAATGTTCTTTTAATTAATGAAATACTTGTAACAATAATAATAAAACATATTAGTTTAACATTTCTTTGTTATTGCAGCAGACCTCCCCTTGCAGCGGCGTCCACTTCATGAGTAGACGACTAGGCATACATTAAGATCATGAGCAGAGGGAAGAACAACTAAAGGGGGGACAAATGATTTAGAAAGTGATACTACACTTTAGATTTTTTTAGCTTTAAAAAAGAAACAAAAGAAAAAGTCATTGTAATCATATCATGACAACCATATTTTTGATATGTAAAAACTAAAAGAATGAATATTATATGTTAATGAATGAATGTGAATATGTTAATTAATAAATGTTATATGTTAATGAATGAATGGTATATGTTATTAATGGATGAATGAATGTTATATGTTATTAATGAATGAATGTTATATGTTATTAATGGATGAATGAATGATTAATGTTATATGATTAGGTATGGGGAATTGAGAGTGATGTGAGGGGGGGGGAGAGACCAAATGAGTTTCCACCGTCAAGTGGTTGGCCCTGTTAAGTGGAGAATATTAAACTATTCTCGAAACAAAGAGAAGCTCAATAAGGTAATGCACTTTTCAATATAAGAAATGCATCGTTTGAAGCATCAAACCAATATACAAAGATGAAAGAAAGTGCTAACTTTTCACTAAGGTGGCAGAAAAATGGTTCTTTATACCTTGAATCCATGCTTTGCATCATAATTTGAAGTTGTTTCCATTCCAATGTTCTGAGTTTAGTTTGTTTGTATGGATTTTTTTGAATACCACATTGTGTTGTGTGTGGATTTGGTTTCAAATCTCCGTTTCTTCTATTTTTAGTGGTGACATAACTCTAAAATTTAACTTTTGTGCATAATAGGTTAGTGGAAAAATTGACAGCTTTGAAGGGTTTAGAGGCTCAATTGAGATAGATACATGGATATTTGGATCTTTTTCTTGATGGGAGGCTTCCACTTAAGGATGAAATTTTATACCATCTATAGGTATGCAAAAGTTTCTCTACTTACATTCATTCTTGATCATAAATGTTGTAAATGATATTAATGCTTCAAACTTAAGATTCATTTCATTGTTATAATGATCAAAATGTTATACTTTTCTATACCAAGAATTCTCTTGCTCCCTCTCCTCCCCTCCTTTTAAGAATTTTTTTTGTCACAAAAGATTCACATTTCTATCTCATTTACAAAAAAATATCTGAAGCACTAGGAGTGAATAAAGATATGTAAAAGATGATGGATTATGTCTAAACAACAACTTTCCATCTTATAGGTAATTAAATCCTTAATATTTTAATAGTTTACAGTTCAAAGAATGCTTGTATATGCATGAGTAGCAATAAGGGAGCCTATGTGAAGATTGAAACTTAAAACATCACTTTGGTATTTTTCCTTAGGTAGTGAAATGATATTTTGAGTAATACAAACCTACACACACATTGATATTTTTTTGTATTGCATTGAGGAAATTTTTTTTTCTTATACCTACCCTCGGCTAGACATGGAGGTATATAATATTGGTTTCTGGGTTTATTCCGTAAGTAGTTAATTTCACAGAAGAAGACTAAAATCTTCTTAATGTCCTATGTTAGGTGTGAAAGCATATGAATCAATTAATGAAGGCACCATTTTGTATTCATCCAAAAACTGGTTTGTTCTTTTTTTATGTTTCTTGCATGTGTTTTTTTTAGGCTCTAGAGATGTAGCTCAACTCTTTCCTTTGCACTTATCATCTATTTTGATGATTACAGTAGATTGTCCTCATAATTTTTCATGTAGATCTATTTGTAACCTTATTTTCTACCAATCAATTTGCAAACTAGTCACATATTAAGGACCATTTCACTAACTTGTAGTCATCCATTACATCATAAGTTGCAGGTTGTGTCTGTGTGCCAATAAATCCTGATGATTGCAAGAACTTTAATCCTACAAGTGTACCCAATCTTTCTCAAGTAAAAGTCTTACCTTATTTTATAGTACTTTCAATGGTTAATTGAAGGTGCTTCTTTAGATCTAAGATAGTTGAACCTTGGATTAAAATATGGTATTAGATGGGTAGTATAATGATAAAACTAAGGTCCATTGAACACAAATTATGAACATAATTTACTAGACTATGAATAGTGTTACAATTATAATTATTTCTCCTTTACCTACCTCTGCATTAATGAATGAGATAGCAGATATTGGAAGTTCATTACATGTCTCATATATGTGTTAGTATTTTAATTTTGTTTAAGTTGTTCAAGAGCTTGATTAGGTCAAGAATATGTTTTACAAGCTCTGTTCTCTTGGCACTGCTCAACATTTTCCCTACACATTTTCTCTTCAATCCAAACATTTCTTAACTCCTTCCCTTGTTAGCCCTTGGTTGTTCTAAAGTGTAATTATTTTTCTATGCATCTTGCAGTTTGTATGTATGATCAGTCATCTCTTATGAAGCATGGATAACCTTACATGGAATTGTTGTTGTAATTAGACAATTTCCATTGTGAGAATAATCATTTAATTTGTATGGAAGTAATTTCTTTTTAATATTATTTGACTTGGTATTGTAAACTTGTCTTTGCAAGATTCTCTCAGGGAGAACAATAGAACTATGATGATAGGTAGAGTTGTACAACACCATAAATCATTTGGCATTATCAATATATTTCTTATAGAATACTCTATGCAAGTAAAATTAAATGTGCAATGACAATTGGTTTCAAATTCAAATCTGAATATAAGTACATTATACATAAGAAGATGGTATCTATTCTATGATTTAAAGAACCCAAAAATAAGAAAATTAATAGGTTCCATTTGTTTACTTTCTCTTAGACACTTGTTTAATTGGTGAGACCCTCAGAATGTCTTGCTAATAATCAGCAGTGTTCAAAAGTCCTGAAGAGGTTAGATCGGTGTGACATTGGATATGTCTTGTTGACGGAAGTCATCGGCAAGACATGGACTATCAAAGTGATTTTTCTATCTTGTGTTGATGATTGATCTCTCACTGATGGGTTGGATTCAATGGTCATCACCAAGAGTCTTTGTGGTGGTACATTTCAATGAATATTTTATCTTAAAAAAATTGTATTGTTTCATCACAATTTCGATGAAACCCACCGACGAATCACCGAAAAGGTCCAATGAAGTTGCTATAGCTGCGATGAAGGCTTTGTTGTAACTCCTTTCACATTTTGTCACAATTTTGACAAAGGCCACTGACGAATCACATAAAAGGTCTGACGAAGTTGCTTAGCTGTGACAAAGGCTTCATCATAACCCCTTGCCCATATAATCACAATTTCGATGAAGGCCACCAACGAATCACAAAAAACGTCTGACGAAGTTGCTTAGTTGTGATGAAGACTTCATCAAAAATCCTTTCCCATTTTTTCAAAATGGCGATGAACTTCTGGTGTCGTTTCGATGCTTTGGAAGAGCCATTGCAATTGCATTTTGGTTGTTATTTGTTGGTGGATACACAAAGTTTTTGTCCATATTTCGATGAACATCTGAGTCATTTTATGATGTCGACGACTAACAAATTTGCACGGTTATTTCAACATTTAATTTGTTGTCATAATTTTGATGAAAAAATAGTGACAATTTTTTTTATCAATTCGTCGATTTTACGACAAATGTTTGTTGAACAACTGATGAATTTTCAATGGAAAATGGATTCAAATTCAGTAGTGCAAGCACAGTTCTAGCATAATAGTAACACTTGTACATGCTTGATCATTAAGGTCCACTACAAGGTGGTTACATTTGGTTGCATGAAGAATCTTTTCTACCAATTGCCTTTGGCTTGGAGCGATTTCTCAGTTGGACGTTATGGTGCATGCTCAGTTGGTGGTGTCTTCCATAACTTGGCATATTAAACCTGCATGTCAAGGTTAGTATGCATAATAATTGCACATCAATAACCACTCTAAGAAATATTCATTAATCACATGCAAAATCAATATAGATGACCCACATATTATGCCAAATATCATTAAAGCTTGCAGTGATAGGGTAATGTCAAATTTCAATGGTTTGAGACAAAAATTATGCCAATTCTAACACTTAAGCATTAAATTCCATGACATCTATGAGAGAATAGGGTACAGATTCTACCCAAAACTATACCAAAAACTAGGCTTGTCACTCCCCCCAACCTAATGTCTTGCTAGTCCTCCAGCAGGGGAAGAGTTGTTCTTCTACTTGGTCAAAGCTCTAAAATTTGTAATTGAGAGCTATCCAACATCAGTGGTTGCAGTGTGTGAGTTAGGATCCTGATAGAATCCTCCCAATCTGTCAAACATGTTCCATCTCTAGTTTTCCATAGCAATGTCACTCTAGTAGAATCTAAAATTTGGCACAGGCCACATGAGCATGGGTGGCTGAAAAGTTAGGGGAAGCCAATCTCATCCCTGAGCTCTCCCAATTTGAATATGTCTCTCAATTATTTATTTTTAATGCTATGACATAATTGTGGATGGAATGAGGCTCAACTTGTTTCAACTCATCGATCAAACTATTCCATCTTTGAGATAAACATATCCTCACGGTTTCCTCTTTTTTCTATTGTTTTTACTTCATACCCTATGTAAACTGCCTCAATCCAATGCATAATCTTATCACCACAGCTTGGTCTAAGAAAATTTTTGTTCCATTCTCTGTAAATATCCCTTGGGTTACTTGATTTAGCTCTAATAGGTAGAGTGATATCAGACTCCAATTGTTTATAAGCACCATGTTGTTATCCCCAACTAATTTTATTTTGCACCCAAGACATGAATGATCTCAATTAAACATCCCCAACATATAGCAGCGGGTTCCAATCATGGTATTTTGTAATAGCATAATTATGTATATAAAATTCACATAACAAATTCTTCATTTCAGGGGAGGCAATCCTATAAGCATTGAAAAATTACATAGGGGTATCAATAGAGGGATTCAAACCTAAGGCAAGTCTTGACATCTTAAAAGAGAGATACTTCTATTTTAGGAGCAGAGTATAGACCCTTGGAGGTTCCCTACAATCTAGAATCTTGGGCACCAAAGCTGCCATATCATCTACCCTCTACTCCAGGGTAGCAATTTCTGCATCTTTTTCCTCAATCTCTTCATCCTTCTTTTGAGTTTCCTCCTTCAACTTCCATTTTTCCTTTCTCCATTCTTCCTCCTTTCTTTGTATCTCTTTCCATAAATTCAAAATTCTTGCATGTACTATAAAACTAGGAGGATTATGAATGCCTACCAGTATTTTTTTTGATGAAGGCTCCTCATATGACATTATTTGCATGGACTCAAGCTGTAAGGGTGTCGTTTCTTCTTTCTGTTGCTATAGGACTTCTTGCTCATGCTGTAGGAGGTCCTGATTTTCCTCCAATTCTTCTGCAATGCTAGCAACATCGGCTAGTCTTATGTTTGTTGCTCCCCTAAATGAGTCTTCTTCTTATTCAACATGCTCCTTCCCCATTGGAGCTTTAAGATCCTCATGTGAGGTCTCACGAGGATTAGGGATTCCCTTCAAAGGCATACCAATCGTAGGCCCGACTGGTCTTGATTTTCTGGGAGGTCTTTCACGTTTTCCTTTGGCTGCAGGATGAGTAGTATGAACCTTCCTCTTTTTTGGACTCGACACATTAATTTATGCAGGTTGTGTTTTAGCCTTCCCTTTTCTCATTTCTACCTCTCTCAGCTATTCCCTAGTCTTCATGAGGGTTCCAAGTGGAACTTAATCATTAGAAACTAAGGAAGAAATTTCTTTTTCTGAGTGCTTTGTTCAAGAAAAACTAGTTTCAATGGTTTCCTTAGTTGTAGGAGGATTAATGCTAGGGCCAGCACCAGAGGTTGAAGCACTAGGAATGGCTTCATATGTGCTTACCTTCCTGCTAGATCTATGAAATTGAGGTTTAGCCCTGGGTGGCGAATGCTCAACATCTAAAAAATCCTCCTGGTGATAATCTTGATCAACCTTAATAAACTCTTCCCAATTCATTCCAAAAAAATCACACAAATACTTTTCAATTAGCAACTTAATCAAGAAATGGTGAGAAACAGAGTTATCCCTACCTTTCTGGGTCTCAGCCGCCATGATCGAGAGAAGATTACACAACACATTGGGCACATTCATCCTCCTCCCATGCCTCATGTGATTCAAAAGCTTGAAATGGATAGAATGCAAATTTTATTGACGACCCTCACAAGTGATGTATTTGATGACATACACAGCTATCTACTTCCATGGCTCGGGCAAAGACATTCTTTTGCACCTTGCTTGTCTATGGTCAATGGGGGGTCATTTGGCTCTGTGAACTCAACCTTGGCTAACCTGGTGTCTCTAGAAACAAGGTAATTTTCACCATCAATAGGTAACCCTATAACTTCTGCAATTCTTTCCTCTGTTGCCGTAACTTCTAACCCTTTGATATGGCTTTTCCTTCTAAAAATGTTTGGGAAACTTCAAGAGCAATGCCTTCATAAAAACCATTCAATATAAAAAGTAATCTATCCAACCACAATTTTGAAATTATACCAAGAATTGTACATCTTGTAGTAAAATATCATGCACCATGGGTTCATTTTCAACTAACCCACCTCCCATTGTTTGCAATCAACAAATGCTCTTCACTTCTTTTTCTATAATTCCCCTTTTGAAAATCAAATGCACTTCCTTGCAATGTCTGCTAATTTCCAGTGCCTGCGTTGACTAAATTTTCTTTATTTTTTTCCCCCTTTTTGCTTGCAACTCAAGATTATGACAGGGCAATAATAGCAGGAAAAGGAGTGATAAAGGGAAATTATAATAGGAAGAATTGGTGGCTACAGTTATTGTCACTACATGCAATCAACTCATTTTAAAATTTCTTATGCAACCTACTATTGTTTGACACATGGAAAATAAAATATTTTCATCTTTTTATTCCCATCCCCACAACCTAAGTTTGGACATGTGTCCAAACATGTGAGATGGGAGTGATGGTTGACAGGCAATGATGTCATTTATGCGAATATCTATACTAATTTACAGTGATTAAATGAACATACTTTAAAGATGATCAAAGATAATAATTAATGCACACATACCTGAATGTGTGGAAGATTTGTTACAAATATCATGGATAAAGTAACACTCGCCTTTTTGGAAAATGGATTGAGCAATGAATGAGGATGGGGTGGAATGAAGTGAGGTGGAATAAAGTGATGGAAGAGAGAGAAAGGTGGTACAAATGGGTGGTGTGAGTTTCTTCTCTATGAGGTATTTTAGGGATTCAGTAATTGAATCTTTAAGGTATTTTGTAGATGAGAAAATAGAGAGATATGTGCTCAACTGAAAACAAATAAACCCTCTGAATCATTATTATTGCTCAAAACATAATTTGAGGGGTTGGTACTCCTTGAGATAGATATCTCTAAATGAGGGGTTGGTGCTCCTTGAGTGGGTGCTCAAAAATCATCCTATAAGGCATTGTGAATAGTTGATTATCAGATTAAGCCAAGAAGGAATTTAGGGAGTGATTTTTATACCCCAAGATGGTTTTCCACTTGGAAAAATATTGTGCCTCTTTGTTCTTCTATGTTCTTTTTGTTTTACTATGCTATTGTTGTTTCTGTTCACTGTTGAGTTATTACTTTTCTCAATTATGTTTATGAATGATTACATTCAACTCATGAATGCATTAATCAGAGTAATATTGAGAACAAATCTATGATATGTTTTGAAGTTTTTGAAAATTTGGTCAAATCTATTAAAAAACTGATTCACCCCCCCCCCTCTCAGTGTCATTTTAACTGCAACAATTGGTATCAGAGCATAGGGTCCTTTGATTGGTTTAATTACCTTGGATTGATCTTGGTCTTGGAGTTTATTTTTAATGGCACATTCTCAAGAAGGTGCCTTTGTAACTAGAGCTCTATTATTTGATGGAACATATTATGTGTTCTGGAGAATAAGAATGGAAGCTTTTCTTTTTTCTTTTGATGTTGATGTTTGGAGCATTGTTTTAGAAGATTACAATGTACCAGCCACTATTCCCACTGATGCTGCTGAGAAAAAGAAGTATGAAACAAATGCCAGAGCTAAGCATTCCATCTTGTGTGGATTAACTAAATTTTTTTTCATTAAAGTCATGCATTGCAAATCTTCTCATGGAATCTGGGAAAAACTTGAAACTATATATCAAGGGAATGAGAAAGTCAACTATCAAAAATCATTACTCTCAAACATCAGTTTGAGGAGTTCAAAATGAAGGATGATGAGAAAGTGGCTGAATATTTCCTAAGAGTTGATGAAGTTGTCAATGGAATGAAAGGTCTAGGTCAAGAGGTTAATGAATTTGATGTGGTCCCAAAAGTTGTTAGATCCTTACCATCTAAATTTGAATCTAAGGTTTCAGCCCTAGAAGAAAAGAAACACTTTGATAAGCTTACCTTAGATAGCCTGCAAGGAATACTTACTACCTATGAAATGAGAACTAGCAAAATAATTCAACAGGAAAAGAAACTACCTTTAACTCTGAAAAGAAAGAAAAAGTCGATGTCAGTGAATCAAAGTTGTCTGATTCTAAAGAATCTCATTTTGTTAGAAGATTTAAAACGGGATCAGGAAAATATAAGGGAAAACTTCCCTTTAAATGTTTTAACTATGGCAAAATAGGCCACTTTGCTGCAAAGTGTTCCTATGATGATCAAATCTATGACAATGAGACAACTGGAATACAGCCTAAGAAGAAGGCTTTCAAACCTAAACAAACCTTCAATTTTAAAAAGAAGAAAAGTCTGTTTAGTAAGGATGAATCTAATATTGAGTCTAAAGACTCATTAGCTAATGAAGTTGAAACTTTGTTCATGGCTGAATTTACTCAGCAAAATGATTCTAACACCATTGACACTGAAGAAGGTGAAGTAGATCTTAAAAGTGAGCTGAAATGTGTTCTTCAAGAGGTCAGAAAACTCAAAAAACAAGTTCTTACTCAAGAACATAAACCAGATCAAGAATTGATCTCTCTGAAAACTTAGCTTGAAGAAGCTAAAAGAGCTGAAGTCTGTCTTAGAGAGATTGTAAGCTGCAAAGATCATGAAATTCAAAAATTGGAACAAGAAGTAGTCCTTCTTAGGAAGGAAATTGAAAAATATGAAATCACTCTAAAATTGAATGAGATGCTCAGCAAACAAAAGGTGTATAAAAATAAATCTGGTGTTGGTTTGAAAAGGGTGAATGCTCAAATGACAAAGCAAAACAAAACACCTCTTCTAAAGTAAAAAATTTAGGTTCAAATCTCTTAGAAACTAGTAAGGATCATGTTAATTTTTTTAAAGGTAATAGACCTTCATACAAAGACAATTCTTTTTTCTATGGTTATTGCTTTTTCTGCAACAAATTTGGTCATAAGGTGAGCACTTGTAGGCTTATGAATTCTAGAATACCTAGGTTTGGTCTTAGGCAACACTATGGTTTTGTTAGATAGATCAGATGTTTTAAATGCAATACTTTAGGACATTCTTTCAAATAGTGTAGAACTGATCTGCAATCTAAACAATAGAAAATTAAAAAGGTTTGGAAACCTAAGACTGTCAACAACATTGAAAAAACTATGTTGGTTCAAACTACTTTTCATTCAAAGAAAAAGGACTTATGGGTCCTGGACAGTGGATGTTCTAACCATATGATTGGCAACAAGGACAAGTTTATAAAACTTGAAGATTATGTAGGTGGATATGTTAAGTTTGGTGATAACTCTGATATTCAAATTAAAGGTAGAGGTTCACTTATTCTGAATGAAGACACTCCTATCTATAATGTGTACTATGTGGAAGGTCTCAAGCACAATCTTCTAAGTGTTAGTCAAATCTGTGATAGTGGTTATCATGTTCTTTTTAATTCGCAGGGTTGTGAGATTAAGAACAAGCTTGGAAAGGTTGTTGCAGCTGGAAGGAGAACAAAAGGAAATGTGTACAATCTTCTTGACTCATCTTGCAATGACAACATTCAAGGTATGTGTCTAATGGGACAAATTGAAGAGAGCTGGTTATGGCATAAAAGATTAGGACACATAAAATTTGAAAATCTGGTTAGAATCAGTAAGAATCAAAATGTTAGAGGTTTACCAATTCTTAACAAGCCAGAAAATTTTGTGTGCAAAGAATGCTTAAGTGGTAAACAAACTAAAATCAGCTTCAAGACAAAAGAACATTCTTCTTCAAAACCTTTACAGCTTGTGCATACTGATTTATGTGGACCAACTAGAACAAGGTCTATTAATGGTAAACATACTTTATGATTTTTGTAGATGATTATACTAGAATGGTTTGGGTCACATTTCTTAAGCACAAATCAGAAGCCTTTGAAAGGTTCAAAATCTTTCGTAAAATGGTTGAAAAGGCATCTAATTTGAAACTCAAATGCCTTCGATCAGACAAAGGAGGTGAATTCACCTCTCAAGAGTTTATTGATTACTATGAACAACATAGTATTAAAAGACAATATACTGCAACTAAAACACCTCAACAAAATGGGGTAGTTGAACGTAAAAACATAACTGTAAAAGAAATTGCTAGAACCATGCTAGATGAAGCTAAGTTGTCTGATATGTATTGGAAAGAAGCTGTTCATATAGTTTTATATATTTTGAATAGAGTGCAGCTTAGGGTGAAATCTAAACACACTCCTTATGAACTGTGGTTTGGAAAAATTGCTTCTGTCAAATACTTTAAAATTTTTGGAAGTAAGTGTTTTATCAAAAAGGATGATGATAATCTTGGAAGTTTTCAATCCAAAATTGATGAGGGTATCTTTTTGGGATACTCAACTCACAACAAAGCTTATAAATGTCTCAACAAAAGGCTTAATAAGATTGTTGAAATTGTTAATGTAAAATTTGATGAAAGACCACATTTGAATGTTGAATCTTTGCAAAATAATGAGGAAGAAGAACTTGAATTTGAAATAATTTCTAAAGGAGCTAGAATAGAAAAGTCTATTGCTGAATCAACAAGCCCTAAAAATGAAAATGCAAGTCCTAAAAAGGTTACATCAAATGCTCCTTCAAAAACTCTAGCTATATACCACCCCAAAGATTAGATTATTGGGGATAAAAATGTAGGAGTTCAAACTAGAAGAAAGGCTACATAATCTAATGAAAAGGCACAAATTGCTTTCTGTCTAATTACTCAGTTTGAGCCTAAAAGTTTTAATGAAACTCTCACAAACTCATGTTGGCTTAATGCTATGAAGGAAGAAATTGATCAGATTGAGAAAAATCAGACCTGGGAGTTAGTCCCAAGAAATTGATCAGATTGAGAAAAATCAGACCTGGGAGTTAGTCCCAAGACCAGATGACAAGAATGTCATTGGAGGAAAATGGATATATAGAAACAAGGTTAATGAAAATGGTAATGTTATTCACAACAAAGCAAGATTTTTCTACAAAGGCTATGCTCAACAAGAAGGTATTGATTTTGGTGAAACCTTTGCACCTATTTAGACTAGAATCTATTAGAATATTCTTGGCTTATTCTGTTTACAAAAACTTTACTATTTATCAAATGGATGTCAAAACTTCTTTTTTGAATGGCTATTTAGATGAAGAGGTCTATGTTGAACAGCCTGAAGGATTTATATGCAAAGATAATCCTAACCATGTTTAGAGGTTGAAAAAGGTTCTCTATGGCTTAAAACAAGCACCTAGAGCTTGGTACTCTAGGCTGGACAGTCAGTTAATTTCTAATGGCTTTGTTAGAGGAGCTGTAGATAGTAATCTTTATGTTAAAACTGAAGGTTTTGATATTTTGGTTGTTGAAATTTACGTTGATGATACTATCTTTGGCTGTAGTAATGTCACCTTGAGTAAAAAGTTCTCTCAGATTATGGAATCTGAGTTTGAAATGTCAATGTTAGGAGAATTCAATTTCTTTCTGGGTCTTCAAATCTCTCAATGTGAGAATGGAATATTTCTTTCTCAATCCAAATATGCTAGAGAGATGCTTAAAAAATTTCAGATGGATGAATGCCATCCAGTTAGCACCCCAATGGTTACTGGTTGAAAACTTACTAAGGTTGATGATTCTCCTGATACAAATCAAGTGGAACATAGATCAATGATCGGCACTCTCTTATATTTAACTGCCTCTAGACCTGACATTATGCAGGTAGTTTGCACTGCTGCACGTTTTCAGGCATCACCTAAAGACTCTCATGTTACTGCTATTAAACAGATCTTTAGATACATTCAGAGCACTCTTGATTATGGTCTTTGGTATCTTAGGAGAAATGATTTCTCTTTGATTGCTTATACTGATGCTGACTGTGCTGGCTATTTGGATGATAGGAAAAGCACTAGTGGTGCTGCATTCTTTCTTGGTGATCGTTTAGTGGCATGGCACATCAAGAAACAAGTATCTATTTCTCTCTCTACTGCTGAAGCATAATACATTGCTGCCACTTCATGCTATACTCAAGTTTTGTGGATGATTCAAACTCTTTTAGATATGGTTATTGATGTTTCTAAACCCGTTTCCATTCTTTGTGATAACACTAGTGCAATAAATATTTCAAAAAATCCTATTATGCACTCACACAAAACATATTGCTATTAAGTTTCATTTTCTTTGAGAAAAGGTTTTGGCTAATGAAGTCTGCTTACAGTTTGTTGGATCTCAAGATCAGGTGGCTGACATTTTCACTAAGCCCTTAGCAAAAGAGCTATTTGATAGGCTGAGACTTTGATTGGGAGTTATCTCTCAATCATTACTTCACTGAATCTCCAAGCTACTACTTAGGGGGAGCAAGTTAAATATTTTCATTCATTTATAGCTCTCCTACAATCTTGGTTTTTGCACTACTACTTTTTTTTGTAGCTATTTATCATGATGTTTTGGTTGGCCTCTCAGTTGTGTTTCATGGAAATGCACATTCTTCTCTTCTATTCTTTGTCATTGAGGCAAAAAGGGGGAGAGTCATTTGTGTTTTTCCATCAAGGACAAAGGGGGAGTTTGTTGGATCTTAGTTGTGTTTATGGTTTGTCCTTGATGACAAAATCTCTGATCCTTATGATTTACAATGGCACTTCTTTGATGTCTCTTGGCTATTACAGAAAGTTATTTGTTATGCTTTAATTTCATAGTGATGAGAATTGTGGTTCAAGTTATGAATGCTATCTCTTTGATTGACAGAGTTTGGAAGATAGTTTCTTTGTTAGGATGGTTCTTTTTGCATATCATAGGTATTGGTTGTTTCTCATTTGGGCTTACACATATAGGCATGAGTATGGTAGGGTCTCCCCGATCCTTTTTGAAATGTCTATGTTTCCTATTGGCAAGACATTTCTAATGTCATGTCGATTGAATTTAACATTCTGGCAGCTGTCGGCAAGACCTATTTTTTGTTATGGCAACAACAAAAAGATCTTTTGGCATAAGATTTTTCAGTCGGTATGTGGCCACAATGAGATTACCTTGTCTCACCGATCAGAGGTTGAATGGGAACATTTTTCCAAGTGTTGGGCGGTATCAGAATAGGTCTTGGTGAAGTGGTTTTGTCTTATTGAACATCATCTGGGGTTCTGCTTCGGGAAAACATAATGATTTTGATATATAGTCTCTTTGAAGATTGCTTGTCTCACCGATCGATGCACTAAAAGTCTTATTGGCATAAGGTTACCTCTCCGGATAAATGTTATATCGAATGTGCAATGTCACACCGACCTTGGTGGATGGATACTTTTCGGTAAGAGCTTGTGATATTCGAAGAAAGGTCTTGGTGAATTCGATTTGTTACACTGACTGAAAACATAAAGGTAGTCTCTTCGGTAAGAGCTAGGGTTTTTGGTGAGAGGTCTCAGCGAGTGACCTTTAGTCTCGCCGATGGAACATAAATGGTCTCTATTAGCATGAGAAGTGAATTCTCTTGGTGATCTATTGTGAGCTTAGGATGTTTTGGCAAAACAAGGGGCAGTCTCTATAGTGTCTCCCCAACTATGTATTGTCTTGGTGACTTGGAAATGATAAAGGCCTTTGGCATAGGTATTGATTTGTCATAGCGACAGTGTGTATCGAATGTCTTTCAGTATAACAAAGTTGATCTATATGATGTCTCTCCGATATCAAAAGCTATAGCAATAGAATAATGGTTTCATTTCGGTGAAAGATCCTTTTTGTCTCATCGACCAGAAGGATGTTATGAGCTCTCGGTGTGACATTGCATATTCGGTATGACTTCTCCCAACTCTGATGGATCTTGGTGAAAGCAGCAACCATAAGGTTGTCTGGCAACGTTAAATTTTCCTTCGGCATAACATGTCATCGATTGAATTGAAAGGTATGGTTGCTATGTTCATGACAGAGAAATGAACTTCCAAACAAGTGAAAGTATTTATTATGAAAATTTTGTACCTAAATTAGGCTGAAGGAAGGACACTAGGTCCACCACCTTCAGTTGTAGGAAGCTTTGAGTGTTGGGTGAATTGTTGCAGGAATTCTTCTTTAGAAGCTGGCTTATGATATAATCTGAGGTGATGGCCATTGAAAAGTAATTTGAACTTGACAAGGTCAATGTGGTAAGTTGAACAAATCCATTGGGAAAGACCTCAAAAACCTCGTATAGTCCTAGCCACCTTGTCTCCAATTTTCTTGCATTGTCCTGGTATCTTGAATCATAGAGTAAGGCCCAATCTCCTAGTTTGAGCTTATTTCTTTGATAAATTTTTCATGCCACTTGATTCTCTGATTCTGCACTACTTTTGTATGTTGTAGGGTTGCTCTTCTTATTTCATTCAAAGCATTGAACTACATGATTCTTTCTTTCTGTGCTTCAAATATGTCCATCCCTAAATCCACTGTAGTTTGTAGAGTTTTATGTTCAAATTCAATTGGCATCATAACTGTCTTTCCATACAACAACTCAAATGGGGTGAAGACTGCAGTTGTTTTCCATATTGTCCTATAGGCCCAAATGGCTTCGGGTAATCTATTTGTCCAATATTTCTTATGGATAGCTACTATTTTAGTCAAAATGGCTTCAATTTCTTTGTTTGTCACCTCAACTTGGCCATTATCCTAGGGGTGCTAAGGAGTAGACTTTTTGTGCCATATATTGTACTCATTTACTAGTGCTGTAACAAGAGTTGATATGAATTGTGGCCCTTGATCAGTCACTATTTCTCTTGGAACTCCATATCTTGTGAAAATATCCTCAAAGAAATTCTACAACTTTGTTATCTCCTGCATGCTTCATGGCCTTAACTTCTACCCATTTTGTTACATAATCAGTGCATACCAATATATAAGACTTACCATTTGATGGAAGGTGATTGGTCCCACAAAATACAATCTGCACTTGTCAAAGGGAGTAACTACTATCTGAGGAAAAAGTGGCATCTCATCAGATCTACTTGGTCTACCCATTCTTTGACATCTATCACATTTTCTGGTATACCTCCTTGCATCCTTGTGGAGTGTTGGCCAGTAATATCTTGTGCTTAAGATCTTCATTGCTATCCTTTTGGATGAAAATTTTCTTCCACATGGCTCATTATGACATGCATGCAAAATGTCATACATCTCATCTTCTCTCACACATCTTCTAATGACATGGTCAGGTCCAGTATAAAATAGACATCCAACAATCCATGAGAAAGGAAAGGATTTTTGAATGAGTACCCATTTCTCTTTTGGGGAGAAGTGAGAAGGAATTCTACCTGTAACCAAGTAGTTGGATACATCAGCATCATAGGGTACTTTTACACTGAGAGAGAATAGATGTTCATCAAGAAAAGAGTCATCTATGGGTTGATTGTCCTCTGATGTAGTTAGCCTTGAGAGAAAACCTGAAACAACATTGGCTTTCCCTGGCTTATCTACAATGGTTATATCAAACTCCTGCATCAGTAATAATGATCTTTCCAATCTCCTTGTGATGAAAGGTTTATTCATGAGATATCTAATGGTTGCATGATTAGTGTGCATGAAGATTTGATAGCTAGTTATGTAGTGTCTAAATTTATTTAGTGCATAGATTACTGCCAACATCTTTTTCTCTACCACTATATAATTGAATTCAGCTCATTGCAAATTTTTGTTGACAAAGTAAATAGCATTTTCAACACCTCCCTCTTTTTGTCCTAGAACTGCTCCTATGGAATAATCTAATGCATCAGTTTGAATGTGGAAGGGAAGATCCCAATTGGGTCACTTGAGTATAGGATCATGAGTCAAAGCTGGCTTCAAGTAAGAAAATGCCTTATCACAAGCTTCAGTCCACTGAATTTTAGTATCTTTAGTGAGAAGGATATATAATGTGCTGCTATCTTACTGAAATCCTTGATGAATCGCCTATAATACCCTGCATGACCCAAGAAACTCCTAACATCCTTCTATTTTCCAGATGTAGGAAAATTTGTGATTACATCATTTTTTTCAAGATCTACTTGAATTCCCTTGTGGGAGATGTAGTGGCCAAGAACTACACCTTCTTGCATCATCATAAAGTACTTTTCACTATTTAAGGACAAGTTCTAATCTTCACATCTCTATAAGACTCTCTTGAGATTTTCCAATGCTTGATCAAATTCAACACCATAAGTGGTGAAGTCATCCATATAAATCTCCATGCAATCATGAGAAATATCTAAAAATATACTAATGATTTCCCTCTAGAAAGTTGCAGGTGCATTGCACAAGCCAAATAGGAGCACCAAATAGGCATAAGTATCCCATGGATAGCTAAATGTGGTCTTCTCCTGGTCTTCTGGCGCAAGTTGGATCTGGTTGTACCCACTGTATCTATCTAGAAAAGAGAAGTATTGTTTTCCTGCAAATGTGTCCAAAACCTAGTCAATGAAGGGTAAAGGAAAATGATCCTTTTTGGTGGTATCATTAAGTTCTCTGTAATCAACACAAACTCACCACTTCCCTCCTTTTTTGGGCACAATCACTAATGGAGACACCCACTGACTATCTAAAATGGGATAGATAAATCCTGCATCTAGTAGTTTCTGTAGTTCTCCTTTCACAATTTCTCTTAGTGTAGGGTCAATCCTTCTTTGTGGTTGTCTTACTAGAGTGCAATCATCTCTGATATAAATTCTATGGGTACAAAGCTTAGGATGCAATCCCTTCATGTCATGATAGTCCCACACAAATGCATGTTGATGGGCTCTTAATAGGCTTGCCAATAATAGTTGTTGCGCTTCATTCAGCTTACTATTAGCATTTAGGTATTTTCCTTTTGACATCTGTACTTGTGTAGTTAATTCTATCATGGCTACTTCATTAACAAATGATACTTTTAGTTCGTATGGTAGAAATGTATGGAACATACATGTTGTTGCAGGAAGTCTATCTGTAGGAACAACGACTACAAGAATGATGGTTGTAGGAAGAACAGGCATAAGTGTCCTAACTGATGTAGAATATGAGGCTACCTCCACTCCATAATGATTCTGAATGATGTTAGTCAACACTTCATCCTCATCTTAGAGTTGTTGCCTAGCATCATGAGCTGGGCCACAGAGTTAACTTCCTTAGCCTCTCCACCAACTGGTGGCCATACAAAATATTCTTCATCATGGGATGACTGAGTAGGTGGATAAAGAATAAACTTTTTAGTACTCCTTCCAACATCCAATGTATGCATCTGCAGTAGCCAACCAAGGCCTTCCAAGAATAATGGGACACCTACCTAGTGTAGCCGTAGAAGAAAGAATCATAAAATCTTCTAGATATTCCCAGGAGTCTAGTACTACCAAAAGATCCTCCACTACACCATCAGGCTTAATAGTAGATCTATTAGCAAGTTGCAGGATAGTAGGAGTAGATCTCATACTTACAATATTTAGTTGATGCAGGATGTCCTTGGTCATTACATTGATTGCTTCCCCTAAATCAATCAAAGCATTCTTCACTTGGATATCATTTATGATGACTGCTACCATAGGACTGCCTGGGTCATTATATTTGGGAATAGTCACTTTTCCCAGCATGATATCAGCTAGTTGGCCCACCACATGAACTATAGTTGAGTATTTCTTCTTCCTTCCTAGCTTCTTAAGACAAGCCTCTTTAATAGCTTTGCCATAGATTGGAATACCTTTTATGGCCTAAAATAGAGGTATTTGAACACATATATGCTTTAGTTGGTCTAGGATGTCAAAAGTGGCCTCCTCTTTTTCATCTTTCTTCTTGGCAACTTGCAGTCTTTGAAAAATGGTGGTTCTTGCTCAGTTTGCTTAGCTTGGACTAGTTCAGTATTTTTAGGTACATTTGGTTGAATAGGATCATTCAAAGGCTCCTCTTCCTCTTCTACATGAAGCTTAGTAATGATGGGCTTGGAAGGGACTGGTAGTGTGGTTCTTGAATGTAGGTGGATATCACTTACACTCATAGTATATGCAGTAAAATGATTTGAATCAATAGAGTATACAGGCTATTGTTGTGGTTTGTTATTAGCATCGGGTGTGGGTTGAGCTGGTAGCTAAGTTGGTTTAGGTACATTTGAGCTTTGATTAGTAGGTGGAGGCATTATTGCAGGTTTTTTTAGCTAAGAAGGTGGCTACATGTAACTAGTGTTTTGAGTAGGTCATTACTATCCTCCTCTCCATTGATTTGTTTGCTACCAATTTCCTAGAGGTGGTTGTCAGTGCCCTTGAAATTGCTGCCAATTTCCCTGAGGTTGCTGCCACTGAGGTGGAGGACTTTGGTGGCTAGGCCAAGCATTTGGAGGATTACTCCAAGGCTATGGTGGATATCCTCCATAACTGGGTGGATATGGGGGCTGCCATTGGTCACTAGATGAATAAGAGTTAAAAGATGGTCCAACATAGGATAGTGGATTTGGTGGCATACCTTGTCTTGGAGCCCAAGGCTTCCTCTGTGCAACATAGTAGACTTGGTATTCCTACATTTGAATTGGATTGAACTCAGCTGGGGCCTACTTACTTTCCAGGTTAGCTACCATCTTACATCTGCAATCCTTCTTCTTTTGTTTGCAATGGGGACAATACTCTATCAAAATCATCTCTGCCTCCTCTTGATTCTTTTTGGCCTGAAGTGTATCTAATTGTGTAGGTAGATTGTTGATAATATCTTGCTTGAAATCTACCAACAAATGAGTGATCTCCATTCTTGAAACTCCACCGGTAGTTGACTTACCCATGGAAGATTGATAAGCTCTCCCTTTCCTTGAAGCTGCTCTAGAGTAATTATGGCATATTTTCTTGATATGCCCCCAAGGAACTTGGGAGATATTTCCTCCCGTCATGGGGTCCAAAGCATCAGTGCAGCTATCATTGATTCCTCTCAAGAATTTTTTTTTTTGTGAGTCCTGATTAAGTGCATGGTGTGGAGATTTTTGCAAGAAAAACATAAATATTGCAATGTAATCTTCCAAGCTCTCATCTTCCTTATGTTGCATCCTGAAAATTTCTCCTCCTCTCATATCACTACCCCTGCAGTATTCCTTGTACTTCTCAAGGAATTATGCCTTCATGTCTTCCCAAGTTTCCATAGTATATTTTCCTAGGCTCATGAACCATCTTAGTGTATCCTCTTTCAAAGTGGTGGGAAATAACTTAAGCCTATGGGAATTAGTAGTAAAATCATAACTTTTGTAGAGTATGTCAAACTCAAATAAGAAGGTATCAAGATCTTTTGTCACAAGTCCATAAAACTTGGGGAGTGCTGAGGCAGGAATATTCTTGATGTTGTCAACTTCATTTTGATGGGAAATGGGGAAAGTAAAAGTTGGTTGGTTCTATCAGTTCCTATTTGCATCACCCATGCCTGCTTGATGTGGTTCAAAGGAAAATGGATTCTCAAGCTGATTTTGATCTTCTGAGGAGCCTTCAGAGCTATTCAGATTAAGATATGCAATTGTGAAGGAGTGTGGATCTTCTTCTTCTTCCAAAAGGTTTTGATACTAAACTATTTGAAATGGACGAGGATTGTTAGGAAGGAATCTCCCATAAGCATCTCTTCTCCTTCCTCTATGCATGCGGTATCACTCACTATCAGTTAGCTCACACAAAGAATTGACAAAGAATCAGAGGGTTCATTACTTCCTAAACAAAGATATGCTAAGAACAACTTCTAGAAATACTACAAGGAAAACTACCAATGACTCCAAAATACTTCCTAGCTTGACACCATCCTCGACAACAGTGCCAAAATTTTTTTCCTCCTACAATTATTTCACAACTAAGCCTTTACAACCATGATTCAAAGACTAGACATCTAACCCGAATAGCCATTCAATCATCATGAAGGTGCATTTAACTTGTCAACCTAGGGACGTGAACTTAAAATGGGTCAGCACTATATGTGCACTAGGGGCTCAAGTAGTCATTGCATGCTATAGCTAAGAAACACAATAATGAAAGTAAATTGCTTGAAAGTAAATAAAGAAAATGTTGAACATCAACTAACAACTATAATTATGCTTAAATGTGCACAAAAATAAAGATTTGGGCAACAAAATGGAAACTACTCTGTCTATTTTGGTTGCAGGAATAGACACAAAATAGACTTCTAGTGGCTGTAGGAATAGTCGATGCCATATTTATAACTAAGTACCAAACAACAAGTAATACTAAACTAATGCTAAAGTAAGAAGATGGATTACTCACACAGTGGACCCCCTTGGATAAGTATAATCTAAACTAACAAGAACTCAGATGCTTGAACTCCAAAATTTATTTTATTCATTGTAAAACATGCATACAAAGAGTAATGCATATGAAACTGAAGATGAGAGTACAATGTGGGTATGTGCAGGATCATCATGAAAAAAATAGGCCCTTAAGTGGCAAAAAACTTAGAAAAATCAGAGTTAGGCAACTTAACATAAAAATTTAAATAAGTTATCTATATTATTTTAAAAATATGTAAGAACGGAATCTATAGAAAATTGAATGTAGTTTCTAAACTACTAGGTATATTTATAAAAAAAATCTATTTGGTGAAAATTTGAAATTTCAATGCAGTAGTACTTATTTCAGGGAAAAAATAAGTAGGTGTCTATTTGACCACCCTAACCACAATAAAATGATAATATTTTTTTATAAGATTTTAGATATAAGTAGAGGACTCATGTCCTTATGTTATGCATATTTTTTTGTAATTTTTTTCCAAGTAAATAATTAATTATGAATTTTTTATTGCAAATTTTAAAAAATATAAAAACTCGTATGTCTGACCACCTTAACTTGGTCAAAAATTTATGAAATTCAATTTTTTAATCCTATAGTATGTGAAGCATAGAATGTGACGATGTTTCAGATTCAAAAATGTGATACCGCTTTGAAAGCTATAGATGTTTTTCAATCAACCTATCAATTAGGACTTTAGTCATAATTCAAATAGAAAATGAATAATAATTATTTATTAAATTCAAAGTAAAGCATAATTTATATTGGTGGAAAGATGAGAATTTCCTTTAAAACCATTTTTGTTTCATCAATTTTGGGTAAAAAAGAAGTCAGCCACATACCCTACACATACCCATCATATCACCACTTTTTGGCCCATCATGATCCTGCACATACCCATGTAAAAAAAATTTACCTTCTGAAGAAGGAGCATCAAATTATTTATACTACTGCTAAACAAGGTAGTCAACTCCATGACTAGGAGGATGCCAATTAGGGAAAACAGGGGAAAGTGGAGCGACAATGGTTATGCATGCATGGAATCTGGTTAGACATGCAAGTCAAGCGTAGATACAAGACAACAGTAATTCCCATGCATGCTTGATCATTAAGATCCACTGCAAGGTGGTTACATTTAGTTGCATGAAGAATCTTTGTTGCCAGCTTCCTTTGACTTGGAGTGATTTCTTAGTTGGACGTTATGGTGCATGCCTAGCTAGTGGTGTCTTCCATAACTTGGTGTATTAAATCTACATGTCAAGGTTAGTAAACATAATAACTACACATCAATAACCACTCTAAGAAACATTCATTAATCACATACAAAATCAATATAGATGACCCACATATTATGCCAAATATCATTAAAGCATGTAGAGATAGGGTAATGTCAAATTTTAATGGTTTGAGAGAAACATTATACCAATTCCAACACTTAATCATTAAAGTCCATGGCATCTATGAGAAAATAGGCTATAGATTCTACCCAAAACTATACCAAAAACTAGGCTCATCACTTACCTCTATAAAATTCCTTGGCGTAGGCCATTCAATGATAACTTTCACCTTCTCTGGATCCATTTTAAGACTCTCTATTGAGACAAAAAATCCTAGATACACCAACTCTCTCTTCACAAAACTACATTTCTTCAAATTAATCAACAACTTCTCATCCCTTAGCTTCTCAAAAAAAATTGGATATGCATCAAGTGCTCCTCCAATGTCTTACTAAAAATCAAAATATCATCTAAATAAATAATAATAAATTTTCCTAAAACCTCTTTCAATGCCTCATTCATAAGTCGCATAAATATGCTCAGTGCATTGATTAGCCCAAAAGGCATGACTAACCACTCATACAAGCCCTCCTTGGTTTTAAAGGTTGTCTTCCATCATCTCATTCTCTAATCTAGATCTAGTTATACTCACTCTTTAAATCTATCTTTGTGAAGTACTCAACCCCACTAAAACAATCCATAATGTCATCCATTCTCGGCAAGGGAAATCTATACTTGATGGTGATCTTAATGATGGCTATAGAATTTGTACACATCTGCCATTCCCCATCCTTCTTTAGTGCTAGTGTTGTAGGTACCGCGCATGGACTCAAACTCTCTCTGATCAATCCCTTATACAACAACTTTTGCACTTGTGTATTCAACTCTTCACTCTCTGTTGGAGTCATATGATGAGTTTCCTTATTTGGAAAACTGGCTCCAAGAATCAAGTCCATCTAGTGACTAATGTTTCCCATTGTAGGTAAACCTTTAGGTATGGTATCATAAATAATAGCTTGAAACTCATTCAAAAAATTTGAAACCTCTATAGGTACCTTAGTAGTATCTTCTTCATCAATACTAGGGATCAATGCAAAACACATATGCTCATGCCTCATACCTTCTAGGAACTTTCTTCCATCAACCAACCAAATTCTTGCATTACTGCATACATTTTCCTTTGCCTCTTTCAACAGCTTCAAATTTTGATGAACCCCATCCTTTGTCAAAGAATAGGTGTTGGCATGTCCATCATGTACAGCTCATCAATCAAACTGCCACGGTCTGCCTAACAACATATGACAAACATCCATAGGCATAATATTTATTGCAATTATGAGTGAGTTTGGTTGTGTTGTCATTGATTTCAACACAATATGAGATGTTGTAGGTTGTGAATGTATAATTTAGATGTTGATGATATGTTGTGAGTACATGGAGCTATCTTTATGGTGATTGTAGGTGTGTTGTTATGATGAGTTGCTAAGTGATTTTAATAAATAGTGAAGAAAAATTTGAGTATGTGTTCAAAATGTTCTAAGGTATGTGCTCCACATTTCTTCTATGTTCATCCTATGATTGTGTGGATTTGAAGTGCTATTAATGGGCATCTGTTGGTGATATCTCCTATTTTTTGGCTTCCAGTTTGATGGAGAGTGAAATTTGTGTTCACTAGTGTGTGAACTAGTTTGGCAGAGTTGTTTGTCTATGACTGGGAGAAATTATTTTGCTACATAGTCCTCTACTATTTTGTCTTAGGTATTGCGGATCTGGTTGAAGGATTTTAATGATGCTTTTTGTGCTATGGCAAAGGTGTTCATGGTTTACTGCTCCAAAAGACAAGTTTTAGAGTTTCTATGTGTGTTTGTATAGTCTAGATGGACTATTGGGAAGTGTTTAGTGGTTGAATTTTGTTGCACTTGTTGTGGATGAATCTGAAGGTATCTAAGATGTGTTCTTGTGCATGGTGAAGCATGTTATGTGGTCTGCATACTATCTTCTTGTTGTGGAAGCATGCACTTCAAAGTTCATTTGTGTTTTCATTAGGTTTGGCTGACCTGGTGTTTACACATTATGCGAAGTACGAAGTATCAATTGAGGAAGCATGTGATTGATCCAAGATGTTGCTTTGGGTCTTGGTTAAGTATTAGATTGGTCCATTCTCATTCCTTTCCACCGTGGGAATGTTGAGTTTCTGACCAATTTTGAATTTATAAAATCAAGCATCTATAGCCGACCTTGGAGAAATTTTCTAAGGTTGAAGATGATATAAATAAAAGTTGAGTTATTATGTTTAGTATCAATCAATCAAGTATGCCACAAATTTGAGAATCAAAGTTTGTGAAATTAAACTGATGGAGCAGTACTTTAATGTGTTAGATTCCTAAAAGCACAAAGATGATGGTGTCTACAATTCTTCTAATCAGGCTGCAGATGTGTGTAATTTGTTATGGTGGATCTTTTCTATAATCTTTTGTATTTGTAGGTAGTGAGCCTCCCTATTGCACAATGGGTCCTTTTTGTAAATAGTGAGCCTTGTATCCAGTTAGTGAGCCTTGTATCTAGTCAATGAGCCTCTTTGTATTCAATTTTTCTATTACTTTGTATATTGAGTTAATCCTCACCATGCTTTTTCCCTTATTTGGTTTTCCACATAAATCTAGTGTTTCTTGTGTTGATTTTTCATTCTCTTATTTTCATTTCATGTTCACACTTAATGACAAAATAAAGTGGTTGTGAAGTTGATAAGTGTTTGAGATTTGAGTTTAAGTTTGGTGACAACTGATTCACCCCCCTTTTAGTTGTCTTGCACATTTCAACAATTGGTATCATAGCTTTAATTCCTTGATGAAGAGCTAAACTGCTTGAGGTAGATCCGATGGTGCATAAATTGGTGATCCCTATGTTTGATAGATCTGATTATAATGACTGGAAAGTGTAGATGAGAGGTTACATAATCTCTCTTGGTTACTAGACCTAGAACAATGTTGAGATGAAGTATGTTGCACTGGTAAGTGGTCCTACTTTTACAGATGAGATTTTTGCCTATGTGGAGAATGTGAAAGTGAGGTATGAAATTTATAGTGCTTTATCTAAAACTGAGTGAACAAAATTAATTCTTTGGAAATTTATTATGAAGTTTGGAAGGAGTTGGAAGATATTTATGAAGGAAATGATAGAGTGAAGTTGTCAAAGAAACTAACGACAAAGTGTAGATATGATAATTTGAAAATGGAAGAAGGTGAAGATATTGCAAGCTATTTCCATAGGGTTGATATTGCAGTGAATGAAGTGAAGATTCAAGGTGGTACTCTGACAGATGAAGATGTGATGGAGAATATTTTGATTACTCTTCTAGAGAGTTACAGTGTTAAGGTTTCAACTATTGAAAAAGTGTATGATCCTAAGAAGTTTACTAAAGAACATCTATTTGGCACCTTGATTGCCTTTGAGATGAAAAAGTTTGGAAAGAAAGAGGAGAAGACATAATCACCATTTAAAGAAAAAAATATAGAGGATGATCTGGATAGTGATAATGCAGATGAGTTGGAAGCAAATTTTACAAGGAAGTTGAAGAAAGGTACTGGTGAGTACAAAGGTATGTTGCCTTTTAAATGATTCAGTTGTGGTAATATTGGCCACTATGCCTCAAGATGTCCAAATAGAGTTGTACATAAGAAGAATAGAGATAATCATAAAGACAAAAGGGATAAGAAATTCAAGAAGTTGTATTATGTCAGAGAAGAAGCTGGGATTTATGATGATGAATCTGATTTTGAGGATAATGATGATGAATACTTGTTTCTAGCTTTAGAGAATAAATCTGTGTCTGCTAGCTCTAGAAGATGTGCAAGGGAAAGTGGTCCAGAGAACAAGAAGGATGAGATGGAAGGTACTCTGGTTACTACATTTCATGCTAGATAGGATGAAGACTATTGGGTGATTGACTATGGCTGCTCAAATAACATGACCGAAGATAAAAGTAAGTTCACTATTCTTGAAAAGTATGATGGTGGTTTAGTCATGTTTGGAGATGATTCTGAAGCAAAGATTGTTAGGAAAGGAACTATTAGCTTTGATGGAAAAAAAAGTACTGATGATTTATATTATGTTAAGGGATTAAGGCATATTCTTTTGAGTGTTGGAAAAATTTGTAGCAAAGGTTTCAAGCTTGTGTTTTAGGATAACACTTGTGATATTAGGATAGGGTCCAGAACTATGGTTGCTATTGGAAGGAGAACATATGGAAATATCTATCAACTTAAGGGTGTTGATGGTCACTACCTTGTATATCAAGTTAATGAAAGTTGGATATGGAACCAGAGGATGGGACATGTAAACTTTGATAATTTGATCAGGATTAGTTCAAGAGAGGTTGTTTGGGATTTTCCTAAAATCACAAAGACTAATACTATGTGTAGGATTTGTCAGATAGGAAAGAAAACAAGATGCAGTTTTAAAGGAAAAGATCAATCTACTACTGGAATGGTGGAATTGGTTCATACAGACCTCTTTGGCCATACAAGAACTAGAATCCTTAATGGTGATAGGTATTTACTGCATTTAATTGATGATTATTCAAGAATGGCATGGGTTACATTTCTTAGAGAGAAAGCTCAGGCTCTAGATAGATTTAAAGTGTTCAAGGAAAGAGTAGAGAATGAGGTGAACTAGAGAATAAAATTTTAAGGTTTGATAGAGGTGGAGAATTCACTTCTAGTGAGTTTAATACATTTTTTGAAGAGCATGGAATAAAGAGACATTTTTCTGCTCCTAGAACTCCTCAATAGAATGGAGTTGTTGAGAGAATGAACCAGATTGTTCAAGAAGCTACAAGAACTATGATGAGAGAGTCAAATGTACCTGATGTGTATTGCAAAGAGGCAATCCACACTATTGTTTATATTCTTAATAGAGTTCAGATAAGAGGTAACAACACTAAGACTCCTTATGATTTTTGGACTATAAAGATTCCTACTATGAAGTACTTTAAAGTGTTTGGAAGCAAGTGTTACATTAAAAGAGATGATGAGAACCTTAGGAAGTTTGATGCAAGATGCGATGAAGGAATTTTCCTTGGATATTCAACTAGTAGAAAAGCATATAGATGCTTCAATAAAATATTGAGTAATATTGTTGAGAGTGCAAATGTGAAGGTTGATGAGGATATGCACAGACTCATTTAGATAAGTGAAATTGAACTAGATGAACCTATCTGTGAACTTGTACCTGAAGAGAATAAGGAAGAAGAAGAAGAAGAGACTTTGGAACCTACTCCTAAGAATCCTAAGTATGTAAAGAAGAATCATCCTAAAGAATAGATAATTGGAGATAAGAGTGAAGGTGTGAAGACAAGAAGCAAAGTGATAGAAGGTGAAGTAAATCTATTTTTAATTTCAAAGATAGAACCTAAGTCTATGTGTGAAGCATGTAAAGATGAGAGTTGGGTATAAGAAATGAAAGAAGAATTGTAGAAGATAGAGAAGAATCAGACATAGGAACTAGTTCCTAGACCTGTAAATAAGAATGTAATTGGTTCAAAGTGGGTGTTCAAGAATAAGTTGAATGAAAATGGTGAAGTAGTGAGAAACAAAGCTAGACTTGTATGCAAGGGTTTTTCACAGGTTGAAGGAATTGAATTTGAGGAGACATTTTCCCTAGTGGAAAGAATGGAAACTATTAGGATGTTCTTGAAATTTTTTGCTCATAAAGATTTCAAGGTTTATCAAATGGATGTCAAGTTTGCATTTCTGAATGGAGAATTGGAAGAAGAGGTGTACATGGAACAACCAGAGGGATTTGAATTAACAGATGAAGTGGATATGGTATGTAAATTGAAAAAGGAATTGTATGGACTGAAAAAGGCTCCTAGAGCATGGTACACAAGGTTGGATAGATATTTGACACAACAAAGATTCATCAAGGGCTCCACAGACAACAATCTTTATTTCAAGATTGAAGGGAACAAAATGTTGATAGTAGTTGTGTATGTTGATGATATCATTTTTGGAGGAAATGAAGGTGTCTGTAAGATATTTGTAGAGGAGATGCAAAAGGAATTTTAAATGTCTATGATTGGTGAGTTGAATTTATTCCTTGGACTACAAGTGAATCAAACTGATAAGGGGAAATTCATTTCACAATTGAAGTATATCAAAGAATTGTTGAAGAAGTTTGGAATGGATGACTCCAAACCGGCTAGTACTCCTATGGTTACCGGATGCAAGCTGAACAAGAATGATTAATATGCTAAAATTGATAAGAGAAAGTATAGATCTATGATTGGTGGAATGTTGTATCTTACTACTACAAGACCAGATATCGTGCATGCAGTGTGTTTGGTTGCTAGATTTCAAGCATAACCTAAAGAGGCACATGTTAGAGCTGTGAAGAGGATATGTAGATATCTTAAGGCACTCTAGATTATGGCTTGTTGTATCCCAAGGATAATGATTTCACTTTGAGTGCTTTTACTGATGCAAATTGGGTTGGTTGTGTGGATGAGTGAAAAATTACTAGTGGTGGTGCATTCTTTCTTGGAGGAAGATTGGTTTCATGGATAAGAAAGAAATAGTATTTGATTTCTTTATCAACTACTAAAGCTAAGTACATTTCTGTAGTATCTTGTTGCACACAAGTTTTGTGGATGAAGCAAACATTGAAGGATATTCGAGTGATATGTGATGAGCCTATCCCTATCTTCTATGATAATACAAGTGCTATAAAAATTCAAAGAATCTGATAACTCATTCACGAACAAAGCATATATCTATTAGATATCATTTATTGAGAGAGAAAGTATTGGAGAATGAATTAAGATTGGAGTATTTGTCTATAAAGTATCAAATCATAGATATATTTACTAAGGCTCTTCTGAAGGATACTTTTGAGTATCTCAAGGAGAAGTTGGGGGTCATTGGCCCTCCTTCAAACTAGGTGCACATGGAGGTGCATCAGTCTAGTGGATCTGCAGATTCTTCATTTGTATGGACTAATGATTGGGTCTACTCAATAGGGGGGAGTAGAAAGTTTTGTTATTGTAGTATGAGATGTGTGGGTGCAATCCTAAGGGAGATTGATCAGATCTTTTGTTCCTTTCCATTGATGTCAAAGTGGGAGAGAGAGATTCAAGTGAAAAATAATGAGATAAAAAAGAAGCTAAAAAAGGGAGAGATTTTTTGAAGTGCAGGAATGTTGTGTAGGTTTCATAATCTAGAAAATAAAGGAGAGTGTTCTCTTGGATGGTTTTTGACATCATGTGTTGCCATCAATAACAAAGGGGGATATTTTTGCAAGTATGATTGATTTTGGTTGTGTTGTTATTGATGTTGTCATTCATGTCAACAAAGTACATGATGTTGCAGGTTGTGCATGTAGAGTTAAGATGCTAATGAGATGTTGTGAGTACATGGAGCTATCTTTATGTCGATTGCAGGTGTGCTGATATGATGAGTAGCTATGTGCTTTTGATAAATAGTGAAGACAGAGTTAAGTATGTATTTAGAATGTGCTCTGGTATGTGCTCCACATTTCTTCTAAGTTGATCCTATGCTTGTGAGGATTTGAAGTGTTGTTAATGGGAATTTTTTGGTGATATCTCCTAGTTTGTGGCTTATGGTTTGATGGAGAGTGAAAGTTGAGTTCACTAGTTTGGCAGAGTTGTTTGTTTGTGACTGGGAGAAATTTTTTTGCTCCGTAGTCCTCTACTATTTTGTTTCAGGTCTTGTGGATCTAGTTGAAGGATTTTAATGATGTTTTTTGTGCTCTGTAAAAGGTGTTCATGGTTTGGTGCTCTAAAAGACAAGTTTCATAGTTTTTGTGTGTGTCTATATAGTCTTGATGGATTGTTGGGAAGTGTTCAGTGGTTGAAGTTTGTTGCACTTATTGTAGATGAATCTGAAGGTATCTGAGATGTGTTCTCATGCATGGTGAAGATTGTTATGTGGTTCACATACTATCTTCTTGTTGTGGAAATATGTACTTCAAAGTTCATTTGTATTTTCATTAGGTTTCACCGACTTGGTGTTTACACTTCATGCAAAAGATTAAGTATCAATTGAGGAAGTGTGTGATTGATTTGAGATGTTTCTTAGGGTCTTGGTTAAGTGTTGGATTTTTTTACTCTCATACCTTTCCGCTGTGGGAATGTTCAGTTGCTGACCTAATTTGAATTTATACAATGAAGCGTGTGTATCCAATGTTGGAGAAAGTTTCTAAGGTTGAAGATGATATAAATACAAGTCAATTTATTATGTTTAGTATCAATCAATCAAGTATTCCATGAATTTGAGAAGCAGAGTGTGTGGAAGTGAATTGAGGTAGAAATAGTTTAATGTGTTAGATTCCAAAAAGCGGTGAGCTAACATTGTCTACAATTATTCTGCTCAGGCAGTGGATGTGTGTAATTTGTTGTGGTGGATCTTTTCTATAATCTTTTGTATTTGTAGGCAGTGATCCTTCCTATTGGACAATGAGTCCTTTCTATAGGAAATGAGCCTTGTATCTGGGCAATGATCCCTTGGTAGTGAGCCTCTTTGTATTCAATTTTTCTGTTACTTTATATTTTGAGTTAATAATCACCGTGGTTTTTCCCTTATTGGGTTTTCCACATAAATCTGGTGTTTCTTGTGTTGATTTTTCTTTTTGTTATTTCCATTTCATGTTCACACTTGATAACAGAATAAAGTGGTTGTGAAGTTGATAAGTGTTTGAGATTTGAGTTTGAGTTTGGTGACAGCTAAATCACCCCCCCTCTTAGTTGTCTTGCACTTTTCAAAAATATCACACAATACCTCATCATGGTAATTTCCAATCTTGAACTTTACTAGACATTGTTCATTTACCAAGGTTTTATGGTCCTTCTATAACCAAGCAATCCGGTATGGGATCAAATTCCTTCTTCTCTCCAATCACAACTTACTAACCATTCTTCTGAAAAAAGGTTATTAGTACTACCTCCATCAATAATAACATTGCAAAATTTATTTTCACACTTGCATATGGTGTGAAAAAAATTCTATGTTTGAGATGGTTCCTTCTCCTCATTCAACAAAGCTCTTCTAGTAACAAGAACCTCTCCTCTTTCTGCATCCTCGGAATGGGAAGACTCAACATCTTTTTCTACATTTCCAACTTGTGCATTACCCTCAGGTCTTCTATTTTTCTTTCCTTGATGTTGATGACACTCATAGGCTCTATGTCCTTCTTCTTCGCACTGGAAACAAGTTCAATAAAAGCATCCTCTTCCTAGTTCTCATCCAGATCTTCCTCTTCCTATTTGGTATCCATTGTTCTAATAACTAGGACAATAGGTGTTATCTCCTTTCTGGTTTTGGTTGCTACTGGCACCTTCACCCTTCTTTTGATGTTCATTTCAACCTCCATATGACAATCCACCAGTATTTCCTCCATGACCTCCACCTTATTGTTTTTTTTTTAAACATATTGTTTGGTCGTTCTTCAACCTTTAGAGAAAAATGATAAGCATCCTCGATGGTGGTCATTCTTACTAGTGCCAATTCTTCCTATATGCTTGGCTTCAACCCATTAATGTAATCAGAAAATTTCTCCCTATTCATCTTAGAATGTCCTGTCCAAATCAAGACCTTGTGAAATTCCTCTATGTATTATTTCATTATCCTTATTCCTTTCCTCAAGCTCTACATCTTCTTGAGCAGCTCCAATTCGTAATCGGCTGGAATAAATTATATCTTCAATTTTGACACCATTTTTTCCCATTTGGAAATTTTATCTTTCCCTTTTCTTCCTCTTTCTAACTAGACCTCTTTCCACCATATAATGGCATGACCTTTCAGTTTTTTCTTTGCAAACCTCACTCTGTGAGGATCCTCAATCTCCTCAAACTCAAAATATTCCTCCATGTCATTGATCCAATCGATCAATTCTTCAGGATTCAAACTTCCATTGAAAGTTGAAACCTCCATTTTAGGTCTCTTCACAATGCTTGAGATCACTCACAACAATCTTCTTTCCCTAGGGTCCATCGGATCCTACTCTTCCTCTTCCATTTTCTCTTTAGTTTCATCTTCACTATCATCTTTGTCTCATTGCACATTTCTTGTTCGAACCTCTTGCTGCAAGGTTTCTAATTGTCTTCTAAGGGATCTAATTTCATCTCTAGGTGGATCTCTTCCTCCACCACCTTGGCCTCTACCTCTTCCATGTTGGGCAAGTCTTGGAGACATCTTGAACTCAACCCACTCTCATAGATCTAGTTGGAGTTGCCTCATGTTTCATACTCTGTTACAGGCTTAGGAACACCTACTCTAATACCACTTGATGAGGCCCAAGCTACCTGAAACCACACAAATAACAACAATAGATACCAACACAGAAGATGTGAGACAAAAACAAAATAACCCACTTTCAATTATTTTCAAATAATGAAATTACAGATTCAAAACTTACATGCTACAACCTCATGGGCTTGATTCATTACAACAAAATCAGCTCTAAAAATAAAATATATTATTTGGAGCCCAAAATATGCACTATTGGAGCCACCTTCTACAACACCCACTTAACCATTTTTATTTTACCTAATAACCACCCTAGAATGTTCTAGAATGTTCAACTTTCCCTTTTATTTTGGCACCAAAAGTCTCATAGTTTGATTGCTAGCCTAGGAAGAAATTTTAGTCAAATTCACTTTTTAGAGGGGCAAATTTGCGGGGCCATAACTTTTGATCCATGTGTCTGATTTTCTATTATTGCATATCGTTGGAAAGCTCTCAAAGAGATCTATAGCACATGAACCTATGATAGGTTGGTTTGGCAACATTTTGACCTATTTCGGGGCCTCTAAACTCTTCATTTCTAAAATTGAAGTTGCATTGGAGAAATTTCTCAAGACAAAAACTTTAATATCTCCCAAACCATGCATGGTATTGAGGTGATACTTTCGTGACCAGAAATTTTTTTCAGTTGTGCTCCTTGGGGTAAATTTTCATGTCCATACGATCTCGTTTAGGCTGAGTTACTAAAAATATTAAGTGTTTATTTTTCACTATTTTTGACGCTTGATTGTCATACACCCCTTAAGTGCCATCATGAGACTCACAACAACTAAAGAAAATAGAGAAAACAATTTTTTTTGGGTGATACAAGATTGCCCTACACCGCTGGATGCTCCTACATAAAGCAAACATAAAAGAGCAAGATCAAACTTTGAAACTTTAGAAAACCCTAATTGGACTGATTCACCACTTTTGGCGAATAAGTCCCAGTTCCAAGAAAAAGTCATTTTTTTGCAGATTCAGATACCCTTTTGGTAGATTCTTGTTCCTGCATAGAAATCCAAAATCTAGATTGATTTTTCCAGCTTGGAAAATGAGTCCGAGTTAGCATTAAAATTAGACTTTCTAGTGTTTTAGACCTCCATCCAACCATCTCTAGATTTCCAGGTGCACACATTTTGTTCTATAGTTTTTTGTGTTGTTTCATTCACTTTTTTATGTCATTTAGTGTTACTTTGCATTGAATTAGGGTTTAGTGTTACATCTTACATTTGATTAGTCTTTCCAAGTTCTTACTTAGTGGTGAACCCCTTATTAGTTTGCATTCAACCCCTAGGACAACCCTCTTGTAAGATCTCTTTCTCTTTTACATTGAGATCTTAAGGGTTTCCCCTTGAATGAAATTAGAGAAGTGGGTGTGCTCTATGCCCTAAAACCATATGATAGAACTCTATAACACTTTTACATTATTTTATTTCCTTAATCACAACCTAATGAAACCCAACTATGCAATGATGCTTCACAACTAAACAAATGTGCATGATTTAAATGGAGAAATACTCTAATGTAAAATGATAAATATTATGCTCTTTTGTAAATATATCTGATCTAATTACAAAGGATCCAAAGGTTCCTATTCTATTTTGGGAGATAAATCATAATGATGTAGTGTTGAAGAAATTGTCCTAAAATTAACATAAATCAATTATGAGGAGGATAATTAAAAGGATGTAGTATCACCCTCCACTAATGTTTTAAGCATTTCCCATGTAACACTCACACTTCAAGGAGGAAACACGATTCACATAATTTTTTTGGATACAATACACACACAATAATGTAACATTTCTTTTATTTAAATGAAATTGCAAATTTTTTGCATTCCACACACTAAGCATCTCATCTATAAATAAATTGGAACTTCTAAATGCAAAATAAATTTTGGAAATTCAACTGTCGAGTACACTTGCAATTCAAGCTATGATAGCTAGAATCCCTTGCATTTAGTGTAGAAGCCTCACGTCTCCTAAAGCGTCCTTCTAAATTGACCTGCCCTTGTTTTATTCAATTTTGTTTCCTCACCTATATCAACGACATGGAAGAAAGGAAAGTGTTAGCGATAGATTAAAATGGGAAATTAAATACATTTGGTGTTACAAATAATTCATTTTATTCCAAATTAATTATTGTTGTGCTGATTGCAACATGCCAGATTGTATAGATAATAAATAAAAACATATTAAATTGTACAATGGGAATTTAATTTCCAATCTTACCTATCGCTAACACTAGTAATATATATCAACAATTATATTTTCCATTTTTTCATTTTGTTGGAACTGTGAAGAATTGAATGTTCAATCAAATATATGTAAAGCTTATCTCTCCTCACATATGAAAGATGCCATTACTTGCATAATCAATAAGGGTAGAGAAGACAAACAAGAAAGATACCACATACCACTATCAAACTTGTGTTTATATCATTACTTGTACAAAATACTAAAAAAAAAAAGATTATTGCAAGAAAATTTAGTTTTAAATTATAGTGTGCATCGGTTATGAAAGAATAAATGTTAAGAAGTCAATGAAAACCTTGGTGATCACCTTGATTGACCAAAAAATAGCAGGTGATCACATTGGTTAAATATTATAATGCATAAAACAATTATAGTTTGGAAAAAAATCTATGTTTCATTCTCCATGCTTGAACCTAAAGGGTGAAGAGCACAAGGAGGATTTGTAGGTAGGGTGATAGAACCAGGGTTGATTGAGAAAACACAATCTCAATGCTTGAGTCTTTGTCTTAAGAACTCCTTTGGGTGCTAATTCATTCACCCTACAACCTATAGGTCCTCTGTTAGTTTGAGGCACCCCCGGTTTACCTTAGCAACCCTGCTATCATTGCAAATCTGCTGCTGCAAAACGTTATTTGGTACTCTTTCTTCCACTTGCACTATCTAGCCTTTTATTCCTCAAAAGACCAATCACTCCTCCACTCTGCCAACGTTGTTACAGGGGTGTGTGGCACTTTCCAAAGCCTTCAAAGTCATCTTCTTCGGTGCTTCAATAAACACCAAGCTTCAGCTCTCCATTGTTTTCCCAAAAATAGGGTTCTTGGTTCTTGGGCAGGGTTACAAGCCTCAAACCCCTTTTTAGCCCTCTCAATACAAAAGGACAGGTTAGAACTCTCCTCTTCCACTAATTGTGCCAATCTTTCTAATGTTCCTCTGGCTCTTTTTCCAAGCTATGACTACTTTTTTGGAGATTGGTGTCTTTTCTGCCCGTACAGGGTTACAATTCAACCTAGGGTAACCTAGGGTTTCTTAATGTTCTTCCTTGCTTTATTCTGTCTTTTCTGACCAAAAACATACTGGAGAGTCTTCTGTTTCCACTCCACACCTTCTTAGACCTGTCTACACTCACAATACGCATCAGATAATAACATTGCACACCCCTGCTACGTTGGGTTATTTGCTTCTTGACTGTCTTTTCTAGCCGGGTTTCCAAACTCGCCTAGAAACAGTCTTCCAACTTGCAAGAAACCTCTAATATCTACCATATGTACAGTATATACATGCTGGAGTTTAGCATTGCTTCCTCTACACCCATGCTGCCTGGTACGTTCAGAAACAACATCTAAACTCCATGATTCTGGTTCTTTTTACCAGTCAAAAACAGAAATAAAGAAAGACAAAGATTATACAAAGAACAGAGGGAAATGAGAAGACTAATAAAAGGCACTAAAATAGAACTAAAACACGTTGCTGTACATGCTCTAAGCTCAATAAAAGATTTAATCCATTCTTTAGTTTGCTGTTACGCAAAAAAACACAGAAAACAGCTTTTTCACACAAAATCACAGGTTCTTCTTTATTTTTCTCACAACTGCCATCACCAAAAGACACTCATCTGCTCAAAATGTCGGGCTCCTTCCTCCCAAACCGAAAAAAATCAGTTAGGTTAAAAATTCGAGCTCAAAAGTGGCCAAAAAACACGCGTTTGAAAACACACTGTGTTTTCGAATTTCAGCCAAAACTTCAGGAAATGCCTACAAACTGATTCCTAATTTATTCAAAATTAAACCTAAGCTTCAAAGAGGTCCCCTTACACCTTATCAATGGTGTATGAGACCATTACAAAACAAAACAAAAAGATTAAGAGCAAAACATTAAAATTATACTTGTATTCAAGTAGGTGCTCCTGCACCATTCTCCCCCTCTCAGCATGAAGATCAAGGACTGGAAGGTGGTATCAGTTTCAGGTCAATTCCAAGCTTCTTGAATTGATCCTCTTGTACCCATGTAGCCTCTGAGTCAGGTTTGCTCTTCCACTTGATAAGGTGCTCCATGTATACCTTATTCCTTGTTGCTTTCTTCACCCTGGACTCCAAGACCTTCTCTGCCTGAGCTTTCTCTTGACTTGGAAGGGGTATATTGCTGATATCTTTAAAGATTTCCTGATTGTTTTGAACTTCATCATTGACTGTACCCTTGTATCTGATCAAATCAGCAACGTTGAAGACTGGAGATATACCCAAATCCGATGGAAGTTCCACCTTGTATGCATTCTTTCCATACTTAGCTATCACCTTGCATGGTCCTACCCATTTCATTTGCAACTTGGTGGACATCCCCTTCTGCAATCTGGATTTGTTGAGGTGAACCATCACATAATCACCCACCTGGAACTGCACATCTCTTCTTGTCTCATCAACTTTGTCCTTCAACTTTTGTGTTGCTGCTGTGATTGTTTTCTTAACCTGCTCATGAATCTCCTTCATGGTTTGAGTGAAGTCTTCTGCATGTCCACTCCTATTCTCCATTGTTCCAAGGTCTCTGAGCTCACAAACTCCTCTTGGATGCATTCCGTACACAACTTCAAATGGGCTTTTTCCTGTAGTTCTGTTCACACTATCATTGTATGCATATTCCGCTTGGGAAATCACCATATCCCAGGTCTGTCCATATTCCTTTGTCAAGCACCTCAATAGGTTACCTAACACTCTGTTAACCACCTCGGTTTGACCATCGGTCTGAGGATGGTAAGCTGATCCAAATGATAAATTAGTTCCCAATCTGCTCCATAGTGTTTTCCAGAAATGACTCATGAATTTTACATCCCTATCTGAGACAATGCTCAATGGCAATCCATGGATTCTCACAACTTCCCTAAAAAATAGATGGGCAATATAGCTTGCATCGTGTGTGGTCTTGCAAGGAATAAAGTGACTCATCTTGCTAAATCTGTCCACAACTACAAAAACACTATCAAAACCAGATTTAGTCTTGGGAAGACCCACCACAAAATCCATACTCACACACTCCCATGGTCTGTTCGGAATAGGCAAAGGCTGATATAACCCAGCATTGCTAGCTCCCCCTTTTGCTTTCATGCAAACAACACATTGTTCAACATACTTTCTGACATCTCGTGCTAACTTAGGCCAATAGTAAAACCTTTGTACCAGCTCTAAAGTTTTGTTAATACCAAAATGTCCACTAAGACTGCCATTGTGTTTCTCTTGGATCAGATTTTCTCTCATTGATCCTCTTGGGACACATAACAGATTGCCCTTGAATAACAACCCATTTTGCAATGTATACTCAGCATATTGACTGTGAAAATGATTTGCAAAGTCTGAACATACCTTGTAGGCTTCGGAAAAGTCTTCGTCATCACCATAGAGATCCTTAAAACTTTCCAATCCTATGCTTTTCAGCTGTATCTCTTGGACTGTCAACATCCTCCTGCTTAATGCATCTGCCACTTTGTTTTGCTGTCCCTTCTTATGCTTAATGGTAAATGTGAAAGCTTGAATGTACTCCATCCATTTCAAGTGCCTATTGCTTAACTTCTCCTGGGTATTGATATAACTAAGTGCCTGGTTATCCGTGAAGACCACAAACTCTTTGGGCAACAAGTAATGCCTCCATTTCCTAAGGGACTGCACTAAAGCATAAAGTTCTAGATCATAGGTGGAGTATTTTTGCTTGGCTTCATTAAGTTTTTCACTAAAGAAGGCTACAGGTCTACCTTCTTGACTAAGGACTCCTCCTACTGCTACTCCACTTGCATCACACTCAACTGTAAACAATTTATCAAAACTAGGCAATAACAAGATAGGTTGTGTTGCCACTTCTTTTTTCAACTTTTCAAACCCTTTATCAGCCTCTAAAGTCCACTTAAACTTTGTTTTCTGACCACCCTTGATTGTATCTAACACTGGTGCACATATACCACTAAAATTTCTTATAAACTTCCTATAAAACTGAGCCAAACCATGAAAACTCCTTACCTCAGTTGCTGTGGTTGGTGTAGGCCAGTTTAGGATAGATTCTACCTTACTTGGATCCATCTTCAGCGTTCCTTGAGATACCACAAAGCCTAGATACACAAGCTCTTGTTTGAAGAACTCACACTTCTCAAGGTTGATTGCCAACTGTTCTTCTTGCAACCTTTTGAGTACCATCTCTACATGCTTCAAATGTTCTTCTGCTGTCTTACTGAAAATCAGTATGTCATCCAAGTAGACTACCACAAAAATCCCTGTGAAATCTTTAAGCACCTCATTCATTAGTCTCATGAACGTGCTAGGGGCATTCGAGAGGCCAAATGGCATCACTTTCCACTCATATAAACCATCATTTGTCTTAAAAGTTGTCTTCCATTCATCACCTTCCTTAATTCTGATTTGGTGATACCCGCTCTTAAGATCTAGCTTAGTGTAAAATTTTGCACCTCCAAGGCAATCCAATAAATCTTCAATCCTAGGTATTGGAAATCTATACCTAATTGTGATTCTATTTATTGCTCTAGAATCAGTACAAAGTCTCCATTTACCTCCTTTTTTTGTTTCCAAAACAACTGGGACTGCACATGGACTAATACTCTTTTGAATCAGACCTTGATTCAGCAACTCTTCCACTTGTCTTGCCACCTCTTTGTTCTGCTCAGGGGTCAGTTTGTATGCTGCTTTGTTAGGCAATGAGGCTCCAGGTATGAAGTCAATTTGATGACTTATTGCTCTCTTGGGTGGTAGAGTTGATGGTGTTCCATCACTCACAATGCTCTTATATTTTTCTAGCAGCCTTTGAACTGTTTCAGGTATGACTGTCTTCTCAGCCTTTTCTTCCTCTTTGGACTGCATTAGGACCACATAACCTTCATTCCCTTGGTGTAGATCCTTGATGAATTCTTTACCACTGCTCAACATGATATTAGGAACCTTGGACTGCCCTTCATCTTCCTCAATCAACGATTGCAGCTTGAAGGTTTTTCCATCCTTCGTGAACTCAATGGTGTTCTCCTTTCCATGATATACAACACCTCTATCATATTGCCATGGCCTACCAAGAAGAAGATGGCATGCATCCATGGGTAGTACATCACAAATCAGCTTGTCTTTGTAGCCTCCTATTGAAAATTCCACTGTAACCTGCTCATTCACTAAGACACTTTGCCCTTTATTCAGCCATGTGACTTTGTAGGGATTGGCATGAGGTACTTTCTGCAATTTTAACTTATTTACTGCCTCCTCAGATATTATATTGTCCGTAGAACCAGAATCTACTATAACCTTGCATACCTTTCCCAATATCTTGCACCTTGCTCGAAACAAAGCTCTCCTTTGCTTGGGTTCTTCCTTGACCGGTTGTCTGATCAGCACTCTATTAAACATCAGACTTTCACCTACTTCTGATTCAATATGACTGATCTCAGGTGTCTTTACACTCATGGTGTCCTCTTGTGCATAAGCTACTCTTTTCTCGTTGCTAGATGAAGCTTTCTCTGGGCATCTATAAGCTGGATGGCCTAGCTGATTGCAGTTGTAACACTTCATGGTGGCAAAGTAGGAGTTACTTCTGCCTGCTCCTCTTCCTCTATTTGAACCCCCTTGAGGTCCTCTTCCTCTATTAAATCCTCCTCTTGATGAGGTTTCACCTCCATGCTCAGTAAGCTTTGATTCACCTTGGTTCCTTTGGTCACCACCTCTTCCTTGGTAACCTCCACGCTGTCCTCTTTGATCTCTGCCTCTTCCTCTGCCCTTTGAGGACTGATCATGCTTCCTTTTATTCCTCTCTTCAATCTTGATAGCTAGCTGATAGCATTGGTGGACTGTCTTGGGGCTGAGCAAAGCCATCTCTTCCTGTATATTCCACTTCAATCCATTTAGATACCTAGCCACTTTCAGGCTCTCATCTTCTACCACATTCGATCTCAAACAAAGTTTCTGGAACTCTTCCGTGTAGGTGTTTACATCTTGGTCTTTTTGTCTTAAACTCTGCCTCTTCTTGTGGAGTTGAATTTCATAGTCATCGGGCATATAGGCTTCTTTCACTTTTGCAACCATTCCTTTCCAGGTTGATATGGGCTGCTTACCTTGTTTCTCCCTTTCAGTCTGGACAAACTTCCACCAAGTTAATGCTGATCCTCTCAACCTTGACTTTGCAACCTTCACCTTCTGTGCTTCTGTAACTCCATCACATTCGAAGTGATTCTCCATGCCATCTATCCAGTCCAAGACCAGATCGGGATCCATCTTTCCATGGAATAGTGGTACACCCTCAAGTCCTTTTCCACTTAGGGCTTTTAATGCCTTCAAGAAAGGCTCCTCTTCCAAGACAGGGTCAGGTTCAGGGACTTTGTCCTCCTCTGCAACCTCTTCTTCTTTTGGCACTTTGCCTTCCAGTTTCACCTTGTTCAATGCTGCTTCAAGCTGTTCTATTCTTTCCTTTAGAGATTTGTTATCCTCTTCTTGCTCTTCAACCATCTTGGCTAACTGTACATTAGTCACCATCTTAGGCGGTTCACTTGATTCAACTTCCTCTGACATATAAGCTGCTGCTTCCCAAATCTTTCACTCTCTGATACCAATCTGATAGAACCAGGGTTGATTGAGAAAACACAATCTCAATGCTTGAGTCTTTGTCTTAAGAACTCCTTTGGGTGCTAATTCATTCACCCTACAACCTATAGGTCCTCTGTTAGTTTGAGGCACCCCCGGTTTACCTTAGCAACCCTGCTATCATTGCAAATCTGCTGCTGCAAAACGTTATTTGGTACTCTTTCTTCCACTTGCACTATCTAGCCTTTTATTCCTCAAAAGACCAATCACTCCTCCACTCTGCCAACGTTGTTACAGGGGTGTGTGGCACTTTCCAAAGCCTTCAAAGTCATCTTCTTTGGTGCTTCAATAAACACCAAGCTTCAGCTCTCCATTGTTTTCCCAAAAATAGGGTTCTTGGTTCTTGGGCAGGGTTACAAGCCTCAAACCCCTTTTTAGCCCTCTCAATACAAAAGGACAGGTTAGAACTCTCCTCTTCCACTAATTGTGCCAATCTTTCTAATGTTCCTCTGGCTCTTTTTCCAAGCTATGACTACTTTTTTGGAGATTGGTGTCTTTTCTGCCCGTACAGGGTTACAATTCAACCTAGGGTAACCTAGGGTTTCTTAATGTTCTTCCTTGCTTTATTCTGTCTTTTCTGACCAAAAACATACTGGAGAGTCTTCTGTTTCCACTCCACACCTTCTTAGACCTGTCTACACTCACAATACGCATCAGATAATAACATTGCACACCCCTGCTACGTTGGGTTATTTGCTTCTTGACTGTCTTTTCTAGCCGGGTTTCCAAACTCGCCTAGAAACAGTCTTCCAACTTGCAAGAAAAACCTCTAATATCTACCATATGTACAATATATACATGCCTGGAGTTTAGCATTGCTTCCTCTACACCCATGCTGCCTGGTACGTTCAGAAACAACATCTAAACTCCATGATTCTGGTTTTTTTTACCAGTCCCAAAACAGAAATAAAGAAAGACAAAGATTATACAAAGAACAGAGGGAAATGAGAAGACTAATAAAAGGCACTAAAATAGAACTAAAACACGTTGCTGTACATGCTATAAGCTCAATAAAAGATTTAATCCATTCTTTAGTTTGCTGTTACGCAAAAAAACACAGAAAACAGCTTTTTCACACAAAATCACAGGTTCTTCTTTATTTTTCTCACAACTGCCATCACCAAAAGACCACTCCTCTGCTCAAAATGTCGGGATCCTTCTTCCCAAACCGAAAAAAATCAGTTAGGTTAAAAATTCGAGCTCAAAAGTGGCCAAAAAACTCGCGTTTGAAAACACACTGTGTTTTCGAATTTCAGCCAAAAACTAAGGAAACGCCTACAAAACGAGTTTCCATTTTATTTTAATTTTACCTAAGCTTAAAAGGGTCCCCTTACACCTTATCAATGGTGTATGAGACCATTACAAACAAAACAAAAAGATTAAGAGCAAAACATTAAAAAAAAATACTTGTATTCAAGTAGGTGCTCCCACCATGGGATTACTCAAATTATACCAAGTTGAGGTGAGGGGTGACTAAGCAATTGGGTTGCTACTTGTAAAGGTTTTTATAATAGTATGTGGGTTGTAGGTTTTATAACACCCAATGTTTTCCAACCTAGAATTTTAGAAATCAGTATGAATGTAATCAAAACCTTTTATGATTAAATCAATAACAACCCAATTGGTTTGTCACCCTCATCTCTATTTGATTAGACACCTAGTATTTCAAACATGTAGTTATATATAGATAGTATGAAGGTAATGACAAAGTTTTGTTTACTACACAACAAGAATGTAATGGGATGTAGCTAATATCTCGACAAAAAATAACCATGCACATTAAAAAATGCATTAAACCATACATAAAATCATACATATAAACATATATAACATGATGAGATGGCATAGTGCAGGGCCCACCAAACGGGGGATAAAAGTGATGAAACCGGTAGATATGAGAAAATGTTACGAAAATGATAGCAAGGAGATAACAACGCCATCAGGTTAGTTTCCACACCTTTTGTTGGCTGATAAAATTGGGCCCCATGGCTTGCAAGAGCATGGAGAGGAGTTACAGGTGGGGAATACCAAAAAGCATACAAAATTGAGGTGAGGGGTGACTAAGTAATTGGGTTGCTACTTGTAAATGGTTTTAGAATGGTATGTGGGTTGCAAGTTTTATAAAACCCAATGTTTTGCAACTTAGAATTTTAGAAAATAGTATGAATGTAATCAAAATCTTTTCTAATTAACACAATATCAACCTAATTGGTTTTTCACCCCTTAGCTCAATTTGATTAGACACCAAGTGTTTTCCAACATGTAGTTATATATAGACAATATGCACTTAATTAAATGTTTTGTTTAGTACATAGTAAGAATGTAATGAAGATCACCTTCAAAATTTATGCAGACCACATTGAATGAGATTGATAAAACATAATGTATTGAGTGAAGACATTCTTCCTACTATTGAGAATTTGAGGAAGGTCCATGTGCAATATGCACAATGGGAAAATGGAAATGCAAAACTCAAGCAACTAGTAGTAGAAAGTATTTAATGGAAAAGTACTCTTCTCTAAAAACACTTCAAAAGAAGCAAACCAAAGTGAATGAGATAGATAATTTATTAACTAAAGAGATTGTTCGTCCTCTTGAGAAGTTGATGAGGGAGCATGGGCACTATGTGAAATGGGAAAATGGCAATGTAGAACTGATGTAAGCAAGGTGGTTGACACACACTACTCAACACAAATTGATCAGACTCCAAAAAGAAAATCAACTTCTTGCAACACAATCCACCCCTCTATTCACAAACACCCAACTAATGACTTGTAGCCTTCAAAACTCAACAAAAAGACTTATCTTTTCGAGAAGGCCATACAATAGCCTGAAAAACATCAATTTAGTCTTCCCACATAACCCAAACAACAATCCCACAAGGTTTCAATTCAATTCTTTGCAACGACATAAAAAACCAATAGACTACCCTATTTTGGGGCTACTCAATTAGGCCAAATTAATGAAGTAATTCCTAATCACCAAATAACCACTCAAACTCTTTTTATAGTCATTAATTGTGACTCAAAACCACAAAATCCTCAATCATTTCTCAGGTACCTACCCTTTACAACGTTGATCCATGAAACACTTGTTTTACATGCAAAATTCTAGGGTTTATTCAATCACACAACTACCAGGATTATAGAACCCCACAATTGCATCTAGCATCTGAAATTTTCCCTATGAAAACTCACAAATCCATCAAATGGATAATTCCTTCACTGATTTGTCAAAACACTACTTTGACACCTCCATTTACATGAAAAAAAACAACTTTACCAACCCTAGGGCATCACCCAATTCCAAAAAAACCAATCCTCTTCCTACCAAAACATGGAAACACATAAATCAGAGAGTATTGGATCCATTCCATATGAAACATCTAGTACAGAAAGTGGAATGGGTCAGTTTTTCATTTTAAAAGGCAATCAACCCTAAAACACAAAGATTATAGGGATGAAACAGAGACATAAAGATAACTCACTCCAAACTTAATCTTAAGATCTCAAACTAGTCACAACTTGGAGTTAATTCATCCCTCTACATAACACAATGAAGTTCAAATCAATTACTACCTGTACGGGCTCTTATAGTTTCAAGAAAGATCAGAAAAATAGTAAAATTTGTAGAAAACATTGTATTCTGTATGAGTGATTTCAATGCAACTATTTTCCAACAATTGTTCAAGCATTTTTGAGGATTTAAATACATTTTCAAACCAAAACTAACCTCCCAACATACATAACTACCTTTCAAATTCTAAGACCCTTAATATTCCCTAAATTTTTTATTTTTTTCAATTTTGCACTCGACAACATTTGCATTTTTTTGTGCATTTTTTGATACACCATCCTAAATGACTCCAAATCACCCAATTACAATGCAAAACATCTTTTTAGACCTTATTTAACATAAATATATTCAAAAAACCCTATAATAACCTAGAATCACCTATTGTCCAACATCAAATGATCAAATTTTAACAAAAGTGTTTAGGTGCTCCTGCACCATACAACCCTGTAGAAAAAAATCATGCCGCATGAGTTGTGTCATATACCAATTTATCCAAGCTTCACACATATTCCTATGGTTTGTAAAAACTTTCCATTGGTCTATCCACTATGTTCTTCCAATCTACCCTGCAACTATCTTCATTCCATCATTCAGACCTGATGCCCCCTTTCCACTCCCTGTTCAAAACTTGATTGCATTCTTTTGTCTACACCTGCATTCAAACATTTGCTAGTAATCCCTTGAACTATTATTCCATTATGTTTGTTCCTCACTATCATCAAATTTTTTTTCTTGTCATTAGGTACCATTGTTTCACCAACATTATAAACCATTGTACTGTCAAATCTATTCCCCACTGTTCCATCAGCTATACACCTCAATGTACCTATAGACTTTACTACTTGTCTCTTCACCATGCTTCCATTCAATCAACACACCAATGTACCAAATAAAACATTCTTATTCCAATCTATTTCCAACAAACCTGAAGTAACTTTCTTACCTGCTATCCCAGCATCATCATGCTTTGTACTGACTACAACTTCTAACTTTTTTTCTTCTTTTACAACCTTTACAAGTTGTTTTCTTCCACACATTATCACTTTTTCCTTACCTTTCTCATCTTCCACCAAAGGGGTTAAAAAAACTTACACCCATCTTTTACTATGGTATAGGTGTTCTCTCTACCATCATATATTGCACACATGTCATATTTCCAGGGTTTACCTAGGAGTAAATGACAACAATCTACAGGAAGAATATCACAAACTACACTATCTTTATAGCCTCCAATATGGAAATCTACCACAATTTTTTTAATAACCAACAAAGACTACTCATCACTCAACCATGACACTTTATATGGAAAATCATGAGGAACTTTTTGCAAATTTAATTTACTCACCATCTCACTTGACACCATATTTTAAGTAGATCCAAAATCAATTAGAATCTTGCATACCTTGTTTTTGCACTTACAAGTGATCTTGAAGAGGCTCTTTCTTTGCAATGGTTCTACCTCTTTTGCTACCTTCAATACTGTCTTCCTCATCATCAACATTTCACCTATTTTAGGGACAACCCTTAAACTTGTAGAATGATTACTCTCACATTCATCTTCTTGAATGATTTGTGCCCTCATATCAATCCTTTTTTCACCACTTGATGAAATTCCAACCTTTTCAAGACATTTCCAAGATGGATGACCATATTCATTGCATGTATAACATCTCCCTACAAATTCATTAAAATTCCTACCACCACTAAACCTTCCTCTACCTCTAAAACCTCATCTAGTATCAACACCTTGCTCCTTACCTTTATTTGCTCCTTCTTGTTACTCACTTGGCTGATTTCAAGTAGGAATTTCTCCTATCCCTCTTTTGTTAACACCTCTTCCTCTCACTAATTTCTCTTGCCTTCTGTTAAGCTTTTCCTCCACCTTGATTGCTAATTGAAAATACTCTTCAATAGACTTTGGGTTAGCAACAACAAGTTCATCTTGTATATTAAATCTCAAACCACCTAGATATCTAGCCACCTTTTCAACCTCATATTCATCCCTTCTTGACCTTATACTTAATTTGTAAAATTAATTTGTATATGTCTTGACATCTAGATCTTTGTGTTTCAAACCTTGCAATTTTTTATACAATTGAACTTCATAATCTTTTGGAAGAAACTTACCTTTCAATTTTTGTACCATATTTTCCCAAGAAGTTATTCTTGACTTGCCTTGTTTTCTCCTCTCTACTTGCTCATATTCCCACCATAAAAGAGCATGACCTTTGAGTTTAGTCTTTTCCACCTTCACCATTTTCTCATTTGAAGTATCTTCACTTTTAAAGTAGTTATCCATAGCAGCAATCCAATCAAGTAACTCTTCTTCATTTAAATTACCACCATACATAGGAAGATCAACTTTTACCTTATGAGAATCACCTTTCACTACTTTGAGCATCTTTACCATCCTCTAATCTTCAAGTTCTAATTCCTCATCAAAATCTTCATATTCTTCATCATCCTCCTTTATTTCACTCTCATCATTCACTTCTCTACTTTTCTTTGTCTCCAAGGAAACAAGCCTTACCAAAACTGCTTTATGAGACTCTAGAAGCTTAGCATGCTTCTCCTTCAAGTCCTACAACTCTCTAGCAGCACCAAGACCTTTCAGAGGCATCTTCACCAATTTGTCTTCTCACCTTCCAATAAAATTTCTTCAACCCTGCAAAAACCAATCAAATCACCAACAAGAGACCTTGTCCTTGAGCTTTGATATCACTTGATGTAAGTAAGGTGGTTGAAACACACTAATCAACACAAAATGATTAGACTACAAAAATAAAATCAACTTCTTGCAACACAATCCACCCCTCTATTCACAAACACCCAACTAATGGCTTGTAGCCTTCAAAACTCAACAAAAAGACTTATCTTTTGGAGAAGGCCATAGAATAGCCTAAAAAACATCAATTTAGTCATCCAATAGAACCCAAACAAAAATCCCACAAGGTTTCAATTGAATTCTTTGCAACAACATAGCAAACCAATAGAATGCCCTATTTTGGGGCTACTCAATTAGGCCAAATTAATGAAGTACTTCCTAATCACCAAATAACCACTCAAACTCTTTTGAAAGTCATTAGTTGTGACTCAAAACCACAAAATACTTAATCATTTCTCAAGTACCTGTCCTTTACAATGTTGATCCATGAAACCCTTACTTTACATGCAAAGTCCCAAGGTTTATTCAATCACACAACTACTAAGCTTATAGAACCCCACAATTGCATTCAAAATATTACATTTTCTCTACACAAACTTACAAATCCATCAAATAGAAAATTATTTCACTGATTTTTCAAAACACTACTTTGACACCTCCATTTACATGAAAAAAACAACTTTACCAGCCATAGGGCATCACCCAATTCCACACAAACTAATCCTCTACCTACCAAAACATGGAAACACATAAATCATAGAGCATTGGTCCCATTCCATGAGAAATATCTAGTACAAAAAGTGGAATGGGTTAGTTTGTCATTTTAAAAGGAAACCAACCCTAAAACACAGAGATTACAGGGCTGTCACAAAGAAATAAAGATAACTCACTCCAAAATTAATATTAAGATATCAAACTAGTCAAAAATTGGAGTTAATTCATCCCTCGACATAACACAATGAATTTCCAAGCAATTACTACCTGTACAAGCTCGTACAGTTTCAAGAAAGATTAGAAAAATAGTAAATTTTTTTTAAAATGTTGTATTCTATATGAGTGATTCCAATGCAACTATTCTCCAACAATTGTTGAAGCCTTTTTGAGGCTTTAAATACATTTTCAAACCAAAAATAACCTCCCAATGTACATAACTACCTTTCAAATTCTAAGACCCTTAATATTCCCTAAAAATTGTATTTTTTTGTGCAACTTTTGACACACCATCCTAAATGACTCAAAATCACCCAATTACATTGCAAATGGTATTTTTAGACCTTATTTAACATAAATATACTCAAACCACCCCATACTAACCTAGACTCACCTATCATCCAACATCAAATGATGAAATTTTAACAGAAGTGTTTAGGTGCTCCTGCACCAAGAATCGAAGGCAATAGGTACTAGAATGCATGGAATGAAAAAGGAATCTTCTCTAAAAACACTTGAAAAGAAGTAGAGTAGAGTGGGTGAGATAGCTAATGTATTGAATTAAGAGATCCTCCATGCTCTTGAGAAGTCGAGGAAGGTGTATGTGTAGTATAAGAAAAGGGAAAATGGAAATGCATAAGTGGACAAACTGAAGAGGTTTTGTATTGCACAAGTCAAGGAATTTGTGTAGGCAAAGAAAGTGAGAGATGCTGCTATGGGTGGAGTTGAACATGTAAATTCTATCATGAATAACTTCTATAACATGTTATATTTTCCACTATGAGCTGTAATAACTATTTTATTTATTAGTTTTGAAGCTTCATAAGTTTCACTTGATAGACTAATAACTTGTAATTTTCCTGTGACACATTGCACAAAATTTTTTTGTCCATAAAAAAATTCTCGTTCTTGAATTTTCCTAACTTATTATTCTTTTCAAAAAGAGTACATAGGAATTTGAATATTATTGCTCTTGAAGCAACTTTTAGTGCATTCCACTCAATTATCACCACACCTTGGCTAACTCAACTTTCCTCATTTTGATTGAATGAGACAAAAGAGGAATTAACCAAAGTCTGGTGAACATTGATTGGAAGTGCATTAAACTCTATGCTTCAAGAGGAAGATTATTAAAACTACTTTTTTACTCTCTAAAAAGTATAATAATGTTAGGGAAGTTCTTGAAAAAGGTTTGATGGACAAGACAACTTAGGTTGTCTGTAGCCGAGGAAAATTACAAGTTATTAGTTTGAAAATATCAAATATAGATAGCATGAGTCTAATAAAAACCTTTAATTTTCTAGATAGTAATAATTTATTCAAGTTCATTCACCTTCACAATTTAAATAAAATCTTACACTAAAATTTGTATTTCGATTTCCTCATATGATTTAAAAATAAATGTAGAATATAATTTAGAAAAAATAAAATTCTCACACCAAACTAACTGACATGGGATAGTGTGTTTTCCAACGATACAAACAATATATATGTTGCCAACAAACAAAATGCTTGAAAAAAATAATTGAAATAAGATACTGTGTTTTCTAAATTATTATTTTTTACCTCCAAAATACTCAAATAAAAATTTTCATAACGAACTAACTAGCATCAGACAGTGTGTTTTCCAACACTGCAAATAATACAAGCATTTTATTTGTTCAAATCAGATAAAAAAGGGAAATTCCATATTTACGTCACCAAAGAGTTGTTCTAAAATATGAAGGTGGACTTCATTACATTTTTGGAGCATATGAAACAAAAAAATTTCATGAGGGAATAACTGAGAGGAGATGGTGTGTTTTCCAACATTGCAAATAATGCAAGCATTTTATTTTTTCCAATCAAATGAACAAATTAAAATTCTATTTTGACTATACCAAAGAGTTGTTTAAAAATTTGAAAGCAAACTTCATCACATTCTTGGTAGTAACAAATCAAAACTTTTCATAATGAACTAACTGGCATGGGATAATGTGTTTTCCAACACTCCAAATAATGCAACCATTTTATTTGTTCCAATTAGATGAAAAAAGGGAAATTCCATATCTACATCACCTAAGAGTTGTTCTAAAATTTTAAGGTGGACTTCATTACATTTTTGGAGCATACAAAACAAAAAAAAATTATGAGGGAATAACTAGATAAGAGGAGATAGTGTGATTTCCAACACTACAAATAATTCAAACATTTTATTTATTCCAGTCAGATGAAGAAATTTGATTTTTATTGTAGCAAAGAGTTGTTCAAAAATTTTAAAGTGGAATTCATTACATTCATGTTCATAATGAAAATAAATTTTCATAACAAACTAACTATCATGAGACAATGCATTTTCCAAGCCTACAAATAATGAGAGATTTTTATTTGTTCCAATCACACGAAGAAAGGGAAATGCCATATTTGTGTCACCAAAGAGTTGTTCTAAAATTTCAAGGTGGATTCCATTACATTTTTGGAGTGTACGAACCAAAAAAAATTATGAGGGAATAATTGAGAGGAGATAGTGTATTTTCCAACACTCTAAATAATGCGAGCATTTTATCTGTTCCAATCAAATGAATAAAGTGAAATGCCATTTTAATTGTAGCAAAGATTTGTCCAAAAATTTGAAAGTGTACTTCATTACATTCTTGGTCATAATGAAACAAAACTTTTCATAACGAACTAACTGACATGAGATAGCGTGTTTTCCAACACTACAAATAATGTGAGCATTTTATTTGTTCCAATTAGATGAAAAAAGGGAAATTTCATATTTACGTCACCAAAGAGTTATTATAAAATTTGAGGGTGGACTTCATTACATTTTTGGATTGTACGAAATAAAAACTTTTCATGAGGGGATAACTAAAAGGAGATAGTGTGTTTTCCAATACTACAAATAATGCAAGCATTTTATTTGTTCCAATCAGATAAAGAAAGTGAAATTTCATTTTGATTGTAGCAAAGAGTTGTTCAAAAAATTGAAAGTGGACTTCACTACATTCTTGGTTGTAATGAAATAAACAATTTCATAACAAACTAACTAATTTGGGATAGTGTGTTTTCAAACACTACAAATAATGTGAGCATTTTATTTGTTCTAATTAGATGAAAAAAGGGAAATGCCATATATTTATGTCACCAAATAGTTGTTCTAAAATTTGAAGGTGGACTTTATTACATTTTTGGAGCATACGAAACAAAAAAATTTCATTAGGGAATAAGTGAGAGGAGACCGTATGTTTTCCAACATTGCAAACAATGTGAGAATTTTATTTGTTCCAATTAGATGAAGAAAATGAAATACAATTTTGACTGTAGCAAATATTTGTTCAAAAATTTGAAAATGGAATTCATTAGATTCTTATTCATAATGAAAAAGAACTTTTCATAACAAACTAACTGACATTTAGGACAGTGTGTTTTTGAACACTGCAAATAATGTGATCATTTTATTTGTTCCAAGTAGGTGAAAAAAGGGAAATGTCATTCTACATTTATCCAAATATACATTATATTTCTTAATATTATCCAAATATACATGCATAGTATGATTGCAGGTTGGAAAGCATAGTGTGAGGTGACTACATAATTTATGAAATCTCCAACCCATAAAATGTTGTAAAACCCTCTACACTGAGGGAAAATGAAAAACCCATCTTCACAACAAATAGTTGTTCAATTCTTCACAGTCCCTAGACAAAAGGGAAAAATGGCATATATTTTTGGAAGATATACATACCTACTAGCTAGCTACCCACATCTCCCAAATGCATTTTGGTAGGGATAATGATTTCTCTGCTTCAACCTTTGAACCCCTACAACTCCCTTCCAAGCTTGCCAACAACCTTTAAAATGAAAATGTCAAAAATGGTGACATTATGGGATTTACGTGGTTTTGAAAATATATCATTTCATTGTAGAACCTATATTGCATTTTCCAATCTGGTTATATATTTTGCATGTTTTCTTGTTTCTCTAAACAATATTTAGTTATTTCACTCATATTTTCACATTAGTTGTCAGTTATTTCACATTTGGTTTCCTTTAAAATTTTTGTTTTGTGAGAACGTTAAAATGAAAAAATTAAAATAACCTTAATACAACACATAAATAGCTCTAAATTTCAAAGCAAATCCCATTTTCACAAGGAAAACCCTTTATTTTCTCGTCAATGAAAACCCATATTTGCAATGAATAGTTGTTCAATTCTTCATAGTTCATATGTAGAATGGTAAAATGGCATATATTTTTGGTAGATATACATACCTACTAGCTAGCTTCCCACGCATGTCAAATATTTTTTGGTAGGGAGTGTGGTTGCTCTGCTCTAGCCTTCAAATACCTACAACTCCCTTCTGTGCTCTCCAACAACCTTCAAAATGGTGAATGTAAAAAATGGAAACATTTTGGGCTTTTTGTCCATTCCAAATTATTATTTAGAAAGGCCAACTTTTTGGATTTTTATGTATTCTAACTTATGATTTTTAAAGCCCACCGACGCTGCCACATTTTACCAACAATGAGACAACTGGTGGAAATCCAAACAACACACACCTAAATGTCTATCAGTGTGATTTCTCAAGTATTTCTTTTGCTGTGTTTTGTCTAGTGCATGGGATGGGGGATGGGTGTTATGTTATAATGTTACATATACAGGTGGTTTTTTTTGGGAGATTAGCTTCTCCCATCTTAGCTTGGAAGGAATCTTTAGTCCTTTTGGGACATAACATCCTAAATTTTCTTTTATATTGCAGGATTTATACTTGGGATTTTAGGGGAAGGAAGGAATTTTGGACTTGATCCCAAAGTCCTTTTCAAACCATATTTTACTTATTTTCAAAAAAAAAAAGATTTTTTAATATATTTATTTCTTTTGTAATTTTTGAAAATATTTATTTTTTTAATATTTTTTGGGGATAGTTTAAAATTTAAGATCTAAAATTTTTTATTGAGAATATAAAGAAAACAATAAATATATTTGGAAGAGATTCTAGTCCCACGACTAAACTGATAAAATAAAAATGAAAATAAATAAAGAGGGAAGAAAGGAAAGAGCAAGGATTAGGGACTCAAAAGGAATCAAAATATTGACATAAAATCTAAATGTCCCTGTAAGACCTACAACTCCATTAGGAAGTGAAATAAAAGGCCATGAATGGGGACTAAAATTACCTCTATACCCATGATGTTTAGGTTGTAGAGAAAAATATGACAAGATTGAGAAAGGCCAAAAAAACACAAGGAAAATGAATGAAAATGAAAGTGAAGGGAAAGGAGAAAATAGCAAAGTGAAAAATAAATTAAAAACACTACAAAAAAAATAGAAATAAAAGGAAAGGAAGTGAAGGGAAAGGAGGGCCCTCATCTTGGAGAAGTGAAAGTTGGGGTGTTTATGCATGGCATTACAAGTGGCACTAGTTGAAGAGCTACCAATTGTGGGATGAAGACACCATAATGAACCTACAATGATTAGGTATTAATATATGATTGTGTTCTCTATGATTGCATTCTCCAACATAGTACTACTATAGGGTGAGATAATTTCAACCTAAAATCCATGCCAAGATACATTTATAAATCTTAACACACACATAAAAACACACATTAACAATGGAATGACTAGGGGATAACTTGCTTTTTCTAGGTGATGCGACCATCATTTTTTGAAAAAAGTGGGATGATTGCACATTCACCTCCAATCCACTAAAAAATTCTTTTAAAAATCCTATGCACAAGGGAAAACCTTAACAATATATTTCCTTACTATAAGGTACAAACATTCCACCAATAGAAATTATGACAAGTCACTTCCAAGAGATAAAATTATTTCCCATGTAAAGAGGTGTAATACATCCCTATTTTTGGTACTTGTCATCAATATGATGACATGGGAAGACTCACCAAGCCAAGGGGAATAAATTTTATATATTCAATTCCCTCAATAAATGGTTAAAAGAGCTAAAAAATGAAAAATGGTCGAAAACAACACACCAAAGGATAGTAGAACCCATATATGACACTAGAACCAAGGAAAAAGACTAGCATAAGTGTGCAAGTGTTCGATCTTGGTCTCAAAGTTATATTTTAGTGCTGCTATCCTCTATTGGTTGAAAATCATAGATATGTATTATAGTCCTCCCTAGCATTATAATCTTGACTCTAGCACTAGTGTGTTAATGAATCATAAAATCCAAGCTTAGTTTTGGTCCTGAATATGAGGAAAATCCACAAGAAATATAATGAAGGATTCATGATGAAAATGAATGGGGAACTTAAAAGGTATCAGAAAATCAATCTCACCTCACACTATCCCATGAGGAGATACATACTAATGGTTGGGGAGACCACTAGAGGCTCCAAAATGAGAACTATAAAACAAAGGGTGAAGGGGAAAGGTGTTCTACACCTCCCAACCCCCCAAGACTAGTTAAAGAACCCTAAACATCTCCTCAATGATTTAGTTATCACCAAGATACTATTCCAAAATTGGTAAAAAAATAATTACCAAGATCCAAGGCCAAAGATTGAATGTTTTCTATCACTCAACACTTCATTTTAAGCCCAAAAATAAATATGCTATATGCCCATTTTAACCAACATTATAATAAAATTTAAGAACACCCAAATTGACATGCAAGTTTGAATCTAATGCCAAAACATATATAAACATGCACATTTCCAATACAATCCATTCACTCAAGTAGGTTCAAATAACTTATTACAATTGAGATGACGAATCAATTTTCCTTCAAATTACACTTTTACAGTATTGTAATAACAAAATTATTGAAATGAGAAACCACTACAAACTTGTTCAAGATCTTGAATGGCTTTCCAATATCCTTGGACCTTTAATGGTGGTTCCATGGTACCCAACAATTGGGTACTCTTATATCCACTAATTCCATGCTAGGATATAGTCACAAAATACACATGCATAATCACATAAAGCACATTGAGATAATGCTTACACACATTCCATTGTTGCAACATAAACATAGTATACGTATAAAGAAACAATCACACAATAAAAATCACATTTTAGATTAGAATACAAATTCTCATTGGGCACAAACACCAATTCCATAACACAAGACACTAAATGAAACCAAATAGCAATATCTAATGCTTCCAAAGTTGAAAGGGATTATATGACCATACCAGGCCTATACACATCCTCTAGCAACACCATACACATCATTCTCTTAGTTATTTTTATTTACCCAATGTCAATAGTTTTCACTTCTTAAGGAAAATCATGAATGAGATATCCTCATGCCACTTTAGACCTTGAAAACTTATATGAGCCACTCCTTATGAATATTGAAGGCCTTCATCACAACTTCATCATGAATCATTACAATTGAGCATAACATGAAAAAGGGCATAAAAACATGCCATACAATTTTTTTGGCATGATCTTAAAAAAATATTATGAAAATCCAAGAAGGAGACTCAAAATCCCCCAAACTAAAACACCCAATTTCACATTGAAAAATAAATTTTTAATAATTATGTTTGCATATAAAACCAATAAAATATTCATACTCCATTAATGAACCTAAAAAAATTTCCATTTAAAAAAAAAAAACTTTCAAGAAATGAAAAATGTCATTTTGTTTCAAAGGCGAAAAAAACGTAATTCAAACAATAAAATTCTAATTTTGAGCATTTCTAAATAAATTGGCATGGTGAGTGCACAAAATGGTATTTTTTGAAAATACTAAATAAATTAAAAATTATACTAATGCTCCAAATTTCATTCTTAAAAGGAAGTCCAATTCTCCCTTAAGGGTGAGCATGTCATCCACTAAGAGAAACAACTCAATAAATAAGGAGAAGAAGAATATTACCTCAATTTGAAAAACACATAACAAATGAAAAATCACAAAATTTCACCATAATTAATGGAGTTGATTCCTCATACACACCAAGCAACCTCAACAATCCAAAATCTAAACCATTCCCAAGCTTTCAAATTTTCTAATGAGTAATATCCCCAAAAGGTTTAATTTTAAAAGGGGCATTTTGAAGTAATTTTCTTTCAAAAATATGAATAATTCCCATAAAATAATTGTTATTTTATTTTTATCCAACACCATTAATTGGTTTCCAATATATTTATTGAAATGATTTAATCAAATATATATACATTCCCAACCAAAGGATTTTTTTTAAATAATTAACTTTATTTATTTTCCTTTTCCCCAAATTATATAATTTTTTCACTATACAATGTAAAATTACTTAATTTTTATAAATTTTCATGTGAAACAAGGAATCTATACCATCAATTAAGTCAAGAAATTATTGGTACCTTAAAATATGGGAAAACTCTATAATTTCCTCTTATTCAAATCAAGATCAACATATGGTCAAGCATGACACATTTGTACTTGATTCAAGTATAATCAAGGAATTAAAAAATGAAGAGAAAATATGGCATCTCCAAAATAACCACCATTGGGGAATAACTTGGACTTGGATAAATCAATGGAGAAATAACCAAGTCTTACATCCACTTGACAAACATGTTTAAATTACCTACTTGTCGTGATTTTTCACCAAGAGAACTTAAATAATTGGTTTTTTAACATCAATTATGTATTTATATCATCCCATGTGTTCATTTTGCATCAAATTGCATTGGGAACCTAGTCCTCCTATGAACTATACACGTTCATCTTGCAACATCATATCTCAAGTGCATAAGTGAACTTTAAAGGATTTTCTAGATGGCTACAAACTAGGGCTTACTCACAAACAAAACAACTTGTACTTTTATTGGTTTTACTAGATTATCATAAGTCTTGATTTGATTAGGATAAAAGTTTTAAGACTAAAGTATAAGACCAATAGTCAACCTATTAGTAATTAATTTAAAAACATCTGAGGTTAGGTCAGGTTTAATATGGGTTTGGTATTTTTTTGTCCTAAGGGGTTAAAAACCCTTAAGTTTAACTTCACCCTTACTCAAAGAAAATTTATGAATATTTAATTAGTAGATAGATAACATGAGCCTTGAGGGATGACACACTTGTCATACCCCCTTTTTATACAAGAGAATGTAAACATAACCATTTTCCCTTCCTTTAAATACTAATTATTTATTTATTTATTATTATTACATTTGTTATACATTAAATTCTATCTCTAAGATGCAGTATCATAATTAAGGAGTGGTATAACTTAACTAAAATATTTAACATACCTTTAATGCAATTGATTAAGTTCTTCGAGTATGGAAAAAAATTTATATGTTATCTTCTAAAATGTCCATCATTATTAATAGAGTTTTAGCATAAAAAATTGTCATCCTTGATAATTTCATGTTAGGTTTAGCTCTCCTATATGTGCTTGGACCTAATTATGCGTTAATTTTTCATTATAAAAAATCTTCGAAAAATCAAACATGAGAAATGAAATTATGGATTTAATATTTTGCACCTAACACTTTTGATCCCAAAATCTAGTTTAGGGTGCATTGTGCCATAGACCAACATTTTTGGCTCCCAATTTGAATATGTCGATGTCGGTAATTTATTATTTGAATTTATCATTTTAATTTTTTAATTTTATTTTTTTAGGACAAAGGTGTAACACTTATATATAATATATTAATATATGAAAAGGAAAGTACATAGGAAAATCTAGGCAATATCATTTGGCATAAAAAAATATAGTTGCCTTAAAGGCTAAAAACTAATCCCCTTTAATGTGTACAAGGGAGAAAAAATCAGGTGCCAAAGACAATTTGAAAAAAGGATTCTTACATTTTTCCTCTAGTGTCCAGTGGTTGTCCTCAGAATCCATCTTAGAAGATGTAGATTTACTCAACAAAATGTCTAGATTCGAATCCTCTACATGACTCTTTTGTGCCACAACTTCCTCATGATCCCCAAGCTTGTTTGATTTCAGAAACATCACACCAGATTTTTTTGTTGGAGCCACATATGAAGAAAATTTCAACCCAAGTGGAGGAAACTTTGTTTGATCTTGTTTAAGATTGGAAATCTTCACATCATATTGTTTTGAAATAGTTTTTAATGGAGTAGGATGATCAATTACTTTCTTCTCAATTTGAGGGGGATTTGAGAGGGAATCTTTCCACCATGAAGCCTATTTTTTAGTTGATTTAATTTTGTTGTGACATGCTGCAACCACATGACCTATTTCAAAACATCTCCTGTACTGAAAGGGAAGTCCCTCATAATCCAACAGTTGATTCCATGAATGGCCAACAAAATTAAGAATTATATTATAATGCAATCAACAATTTAGAAACCAAAGAGGTTTGTCAATTATTGTAGCCATCCTTCATAAAATCAACGCTCAAAACAATTTTTAAGTAAAAAATTCCAGGATAGAATATTTTATTGCATTTAATGAAATATTGAAAGTCTACATTATCAGAAAAATAAAAAATTCAATTCAAATTGGAAGATCCATCTACAACTACAATCAACTAAAGATAGAATTCAAAACCCATATGCAAACTCCCACAAGCAAAGTTCTGAAAGTCACCAAAAATCACTATAGTTCCACAAACCTATCACTTTTGTCCATCACTACTCCCTGATTGTCACAAATATTTTAAAACACCTTTTGGGTTTGGTGTGCCTCATTGTCATCTTTCTGAATCATTTTTAAATTCTCAATTTCTTTTTGGTATGAGAAATTTATGCCCAATTTACTAAAACTAGGTCTCACAGTCATGACCCAGGCAATATTCTCTTTAAAAAAATTGCAGTTAAAACTCTACCTCTTCCATTATGGCATGGAAATTCATGCAATTATATTTTAATTGTTCTTTCATGACAATTTTCAAATCTTTTCCTAAATTAGCATCCATTATCTCATTCCAAAACCTCCACTATCTCAAGCACTTGCACCAAGAAGATTTCATCACTTACAAAATAATTTAATATTGAAGGAGCATGAGGAGAAAAAAATTAAAAATAAATCATGTTTGCAAGTCCATAACCAAAAGAAAGAAATTAAAATAACACAAATAATTTTGGTGTGTAGGATTTCCCGTGCACCCAGATGCTTCTGTATCAAACACCCAAGGTAAGAATAAATGTTCCATGAGTTGGAGCTCATGAACATTTAAAAATTTGGTGCTTGTTCTTCAGCCATCTTTCCTCCTTATCTACCCATTTCTTTTTCTTCATCCTACTTTGAAAATTCCTTCCTCCTTCCTTCATCCTTCCTCTCTTTCTTCCTCTTATGAAATTTATTTCAAAATACCAGTGTTGTTCTTTCTACCCTACTTCTTCACTATCAACACTTGGATACAAATTACCATTGAGAAATTGATAGAAGTCAAAGAATTCTATTTGCACTTCTTTCACACCTTGTCTTCCTTTATCTTCCTCTTATATGTCAACAAAATTTAACATACCATATTGTTCTTCATTATGTGACCTGTTATTGCTGCTCCTAACCATCTTTTCCATTTCATTTTATTTTACCAACTCATCAAAATACAAATTAGTTTGAGCATCAACTTCAACAAATTTTGAAAATCAACAAATATCTCAATCTTCTCTTCTTTCCCTACTAGTGTATCAATCTCATATCCATTATTATAAACCATATAATTTTTATATAAATCAACCTCTTCTTTATTAGCAAATAATTCTAAAAATTCAAACTTTACCTAAATATTTGTTGCAACTTTTGTTTCACCTGTCATTAACACAATCCACTCCTCTATTGTTGCAATCTGTATTAATAAGTCACCTTCTTCTTCATTTGTTGTTTCTCCTTCCATTTCCTTATTCACTATCTTCTCCATAAACTCTTCTTCACTCTATTTTCCCAAAAATTCTAATGTTTCCAAGTTCTTTTGTAAACACGTAAAATGTCCTGATTGATTCTATGCATCAGATTTTGATGAACTAACATCGTTTCTTCTAACAATTGAATAATCAACATTATTTAATTAAAATCAGTAAATTCAGCTATTAATCAAATAACTAAATTTATCTGATTAATTCATCCTTCTTCTAACTAATTATTCATCTTATTTAATTAAATCAAAATCATTTAATTAAATCCTCTCTTAATCCTCCCATTTGATTAAATCAGTCAAATCAAATATCACATCTCCTAACTCACTCCAATTAATTAATTCTGGATTAATTAATCCTAAATCAGCTTTCTAATCATCATTATCCAATCCTCCATCTTTTAACTCCTCAAGAGTTTAATCAACTCATGGTCAACTGACCAGGTTGCACATGAAAATAATTTCAATTAATTATTTAATTCATCTATTTTCCCTCACCAAGGCATATTCCAAGGAATATTCCTCTCAACAACCTCTCATTCAATTTCTATCCAAAGTTTTTCAAAAGACTATCACATCCTCTTACATTTGCAATAAATTCTCTTACAACCTTTCAAATCCTCTTACATCCACTCAAATCTCATTCAATTCCTCTTAAAAAAAATTAAATTCTCAACCAACAACATTTACTTCTCTTCCATCCTCCTCCACTCACACATTTCCCAAAATGTGCTCCACCCTCATCCAATACAATTGTGACACATGGCACATTCTCATTGGCTCTCAATTTATCCCACATTCACCAATTTCCTCCATTCTTCAACCCTCGGAGTCTATAAATAGAGGCATCCTTTTCATAATATGAATCCACAACTTCATGAATTTCCATTATAGTCATTTGAGTCCATAGTATTTTAATTATTTTCAAGCATTGTAGCTAGATTATAGTCAATTTCACTCTTGGATCATCAACAAATAATAAAGCTTATACAAGGGATTGGGAAAGGGCTTCTTTCCACATCAAAGGAGCACCACTCCCCCTATGGGATGGAGGTTTAGCTAGTTCAATTTGAGTTACATGTTATCTTTCATTGGTTTCTTGTTATTTTCGTGTTTTCTCTTGAATTTTGCTAAAGAATTTTATAGAGAGCATTAGATTTGAATTTCTAACATGTTTGACTCTTGTTTAAGGATCTATTGTTAGTTTGTGTAGGTTTTGTGATCACATTTTGGTGCTAGAAGGAGGGCTGAGCAATCTAACATTTTCAATTTCACCTAATTTTTCTATTTTTTTGCAAACACAGGAATACGATGTCACCTTTCTGCAAATGTGACGCTGCAAAGTGTCGCTTTTGATCTACAACACTACCTTCACCACGTTGCACCACATATGCATGCCTTTTTCATGCCACCTGTGATTCATCATTGCTTTTCATTTTATGCTTTCTATCTTAATTTCTCACCGCAGAGCTCCACTTTTGCAATAGTGCTGCATTCGCGCTCTCTATTTCTTTAGAGCACTACTTCTATTTTTTAATGCTGCATTTGACAATTCCAGAGTGCCACATTTGCAGTCCAGCATCGCATTTTCCAAAAACAAGGGAGGACAAAAATTTGAAGTCTTAAAATCATTTTTTAATGCTCTTTGTGATAATCTTGGGCTTTAATTTTTGCAATTCATTTCCTAGGACCAACTAGATTCAATTTTGGGCTTAAAATTAACATACAACTCAAGATTTGTCAAGTTGGTTAAAATTGAACCTTTACACGTACTAGAATTTTTATTTTGGTCTAAAATTGAACAATCAACTTTCACACTCAAATTTGGTGCTATAAAAAGAGCTCATTTATTGCCTTTGAGGACTAAAAATAATTTGTGTTTGCTTTGTTTTGTAATCTTCTCTACAAAATCTTGTCATTTGAATGTGTATGCACTTCTCTCATGCTTCATAATGATCTTGAGAATCAAAAGAATTTTGGTGACATTAGGTTGTCTAAAAGATTTCCTCCACATTTCAAATTTGGGTTTTTAAAATTGAACAAATCTTGCTAGTGTGAGAACAGGAATAGCGTGTGTTCTCTCTTTGTTCACACAAACAAAGCTTGATCAAACTATGGATGTACTTACTCATTATTGTTCACCTTTAGAGGGGCCTTCCTAAGACCAATTTGAAGGCAACTCCAACCGGTATATAAATGGATGAGACTAAACTGTCAAGTCCTCATGGCATGTAGGCCTTAGTTGTACAATGTCTTCTAGAATGGGGTACTACTGTAAAAAGTATAAGAGACCCTAGTAGGATTGATTAAATCCATTAGTGCCTTGTTGGATGCTCACAAGGTGCCATGTCCACGATTACCCTAACTAAGAACCAATTTTTATAGAAGCAAAAATCCCTAATATTTGTTGGTGCAAGAATGGTCGTTCTGAAGCCATCCCACATACTTACGGTTCTAAGTAGAGATGAAAAGTTTGTCATGGGAGATTCATGAGAAATTGAAGCTTGGTTGACCCATAGAAGTGAGTGTCATGGAGGGGAGCCAATGTGGTCAAGCTTCTAATCATCCACACTGAATAAGTGCAACTGGAGAAATCCAAGTGGGAATTCAACAAATATAGCCATTTCTATCCTAGGGTTGTTCAATCTTTGAGTCAGTTTAACACATTGCTTGGATCAAAAATCTTGAAAACAAACATTCAATAAGATCATCAAATTTCAATCCCTTTAGAAAGAGAAAATATCTTAGAAAAGTCCAAGTATCACTTCTTGTCCCTAAGGATTCTATCCTTAGAAGGCTTCTAAATATTTGGGCCTATATCTCAATTTTCTCTCTCTAAAGTCAACATTTGGAAACTATTGCCTTGATTCTCTTGATTTCCACATAATGGACCTTGTGGGATGAAAATAAATTGAGATAGAAATTTAGTTGAAAAGCTAAGCAAGAAAGTGTTTGTGGTAAAAAGAATCCATTAAGAAAAGGTAAAAGAAAAATTGAACCCCACATATGTGTTTGTTCAAATGATTTCCTACATGATCAAAGTCCCAAAACCAAAGTCCATCAATCATCACAAAAATCTTAGTCCAAGAAATCTCACGAAATGTTAGTCTATGCTTTATCAAGTTAGGGAAATATTGGTCTATAACTTTTACAAACATGCATCAAAGGACAACCAAAACTTTTATTCATTTTATTATTGTCAAAACTCAACTCTCTTCCAATGCTTTGAGTATCTCACTTAGGGTTGAAAAATTTCATAGAAGTAAAGCATGTTCTTCAATACCAAGGTCTTGTAAACAAAAGTCTCTTTAGGTTCACCTAGGATAAAAATAAACACTTTCATCCCTCCCAAAACATCAATCAAATCCCATCTCACAAACAACTCTTGGAATCTTGGAAAAAATCCTTCATACTAGACTTTTGGAAAATCCTTCAAATCAAAATAAAAAAATCATCTTGTTTGGCTAAGTGTTTTTGGATGAATCCTTCTTCATACACTTAGTTAAATTATCATCTTTTTGGAAAATTTTATTCCAAGGTAACATCCAACATCTTGGGGTTTATGAGTTAATTACCCAAAATCCAAATCAAAGTTCAAATAAAAATCCAAAATTCCTAAAGTCTAGTATTCCTCCAAGGTTTCTTAAGAGTTCAATTATTCACATCATCCATCTTTCATTTATCTCATCACCACTATTTTATCCTTAACATCTTAGATTTTCTCTTTTGTACCTAAAGTTTAGACCAACCTAATGAGTTAGAGGTTTACCTCCCATATTCCTAAAGTTCATCCTTATTTTATGGTCCAAACTAGATCTCAATACAAGAAAAACATGGAAGCAAACAAAGAAACATCCACTTGAAGTGACTTGAGTTAAATTGCACCTAAAATCAATCCCATCGGATCTAGCAATCCCCCACTCAACCTTCCTCAACTACCACAATATCTTTAAGAGGGAGGGTGCCAAGTGGAGGATGTCACCAACAATGTCCTAGGTATGACTCAAGATGAAATCATGGAGATAGTCCAAAATCCTGATAACCACAAGATTGTCAACAAAATGATGAGACTTAATCCTTCACAATACATGATTTCATTAGCAAAGGAAGGGGCTAAACTCCCTTCTAATTTTGGAAAAACATCTTGGGGTTATGCCACCAGTATCATTCACACCATCCTTCCAAAACATCATTAAATCCATCCCACATCCCACATCACCTCATGCTCCAGGTCAACCCATAATCACCAAGGGGAGTTCATTGATTCATGCTCTTTAAACACATCCCCTTGTAAACAACCAAGAATTAGATGCAAACACCATCTTGGGTCTACCAAATATCATCCCTCAAGACTAAAAACATCCATATGTTCCACTCATTTTCCATGACACCAACAATCCATCCACCTTTGCCACATCACCAACATATTCTCTTGATACACAAGTCTCTCTCTGCATGCTAACACAAGGACAAGTGGGTGTACTTGGACAAGGGGGAATTTTTGATGCCTCATCATCACTTTCTCAAGGAAACATTCCACCAATCCTCCCACACCATCCACCAGACAACCCCTTATCATCACTCAAACAGTACCTCAACAAACTCTCATCACAACATCTCACACCATTTTGAATCCTCCACCTCCACCACCAAATCCAAATGTGGAAAATCAATACAACATCACATTACAAGCTTCCCAACAAGCTTATCAAAAATAATTCCAGCAATTTCAATGTCAGCAAGCTACTCAACAAGAATAGGCACAACAAGCTAAACAAGCACAATAGGCTACCCAAGCACAAGTACACGCTTTATTGCAACAACAACAAGCTGCCCAAGCTACACAAGATACGCAAGCAACACAAGCCACATAGGCTACCTAAGCCACACAGGCCACCCAACAAGCTTAAGCTCAAGCACAAGCTCAATATCTAGCACAAGATTTGTTAAAAAAACAAGATTATCAACAAGCTTTACAACAATACCAAGCACAACAATAAGTAGCTCAATTACAAGCTCAACAACAAGCATTGTTGGTACAACAACAACAAGACCAACAACAAGCATTGTTGGCACAACAATAATTATAGGCATACCAACAAGTGTTGGTGGCACAAAAAAACTTGTAGCAGCCTCCCATGAACACACAAAACAACCCAACCATCACTCAAACAATCAAACCACCCAAAAACACATTCATCCCACCACTCGATCCACAAAATGATGTGTCTACAAAAATAAAATTGCTCTCACAACAAGTGCTAGACCCACAATATAGAAAAACAAAAAAAAAAAAAAGGAATTTGTGCCCTTATCCATTTGATAGGAGCATTATGATGGTTCCATTCCTAGAAGGCTTTGAGATATGGAAATTTGAAAAATATCATGGAACCAGAAATCCTGAAGATCACATCAGGGAATTGCATGTGCACTGTATGGAAGTTGCTTATGATGACTCGTATCTAATGTGGCTCTTCACTCAAAGTTTGGCTGGCCCAACAATGGAATGGTTCTCCCACCTTCCTCCTAGAATAAAAAAAGTTCCAAGAAATTGTGGACTTTTTCATACATAACTATTCATTCGACATAGGCATGATCGTGAGTCTAGAAGAACTATCTTCTCTAAAACAAGCCAAGGGGGAAACATTTGTATCCTTCTTACATTAATGGTGATCCAAGGCCAATAGGAGAAATTGGGCCATGCCAAAAGAACAAAAAATCGGTACCATCATCGCCAATCTTGAAGGGACCTTGTCCTTCCATCTAAAAACACAATGCATCACAATATATGACCAATTGATCCCCAAGGCACTCAACATTGAAAGAGCCTTTATTGCATAAGGGAGTATAGCTACACATCAGGACAACTGTCCATCAACCAGTTACAATGAAAAACCTCGCGCATGGGAAAAGAACAAGAATGTTACTAATGATGGTGTTGTTGACGCCAAAGTTATTATCAGTGCCCCGAGGAAAAACACATAATCATATCAACAACTGCAAGTCAACAACCAAAACAACACACAAGCCAACACATAATCACAACCCAACAATCAAGTAGTCAATAATCTAAATAATCAAGGGGAACAACCTCCAAGGAACAGGTATCCCCTTAAACAAAAATACACACCACTTGGGGAACCAATTGAGTTTGTTTTGCAATAGTTGGTATAGGAAAAACTCATCAAGATCCATATTTATGACAATTATCAAGAGCCTCAGGTTAAACCACCATGGTATAATGAGAAACATCTCTATGATTTTCACAAAATTAAGGGACACACGACGGCCAATTGCATGTGACTTAAAAATATGATTTAGGACCTCATCGATGAAAAAACCATAACCATTGAACAACTTGCAAGAAATCAAGATATTAAAATATACACGAATCTAATGCTAGATCACAATAAGGAAAACAACAATGGTAAGTTGAAGTATAATAATGTGAACCATGTTTATGACCATGTTGTTGCATCCTTAGATGAGATGGTCGCCATTGTTAACATCAAAGGATCCAAAGCTGACTATGGAGCCACCACATGTGGTGGAAGAATTACCATTTTAGGACAATCCCAACCACCAAAGGCATCCACCACCAATATGAAGTCAGTACCTAGTGGTTATAATATCTTGGATCAGAAAAAGGCCCCTGCCTAGATCTCCATCATGGAGTTACTGAAAATCTCACCAGCACATAGGGAAATCCTAGAAAAGGCATTGGATTCATCCATTGTCCCCACAGATCTTGATGCAGATTAGTTCCAAGCTATGGTTGGACATATCACCACACCACATCTCATAACATTTTCTGATTAGGACTTCCCAACACAACCATCTAATAACCACACACTCCATCTCAAAGTCCTAGTCCATAAGAATAAATTCAAAAGAGTCTTGGTGGATGGAGGTGCAGGGTTAAATATTTGTACTCTCAAGCTAATAAAGAATTTGGGATTCTCTGAATATGTCATTGAAAAAGGTAAGGGTATTACTATCATGGCATATCATGATCAAGAACGAGGTATGTGTAGGATCATGATAGGCCAAAAAGTGGTGATATGATGGGTATGTGTAGGGTATGTGGCTAATGACTTTTTTTTACCCAAATTTGATAAAATGAAAAGGGTTTTTAAAGGATATTCTCAACATTCCACCAATATAAATTGTGCTTTACTTTGAATTTAATAAATAATTATTATTCATTTTCTATTTGAATTACAACTAAAGTCCTGATTGATAGGCTGATTGAAAAACATATATAGCTTTCAAACGATATCACATTTTTTGAATCTGAAATGTGCATCACGTTCTATGCTTTTCATATTATAGGATTAAAAAAAAATAGAATTTCATGAAGTTTTGACCAAGTTAAGGTGGTCAGACATATGATTTTTTATATTTTCAAAAATTTGTAATAAAAAAATCATAATTAATTATTTACTTGGGAAAAATTATAAAAAAATATGCATCACATTGGGACATGAGTCTTCTACTTATATCTAAAATCTTATAAAAAAATATTATCATTTTATTGTGGTTAGGGTAGTCAGATAGACACCTACTTCTTATTTTTTCCCTAAAATTTAAGTACTACTGCATTGAAATTTCAAATTTTCACTAAATAGATTTGTTTTGTAAATAAGCGTAGTAGTTTATAAACTACATTCAACTTGCTACGGATTCTATTGTTACATATTTTTGAAATAATATAGATAACTTATTCAATTTTTTATGCCAAGTTTCCTAACTCTAATTTTTTCTAAATTTTTCACCACTTAAGGGCCTATTTTTTCCATGATGATCCTGCACATACCCAATGGGTGTCTCAAGGCACCATTCAAATCCCTATCCAAGTAAGACCAATGATAATGGAAACCACATTCCAAGTTCTTAATCTTGAACTACCTTGCAATATCCTCCTGGGGTGTCCATGGATTCATGGGATGTAGGTTGTTGCATCCACCTTCCATCAATGTGTCAAGTTTCCTTATCAAAATCAAGAGGTCATAGTCCATGGAGATCTTGAACCATTTTATTATTGCAAGAATCTGGAAGCCAAGTAATATAAGATCCCTCAAGTCTTGAAGAATGATGAGGTACCTACATCTCCATATATAGACCCATCTACCCTAGCCTCCACTTCCGAGACAAAGAAACCCTCCATTTTAGGCATCTTTGATATTAAATTCATTATCCAAGATAATGAGTGTGGGGAATACAAAATGAAAAGGAGTGCCTTTGTAATAGGAGAGTTACCTCAATCTCTTCAATCTCATGGGAAACCCCAAATGATTGACACATTAGCTCAAACCTTCAAATCAGACCCCTCTAGATTCAAAAGATGGGGGGATCTAAGTCAGGAAGTGGTAGACAAGAGGGATATATCAACCTTATTGTATCAAGATGAAAGGCCCATACCTAATCTTCCCATGGACAATAACAATAAAGGATTGTAGTTAATGCAAGGATGGGGCTATAATAAAAATGAAAAGATTGGTAAAAATGATAACGACCTACTAAAACCTATCATTCATGAGAAGCATATGAATAATATTGGCCTTAGATGTACCCCTCTAAAGATAACCATACATGGCAAAGGTTCCCTGGTTAAAAAGGTCAAAGCTCCTTTTCAGTTACAAATATCCACTAGGCTACCTCTAGGTAACTTTACCTTTGATATAAGTGATGTATGTGATGAGGACCACATCACTAAGCTACCCATGTTATTCAAGGATTCCTCTCTTTTCATGATCAGTACCCTATAGTTTGAACCACGTAACTAGACCAATCAGATAAAACTTGTGTATCCCCAACTCATCGATTATGACCAACGAGGACCACTGATCTTGGACATGTTTGAAAATGATGAGGCTCTCTCAAAATTCATGCCACTATTGAATACTCTACCATATGGAGATCATAAAGTAGGATTTGATATTAAACTGGACACACATGCATACTATGGGGAAACGATTGAATCCTTCATTCACAAAATTGAAAGTTTAAGAATATTATTTAGGTCTTTAAGTGAAAACCACATTGTGGCACTTTCTGACCAAAAAATAGTAAAAAAAAGGATGTATCCAATGTTGAAAACCTCTCTAAGGCACCAAAGGATGAGGAATTAAATCTTCCCCTTAGTGCTATTCATCAAGAAAAGTTAATAGTCTTGGCAGAGAAATGTAATCCAGTCAACCTAGGAACCAAGGAAACACCACATATCACCTTCTATGCATAATCATTTTTGATAGAAGAACAAGAAATTCTAGCTGCATTTCTGAGAGAAAGAAAGGTAAAATTTGCATGGACCTATGTTGACATGCCTAGTTCTTATCTAGAGGTTATGGTTCACCATCTAGCCATCTATCCAGAGGAAAAACTAGTAAGAAAAAAGTTGAGAAAGATTCATCCACAAATAGAATTACTAGTTAAACTTGAATTATAGAAGTTCCTTGACATTGGATTCATACGACCAATTGATTATCCAAAATGGGTTTCAAACCTTGTACCTGTCTCTAAGCCCACTAGGGGCATCTGCATCTACACTAACTTTAGATCTTAAATAAACCATGTCCTAAGGATGATTTCCCTCTCCCAAATATAGAAATTATTGTGGATATGATGAAAAGACATGAAATTCTATCATTAATGGATGGATTTTTAGGGTACTACAATCAAATCATGATAGCTAAGGATGATCGACACAAAATAGCTTTCACCTACCCATGGGGAACCTACTGCTAGAACATGATGCCATTTGGGATGAAAAATGCAAGAGCTACCTATCAGAGAGCTATGACTCTAATCTTCCATGACATGATTCAAAAAGCTATGGAAGACTTTTTGGATGACATATTAGCTAAATAAAAAAAGCGTCAAGATCACATAGTGGCACTAAGCTCCATCTTTGACAAGCTAGAAGAATACAAGGTTAGGCTCAATCCCAAGAAGTGTTTCTTTGGTGTGAAATTAGGAAAACTCCTACGGTATATTGTATCTATGAAGGGAATTGAGATAGAACCTGCAAAATTCAAAGCAATTCTTGAGATGGAAGCGCCAAGAGCATTGAAGCAGTTAAGGGGTTTGCAGGGAAGACTCCAATCTATTCATTGGTTTATAGCACAATTAGTAGAAAAGGCTATCCCATATTCTCATCTAATCCACAAGGGGGTAGCATACAAATGGGATTAGAAATGTGATTAGGCATTTAATAAAATCAAGGAGTACTTGCTTACACCACTAATCTTTATGCCACCAATTCTGAACAAGCCATTGATCTTATATATATCGGAAACAACAGTAGCCCTTGGTGCTCTCTCAGCTAAACATGAAAAAAATGGGAAAGAAAGAGCTATTTACTACATCAGTAGAACCATGGTAGGACATGAGTTGAATTACACATTCATCAAGAAGGCTTGCCTCGCAGTAGTGTTTGCTGCATAGAAATTCAAGCACTATATATTGGCTCATCAGACAAAACTTATCACCAAGATAAATCCTCTCAAGTATCTACTTTCTAAAGCAATGCTCATAGGGTGAATGGATAAATGGGTCATGATCCTAATAGAACATGACTTTGAGTATGTAGAATGAAAGGCCATTAAAATACAAGTAATTGTAGACTAGCTAGTAGAGGCACCAATATATTCAGAGAACCCATTGATATCAGAGTTTCCTGATGAGTCAATCTTTAACCTAAGTGTAGAAGATCATTGGAATGTATATTTTGATGGATCCTACACATAGCATGGGTCAGGAGCAGGGGTCTTCTTCATAATACCACAAGGAGATTGCATACCAAATTCATATAAGTTATCTTTTCCTTGCACCAACACTATTGCAAAGTATGAGTCTCTTGTCATAGGACTCAAAATTGCAGTACAATGGTAGATTATGGAACTAAAAGTCTATGGGGACTCATAGCTTATCATCAACCAGGTTAATGATGAATACCAAACAAAAGATGAAAAGTTGACACCATACAAGAAACTAGTGGAAAGCCTCAAGGAATTCTTCATAGGCATCACATTTGAGCAAATTCCTAGAGCAAACAACAAAGCAGTTGATGCTATGGAAACAATCAGATCACTACTGGATATCCCATGCAATTTCCATAAACATGAATTCCTAGTAGAGCATCTTCTCGTACCATCTTTCAAGGTACTAGAGTCTGAATTCATGTGTGAAATCATTGGTCCTAGTGATCCTTGGTACCATGACATATACACCTACTTGAAAATAGGAGTCCTCCATGTTGATATCACCCCAAACCTAAAAAGAACATTTGTCAAGAAGTCGTCCCGTTTCATTATCTTAGGTGACACCCTATACCCTAGGAGTATCGAAGAAACCATTTTGCAATGCCTTAACCTTGAGGAAGCTTTGAATACTTTAACTGAGGTACACAATGGAATTTTTGGGTCACATTCGACTGGTATGACCTTGGCCAAATTTTTTTTGAGGACTGGGTACTACTAGCCTACGATGGAGAAGGAAGCTCATGACTATGTCTAAAAATGTTTACAATGTCAACAAAATGGGGACCTCATCCATGCACCAACTCAAGAGCTCTAACTGATTATAACACCTTGGCCCTTTTCACAATGGGGGCTTGATCTTATTGGTAAAATCACACCCACCTCATCCAATGGACACAAGTTCATTATCACCGCCACTGAGTACTTCATGAAGTGGGTAGAGGCCATTCAAATGACCTACATCACATGGAAGTAGATTTCCAAGTTCATCCTGAACTACCTCATTTGCTGCTATGGTGTCCCAAAATCCCTTATGTCAGATAACGAGACACCATTCAAAAACTAGGATGTTCAAGAACTATGCCAAAAATTCAATATCCAACATTGCTTCTCCACTCCATATTATCCCTAGGGAAACAAACAAGCTGAGGCTATGAACAAAACCATCTTGAAAATTCTAATGAAAATAGTCAATGAAGTTGGTCATGACTGGCACTTACAACTAAATCCTACCTTATGGGCCTATCGAATGAGTATCCACTCACCCACAAGTGCAAACCCATTCTCCTTGGTCTATGAATCAGAAGCCATCCTTCCCATTGAGATCGAGCTCCCATCCTTAATAATATCATTGTAGAATCTCATTACTGATGAAGAATATTGGGTGTCATGGTTGAACAAGATAGAACTACTAGATGAGTGGTGCATGGATGCCTTGAACCATCTGCAAGTCTATCAGAACTATCTCAAGAAGAGCTACAACAAGAAGATCAGGAGTCAGACCTTTCAAGTCTAAGAGCTCGTATTGAAGGAGAATTAGAAGAATGTACCAAATATAGATAGCAAGGAAAAATTTGAACCCAATTGGTTGGGACCCTTCATCATCACAACAAACTACAAATTAGGAGCATATCAGCTATCAACACCCAAAGGTGAGCCTCTACAAGAGACCATCAATAGCTCCCATCTCAAAAAAATTTATGCCTAAGCTTGCAAGGAATAAATCCAAAAAGTACTAAATTTTTTTTTAAAAAAAAATCCAAAAAAAAGGAAAAAGGATTGAAAATAGTAAAGAAAAAAATCATCCTCTAGTGAAAACCACTTCAGTGGCACTTTGGGCAAGTACCTTGGTGAAAACCTAGAAAACATGCACCTACATAAATAAGAACTTTCCATCCACCATGATCTTTATAGCTTGTCCTGCATCATTCATCCATCAAATTTCATTGATCCTTCTAACACCCATCTGCATCCGCATCATAGCTTGACCCTGTGTTTGTATCATGATCCCTCCTAGTACTAATTGGCACATTCTTAAGGTCAGTTTGTCCTACCTATTTTAGAGTAGTCTATCACATCACACTGGGGCATGTTATTATACCTACATTGGATTGAATTCTTGTATATTCTTGAAGTCTTCCTTAAAATTAAAAAATTCAAAAACATCAGAAAATCAAAAATCCAAAAACATTCATAAAAATTAGAAAACCCAAAAAAATCCAAAACATGTCAAAAATAAAAAATAGGTCAAAATTTAGAAAAAATCAAAAATAGAGTCATCTTATATAATTGCGGCTCTCTAAGCTCTTAACATAGGCAAGGGAATTATTGATGTGCCCTCGAGACACCCTAGGTCAGTCCTTTAGGAGTCTCACAATAAACTAGGCAATCTACACATGTTCATATCTCATTAATAAACGAGTCTATTTCAGTCAAACTACATGGTCTCTATGTGTATAACGTTGGTAATGCTAATCTTTTATCAGCCCTTGAGGCCCCTAGGATAGGTCTTTAGGTTAGGTTCTTGGTCAAAATCTCATAAAACACCAAAAATATTAGAAATGTTGAAAATTAAAAAAATTGTAAAACATCTTGAAAAATACCAAAAAACAACCTCAAAACATTTCAAAATACCAAAAACATTCAAAAAACCCAAAATCATCCATCTCGTTTCAACGCTCATCCACAATAAACATTCCTCATAATAAATGATCGTCACTCCCAACCTTTGGCAAAACAATCAGAAACAAGTTTAACAAATTGAAAGAGAAAACTCAAATGTTAGTGTCTCAAGTCTAGGTCAGTAAAGTCTAGGTCAGTAGGTACACAGGTTGGTAAACTCTTGGTATTAATAGGCCATCATCCAGTTAGTCTCAAAATCATCTGATAACAACATGTCCTAGGATGCATCCTTCCTACAATGGACATCAACATCAAGAATCATCGTAGTTTAGTCTTGGCTAGAGGTATGAAGAACTTTAGCTTGTTTGTTTGCTTGATCTTTGTCTTGATGATTTATCTTATTGCACTCATTCCAATGACCTCTCAATGATGTCTAATAAAAAAATATTTAGAGAGAAAGGAATGGGGCATTGATCATTATCTTTTGTCTGTTGTGCTTGTGGGATATTCTTGTAATATAACCTTGGTCGTGCTTACTTTGTTTGGTTTGTAGGGAGGGTGTTTTGGATATCTTGTTGACTATTACCTAGGATGGTTTTTCCTTTCTATGTTTTGGTCCAAGATGTTTGAAATATTTGAATTGCATCCTAAATAGGGTTTGGTATGTTAGATGTGAATGAGAATACTCCTATATGATCATCAAGTCAAAATCCATCACACTAGGCACAATGCCATCCTGGTTCTTTATACCTTGATGCATCATATCTATGTGTGTTATCAAAAATAAGGTAAGTAAGCTCTTTATGTCCCCAATTTCTGATAACAAATTATTATCATTATCATCATGTTTCTGCACCATCATTGTTACTGTATTTCAAGATCAAGGGTTGAGTTCTCTTTCTTCTATATTTTCCATACACTAATACTAACATGGTATCATGACATTCATAAATAAAAACATCTATATATACATGCATCCTGTATCCACAAACCATCAACATACTACAAATATCATCATAATAGGAAACATTAATCATCTCATTGCATTTTCATCCATCGTAATATACATTGGTTATTCTAAGCATCTCATAAACCATGCATTTGCATAAAACATTCATTGCATAAGAATTATCACAATCATCACATGTTGCATCGTGCATACATAAATATTGCATCATCATATTGCACATGGAAGAGATACTGAAAATGGAAATGGAACATATCATTGCATTACATAAATATATTTGCATCCATCACACAAAAGTGCATCTACATAGATCCATCATGCATCGATAGTATCAAATCACATCATAAAGCATAAAGCATCATAATATAACCATTAAATACATCCATCCATTCATCCATAAAATAAAATGAAATAAACATCACATCATATAAATGCATCACAAGTCACCTCATATATATATCAAAAAAGTTGAATGTCATGATACATCATAATTAGATATGTAGTATCATCATAGAATATACAAGAGGCTAGTCAAAACTCAGCCAATGAATGTATACAAATAATAAATCAGTTTGTACAAAAAAGTGTGTCCAAGTGTACTATCAATATCCTGAGTTTCCCTGGTTATATGTCTCTGTGATGGCTTCCCCGACTCTAATGGTGAGACCCTGATGGTCTCCCTAATGTGCATGCACGATGGGTACTGGTACGAACAATTTGACTAAGATGGGATAAATCTGGCTCCTGCCACTCCTGTGCCATAGGTCTGTAGTACACTTCCTTGTAATATGAGGCCTCGTGTATCACTCAACCATACATCTCGACTGAGACTATGGCATGTCCCTAAATCTACTGTGCTACAACCTCTAGCTACTGCCTCTGTCCTATCTCCAGTGCTAAGGCCATATCTAAATCTTGCCTTATCTGGAGCTCCTACACCACCTCCTATCGAGCCTAGTCCCTCTCCTATACCAATGTATAAATTTGGGCTTGTTCCTACTGAGTTTTCCCTATCAAAACCTAAATTTGTGCCTGCATCATTTCTATCTATCCATCCCTAGGATCGAGACCTGATGGTGGTCATGGGGGTGGCATGTGTGGCTATTGATGTGGTTGAACTAGTGGCCTCTATCTTATAGGTGGCACCAATGGTGGGATCTTTCCATCATGATCTCCACCACCATCCTGTCCATCCTATAGCTGATCTCTAGGCTGTTGTGGAACCTGTCCAATCTTGTGCCCTCTAACCTATCCTCTTGTCATAGTTGAACAATTGAAAAGGTCAATTGAATAGGGGCATGAACCCGCCAATATACATCATAAGCCTGGGTGGTCCCTACATCCACAAGACCATCAAATTATACCCACAACACCATGACTAGTTGTCTAAAGTCATCAATCACCTGCTGAGGTGGGATCCTCTATTGGCAAGCTGCCTCTCTGGTCCTACGAGCATAAATGGCTCTTTGTGTATCATCAGGTGCATCCTGCACCTCCTCGAATTGGAAAGTAACCATATCTAGGAGGTACCGCTCAACCTTATAATGCTCCCTCCCTTGCAAATATCGAGACTACCAATAGTAAAAGAGATGATCATCATCATGGCATCTAGGAAAGTGGAGCAAAGGCATCCACCGAAAAATTGTCATCTCATCCAGAACCCGCCTCCAATGTGAGATGCCTATAATACTTGTGAAGTAAAGGGTGTTCATCCCCCCATATATGTATGTCTTAGGATCATCACGGTTATTCTAGACATTTGCTATCTCTAGCCTCAAAATGGCAATGTGCTCATAGGCCCACATGTGAAGAAGGGTAACACTCGATCCAATGTTGTGGGCCCTGTTGTATACAACCTGGTGCATGTCATGATATAGTGAGGCCAAGATGACTAGCACCCAAGTGTAGATAGTCATATCCTTCATCATTTGGGACCAAACAACCCCCATCCAATGCTAAATCCTTTGGCTTGTTGGATAGGAACAAGGACTCCCGATATTAGTGCACTGACAAACAAACTCAAATTAGGGGAAATCCCCTCATATCAGCGAAGGTCTATCTGGTTATTCTCCACCTCATATGAATCGATGCTAAACAACTAGAAAATGGCATCACCGTTGGTCTCAACATCATAAATGATTTGCTCCCTGTGAATACAAATCCTTAGGATCCACCATATGTCCTCCAAGGTGATGGCGGCCTCACCACTCGGTAGGTGGAATGAAGAGGTCTCGCTCTGCCATCTATCAACCAACGTTGACATCATATCAAGGTGTGTCTGCACCTTAGGCATCTGAGCAATATGGAAGAATCTAATCATGCCAAGGAAAAATAGGGCCTGGTCCAACAAATGTCTTGCTCTATGTAAGAACTGACTCCTATGCTCCTTCAAATGGAGCACTGGTAGGACCTACTGCAACCAAAATGTGTATGATTTCAAAAATTTGCTAAAGGGACAACTTTTCAAAATTAAAAAATATTTCAAAGAGAAAAATCAAGTTGGCATGTCAAAGGCAGTGCGACATTTGCAAAAGTGACACTCTGCATCATGCAAATGTGGCACTATAATCAAAAGCGACATTGTTCTCTGAAGGAAAGTCAACATTTCTATGCAACACCAAAATCTCCTAGGGCCACATAGTGCCATATTGCAAAGGTGAGTTAGCATTATTTCCATGACTCTAGAATCATCTAGCGTCATGCGATACTCCAGTGTAAACATGGGTCAGCATCTACAAAAGCGACACCGCCCATGATAGAAGCGATGCCCTAGGGGACCACTTTTGGTCGACCTAAAATTCCCCTAATAAATGCACTAAAAAAATGAAAAATTAGAAAAGTTTCAAAAGGTGTATCTGATCCATTCGATGTCTGGGAAGCACATGAAAAACCATTCTATCAACACCTCAAAGCAAAATCACCAAAATATCTAAAGGTCAAATGAGCAAATGATTTGAAAATGACACTGTTAACCCCTTTTATGCAAAACTTTTAGGGTTTTTGAACCCATTTAATCTGTTTTTTCTTGAACGAAGCCCATTTTGATCTGTGTTCATCACCGTAAGCCTAAAATCGCATCTTGCAAGCTATTTTCCACTCCTGAATCATTGTCGAATATTTTTCACTAGCTCAACCTAATTTTGCAATTTTTACATGAGCTCTTGAGGGGGCAGTGTAGCAACATAATTCCTTCCATTGGGGCAGCAGTGAGCAATCAAAAAAAATAGGAAAATTTTGAATTTTGATCATGTCAGTGCTATTCCTTGAACTGATGTAGTAGGTACTTCGCTTCAAAGGGGAAAAATGTAGACACGTAAAATGTCTTGATTGATACTATGAGTCAGATTCTGATCAACTAATAATGTTTCTTCCAAAAATTGAATAATCAACATTATTTAATAAAATCAACAAATTTAGCTATTAATCAAATAATTAAATTTAATTGATTAATTCATCTTCATCTTATTTAATTAAACAAAAATCATTTAATTAAATACTCTCTTAATCCTCTCATTTGATTAAATCAGTCAAATCAAATATCATGTCTCCTAATTCACTCCAATTAATTAATCCTAAATCAACTTTCTAATCATCATTATCAAATCTTCCAACTTTAAACTCCTCAAGAGTTAAATAAACTCATGGTCAACTAACCAAGTTGCACATGAAAATAATTTCAATTAATTATTTAATTCATCTATTTTCCCTCACCAAAGAATATTCCTCTCAACAACCTCTCACTCAATTTCCCCCCAAAGGTTTTCAAAACCCTATCACATCCTCTTACATTTGCAATAAATTCTCTTACAACCTTTCAAATCATCTTACATCCTCTCTAATATTATTCAATTCCTCTTACACCAATTTCAAATTCTCAGCCAACAACATTTACTTCTCTTCCATCCTCCTCCACTCACACATTTCCCAAAATGTGCTCCACCCTCATCCAATAGAATTGTGACACTTGGCACATTCTCATTGGCTCTAAATTTATCCCACATTCACCAATTTACTCCATTATTCAAACCTTGACTTCTATAAATAGAGGCATCCTTTTCATAATATGTATCCACAACTTCATGCATTTCCATTATAGTCATTTGAGTCCATAGCCTTTTCATCATTTTCAAGCATTATAGCTAGATTATAGTCAATTTAACTCTTGGATCATCAACAAACCATCAAGCTTATCAAAGGGATTGGGAAAGGGCTTCTTTCCACATCAAAGGAGAACCACTCCCCCTATGGGGTGGAGGTATAGCTAGTTCAATTTGAGTTACATGTTATCTTTCATTAGTTTCTTGTTATTTTCATGTTTTCTCTTGAATTTGGCTAAAGAATCTTATAGGGAGCATTAAATTTTATTTTCTAACATGTTTGACTCTTGTTTGAGGATCTATTGTTAGTTTGTGTAGGTTTTGTTCTCACGCCTTCAATGGACCAAATTTCATTGCAACTTCATGGTTATTGATGAGTCTAGTTTATGGTTTAATTTTGGTAGAATTTATGATCTATTTGTTGAAGTTGTCATGGACCTTGATGTTTGAATGTTGATATTTCCTCAAAACTATAGACATTGGGCCTAATCTTGTTTATGTAAATCTTTAATGACATTGACATGTTATATGGACTATCTGTGTTAATTCTATATGTGGATTAATGAATGTTCTTTAAGATAGTTACATATATGCAATTATTGTTTGTACTAATATTTCCATGCAAATATGATTAGAGGTGACTAAATTGAGAAGATTCCACCAACTGGTCATTCACCATAACATTCAACAAGGGAATCATTCAAAGGTCAATGGAGGTCGATGGTGAGAGATTCCTCATGCAAATCGAGTTGTAACCACCTTGTAAATGGTATTTATTGTTGTTGAGAAAATTTATGCGTTACTGCTATGCTAAATCTATGTTAAGACACATATGTCTAACCAAATTCCATGCATGCGTAACTGCCTCTCCATTTTCTCTACTTTCCCTAAAATGGTGTCCTCCTAGTTTGTGGAGTTGACTATCTTGCTTAGTTAGTAGTATAAATGAGATTCAAATGCCCCTTCTCAAAAGGTTGTGTGATTTGATGATGTACTTGCATTCTTAGTTCTTAGTAATACAGTTACACTGCTCTATTGTACTCATGTTTTCTAATGAATAAAATAAAGTTATAAGTCTGTGCATCTGAGTTTACATTAGTTTTAGAGGATACTTATCCAAGGGGGCCCACTTGGTGAGCATTCCATCCTTTAGTTTAGTTTTGTTTAGTTATTAGTTTATGTTCAGTAATTAGTTAAGAATCTAGCATTGACTATTCCTACAGCCACTAGAATTCCATTCTGTGACTGTTCTTGTAGCCAAAGCAGACAAATTAGTTTCATGTTTGTTTGCTCGGATTTTCATTTCTATCATGCATTTCAGCTTAGTATAGTTATTCATTCATGTTCATCATTTATGTTATTCCTTTCCAAGCAATTTACTTTCAACATTGTGTCTTTCTTAGCTATATAATGAAAATGGCCACTTGGGATTTCTAGTGCACATACTGTGCTGAACCATTTCAATTTTACGTCCCTGGGTTGACAAGTTAAATGCACCTTCATCATGATTGAAATGGCTATTTAGTTTAGATGTCCAATCTCTAAATCATAGTTGTAAGCGCTTAATTGTTGAATCATTGTTGGAGGCCAACATTTTTGGTGTCATTGTCGAGGATGGTGTGAAACTAGCAAGTTCTTTGGAGTCATTGATATTTTTTCTTGTTGTAGTTATTTTGAAATTTTTTCTTAGTATACCCCTCATTTAGGAAAGTAATGACTCCCTTAGTCTTGTGCCATATAAAAATGGCCCCTTGTCACTTTCATGGCCTTTTAGGTCTTGTTTCATGGTATTTCATATATTTTGCTCTAATTTTATGTTGTAACATGGCTTGAACATGCATATTTAGGTACTAAAATCCAAATAATGATGTCTTGTGAAGGTTTTGTGAAGTTTTGTAAGACATTTGTACATTCTTCTAGACTTTATTTATTACAATTCAGGGTATGTGCAAGATCATGATGGGCCAAAAAGTGGCAATATGATGGCTATGTGGCTAACGACTTTTTTTTACCCAAATTTGATGAAATGAAAAGGGTTTTTAAAGGAGTTTCTCAGCTTTCCACCAATATAAATTATGATTTAGTTTGAATTTAATTAGTAATTATTATTCATTTTCTATTCAAATTACATCTAAAATTCTGATTGATAGGCTGATTGAAAAACATCTATAGCTTTCAAACATCATCACATTTTTTGAAGCCAAAACATGCATCACATTCCATGCTTTGCATACTATAGGATTAAAAAAAAAGAAAAATTGAATTTCATGAAGTTTTGACCAAGTTAAGGTGGTTAGACGTATGAGATTTTTATATTTTTTAAAAGTTGTAATAAAAAATTCATAATTAATTATTTACTTGGAAAAAAATTACAAAAAATATGCATCAGGGGGACATGAGTCCTCTACTTATATCTAAAATATTATAAAAATTACTATCATTTTATTGTGGTTAAACACCTACTTCTTATTTTTCCTAAAATTTAAGTTTAGAAACTACATTCAATTTTCTATAGATTCTATTGTTACATTTTTTTCAAATAATATAGATAACTTATTCGAATTTTTACGTCAAGTTGCCTAACTCTGATTTTTTTGATTTTTTTGCCACTTAAGGGTTTGTTTTTTCCATGATGATCCTGCACATACTCTTCACCTAAAAATCACTTTTTCATCACTTAATAGGTCCTATTTTGAAGTGTTGTAAAGTCTTGTAACATACTTTCATAGTTTTCTAGGAACATCTTCACTATTTATCCCCTTCATATGACTTATTTGACCCCTTTATGCCCTCATATGTCTTAATTAAGTGTATTTTTTTAATATTATCTTAACAAACAATGTTAAATACAACATAATTCCTGACACATATTTTTATGCCGTAGGTGGGACCCATTTTCCATGGGTGTTGAATGAATCCCCCTTAGCTCTAAATTCAAAATATTTTAAATTTTCCTTTCGGGTTTTTATTCAAAAACACTTAATGTCAGCCTGTGATGAGGTGTGAATGGTTAACTAAGGCACAAATGTGTATAAATATGTGATTTTCACCTCATTTTAAATCCCCTACAATTCTCCAACATTCACACATCATATTCAAGCATTCAAGCATCTTACAATATCTTATCAAGAAATACTCAAGCACTTTGGAGCAGCCATTAACATTACTTCATACTTGCATTATCAAGGGTTTGGTAATTTAATAGCATTTGCATGTTATTTTTTTATCATTCCTTTGCATTTCATTATTTTATTAATGGTTTGATTACCAAAAGTTGGGTTTGACCAAGGAAAACCCCTATTTGCTAACCCTAAACCATTTTTCCCATTTACATGTGTGTTTGTAGACCTAGGTATGCAGATTTAACAATTTTTTTGGTGTTGAAGATTAGTCTACGAGTCAACTAGATGCTTCAAGTCAAATCAAGTCTATTTTAAGCTTGGAGAAGGTTTTTTTGTCAATTTCATATAGAATTCACTTTGGCAACCCAACAATCAAAGATTTCTAGATCTAGTGTTGTAAAGTTGTCTCCTAATTTTTTAGAAATTTGGGAGAGGACTGATTCACCACCAGTGGTGAATGAGTCCCACCTTAGCACTAAAAATCTGAATTTTGTTAGATTCTGGATCCCGATAGAGAGAAACTTGTCTCTGATAGTTTTTCACCAGTAGGAGGAATAATTTGCCACCCTGGGTGAATGAGTCCCACTACAAAATTTTAGTGATTTCAGTCAGCATCCACAGCATTCTAAATTCATCAAGCATTGCTCAAGAGCACTCTTTTTCATCTCATTTCTTTCTATTCTGCATACTTTCAACATTTAGTTCATTGTTGAATTACACAATGTGTTTTCAAACATAGCATAAATCTCAATTTTGCATTCATATTAATTCATTTAAATATCTTAAGTTCACTTATTTTACTTTATTTAGCTTAGAAAACAACATACATAACATAATTTGAATGAACCCTTAGCATTTTTGGCTCCTATCTCTCTCCTTTTAGGTGAAAAACCCTAGAAGAGGTAGAGAAGCACATAGGAAACCAAAAAATCAACAGTTCAATTTTGCACCAATTCTTTGTGTGAGTTGGTTGATAGTGAGTTGATACCACATGAATAGAGGAGGGAGAAGAGATGCTTATGGGAGATTCCTTCCTAATAATCCTAATCCATTCCAACTAGAAGAGCTTCCAAATCTGCCAAGAGACGAAGAAGAAGAAGAACCATATCCTTTTGATGATGCATTTCCTAATTTGATCAATTCTGAAGCTTCCTCTGAAGACCAAAATCCGATTGAGAACCCATTTTTTTTGGAAATCCATCAAGTAGGCATGGGTGATGCAAATAGAAACAGACCTAACCAACCAGCTTTTCCTTTCCCCATTGCTCATCAAAATGAAGTGACAATCTCAAAATATCGCTGCTTTAGCCCTTCCTAAGTTCTATGGACTTGTTACAGAGGACCTTGATACTTTCTTGTTCGATTTTGATGTACTCTACAAGAGTTATGAGTATACCACTGATGCTCATAGGCTTAAGCTACTTCTTACCACTTTGAAAGAGGCTGCATTAAGATGGTTTATGAGCCTAAGCAGAAATATTATGGATACTTGGGAGGACATGAAGAAAAAGTTCCTTGAGAAGTACAAAGAATATTGTAGGGGAAGTGACATGAGAGGAGATGACATTTTTAGGATGTAGAAAAAGGAAGATGAGAGCCTGGAGGATTACATTTCAAGGTTTATGTTCTTCTTATAGAAATCTCCACACCACAACCTCAACAAAGAATCGCAAAAGTTGCTTTTCCTAAGAGGAATTAATGAGAGATGCGCTGATGCCTTGGACTTGATGGCAAGACGAGATATCACCCAAGTTCCTTGGGAAGACATCAAGAAAATATGCCAGAACTATTCTAGGGCAGCATCAAAGAAAGGGAGAGCTTGCAAATCCTCTATGGGTAAGTCATCTACCAGTAGAGTTTCAAGGATGGAGCTCACACACTTGCTGGAAGATTTCAAGAAATCATAAACAATCTAGCTACTCAGTTGGATACACTTCAGGTCAAGAAGAAACAAGAGGAGCTAGAGGCAATGTTGGCAGAATATTTAACTCACTGCAGACAAAAGAAGGACTACAGATGCAAGATGGTAGCTAATATTGATAGTAAGTAGATTTTACCTAAGTTCAAACCAATCCAGATTGAAGAAGATCAAGTCTAATATATTGTACAAATGAGGCCATGGGCTCCAAGATAGGGTATTCCACCAGATCCACTATCTTTTGTTGGGCCATATTTAAATTCTTATTCATCTGGTAACCAATGGCAAGCCCCATATCCATCCAACTATGGAGGATATCCACCACATCCTTGGGGTAACCCTTCAAATTCTTTTCATAATCATCAAAAATCTCCACCCCAGTGGCAACAACCTTAGGGGAATTGGCAATAGTTTCAAGGATATTGGCAACCACCTCCAGGAAACTGGCAGCAAACATCTCAATGGAGGGGAGGACAATAATGGCCAAACCAAAAAACTAGTTACATGCAGCCACATTCTCAGTCCCAACAACCTGCTATAATGCCTCCTCCTACTAATCCAAGCTCAAACCCACCTAAGGGTATGTGTAGGATCATCATGGAAAAAACATGACCTTAAATGACAAAAATGTTAGAGAAATTAGAGTTAGGCAACTTGACATAAAAATTTGAATAAGTTATCTATATTATTTCAAAAATATGTAAGAATAGAATCTATAGAAAATTGAATGTAGTTTCTAAACTACTAGGTTTGTTTAAAAAAATAAAATCTATTTGCTGAAAATTTGAAATTTCAATGTAGTAGTACTTAAATTTCAGTGAAAAAAAAGTAGGTGTGTATCTGACCACCCTAACCACAATAAAATGAGAATATTTTTTTATAAGATTTTAGATATAAGTAGAGGACTCATGTCCCGATATGATGCATATTTTTTTTGTAATTTATTCCCAAGTAAATTTTTAATTATGAATTTTTTATTACAACTTTTAAAAAATATAAAAAACTTGTATGTCTGACCACCTTAACTTGGTCAAAACTTCATGAAATTCATTTTTTCTTTTTTTAATCCTATACTATGCAAAGCATAGAATGTGACACATGTTTTGGATTCAAAAAATATGATACCATTTGAAAGCTATAGATGTTTTTTAATCAGCCTATCAATAAGGACTTTAGTCATAATTCAAATAGAAAATGAATAATAATTACTTATTAAATTCAAAGTAAAGCATAATTTATATTCATGGAAAGTTGAGAATCTCCTTTAAAAACCCTTTTCATTTCATCAATTTTGGGTAAAAAAAAATTTGTCAGCCACATACCCATCATATTGCCACTTTTTGGTCCATCATGATCCTGCACATACCCCTAAACCTACTCAGCTACTAGCTCAACACACGCCTAGCCCAATTAACAAACCACAACAACAACCAGTATACTCTGTTGATTCAAATGAATTCCCTACATATGTTGTGATTGTGAGTGACATCCACTTGCATTCAGGTACTACTTTACTAGCCCCTTCCATGCCCATTATTATTGATCTTCCTATGGAAGAGGAAGAGGAACCTCCAAATGATCCCATTCAGCCATGTGCACCTAAATATTTTGAACCAGTCCTAGTCAAGTAGACTAAACAATAACCACCATTTCCTCAGAGATTGGAAGTTGTCAAGAAAAAGGAAGAAAAGGAGGACACAACCTTTGATATCTTGGATCATCTAAAGCATATATGTGTCTATATACCTCTATTTCAGGCCATAAAAGATGTTCCCATATATGGAAAAGAAATCAAGGAAGCATGCCTCAAGAAACCAAGTAGAAAAAAGAAAGACCCCACTACGGTTCATGTGGTAGGACAACTAGCTGACATCATGCTTGGGAAAGTGATTGTCCCTAAGTACAATGACCCAGGTAGTCCTATGGTAGGAGTTGTTATAAATGGGATCCAAATAAAGAATGCTTTGATTGATTTGGGGGTAGCAATAAATGTAATGACTAAAGACATCCTATAGCAACTAAACGTTGCAAGCATGAGATCTACTCCTATTTTCCTGCAGCTTGTTGATAGTTATATTGTTAAGCCTGATGGTATAGTAGAGGATCTTGTGGTAATTCTAGACTCCTAGGAGTACCCAGCAGATTTCATGATTCTTTCTCCTAAAGCTGCACTAGGCGGGTATCCCATTATTCTTGGAAGGCCATGGTTAGCAATTGTAGATTCCTACATTGGATGTTTATCATGTGACATGACCATTTCTGATGGAAAGAGCACCAAAAATTTTGTTCTTTATCTTCCTTCTCAGTCATCCCATGATGAGGATAATCCCATATGGCCACATGTTGGTGAAGAGTCCAAGGAAGTTAATTATGTGGCACAACTTATGATGTTAGGAAAAATTCCTTTTATGCATCTTCAAGATGAAGATGAAGTATTGGCTAACATAATCCAAAACCATTGTGAAGTAGGTGAAGTATCATCCTCCCATGCATCTAGTTTTGTTGATTTAGTGAAGACACTTCTGCCCGTTCTTCCTATAGCCGCTCTTCCTATAGCCACTCTTCCTGTAGTTGGACTTCCTACAGCAATAGGTATGTCTTATACATTGTTTCCATATGAACTCAAGGTACCATGTATTAATGGAGCATTTATGATAGAGTTAACTACACAAGTGTAGGTTTCAGAAGGAAAATATATGAATATTAACAAACTGAGTGAAGAACAATAGTTGTTATTGGAAAACTTACTGAGGACCCACTAGCATGCACTTGCATGGGACTATCACGTTATGAAAGGATTGGACCCTAAGCTTTGCACTCATAGGATATACATCAGAGAGGGTTGTACACTAGTGAGACAACCACAAAGAATAATTAACCCTACACTAAGAGAAATTGTAAAAGGGGAACTGGAGAAATTGGTAGATACATGATTTATCTACCCCTTTTTAGATAGCCAATGGGTGTCTCCATTGGTGATTGTGCCCAAGAAAGGAGGAAAATGACAAGTTTTTTTTATTATAGGGAACTCAATGCTACCACCAAAAAGGACCATTTTCCCTTACCTTTCATAGATCAAGTTTTGGACTCACTTGTAGGAAAGCAGTACTTTTCTTTTCTAGATGGATTTAGCAGCTACAACCAGATCCAAATTGCACCTGAGGACTAGGAGAAGACCACCTTTACCTATCCATGGGGGACCTATTCCTACTTAGTACTCCCATTTTGCTTATGCAATGCACCTACAACTTTTCAAAGGGTAGTCATTAGTATATTTTCAGACATCTCTCTTCAATATATGGAAATTTACATGGATGACTTTACCACCTATGGTGCTGATTTCAATGAGGCATTGGAAAATCTCAGGAGAGTCCTAAAGATATGTGAAGAAATAAATATGTCTTTAAACAGTGAAAAGTTCTTCATGATGATCTAGGAAGGTGTAGTTGTTGGCCACTACATCTCTCATAAAGGAATTCAAGTAGATCCTACAAAAATTGAGGTGATCACTAATCTACCCATACCTTCAAAATAGAAAAATGTTAGGAGTTTCTTGGGACATACAGGAAATTATAGGTGGTTCATGAAAGACTTCAGTAAAATGGCAGCACCATTGTACACTCTCCTAACCAAAGATGCTAAATTCCAATGGAATGAAGACTGTGACAAGGCATTTTTTGACTTAAAAGTTGTTTTAACTCATGCTCCTATACTGAAAGGACCTAATTGGGAGATCTCTTTTCACATTCATACAAATGCATTAGACTATGCTATGGGAGTAGTCTTAGGATAGAAAGAAGGATCCATTGAAAATGTTATTTATTTTGTTAGCAAAAATTTGTAGGGAGCTGAATTCAATTATACAGTGACAAAAAAAAATGTTGGGAGTGATCTATGCCCTAAAAAAATTTAGGCACTACATAATAGGCTATTAGATCTTTGTACACACCGATCATGCATCCATTAGATACCTCATGAATAAACCTTTGATCTCATGTAGGCTAGCAAGATGGTTTTTTTTGATGCGGGAGTTTGACATAACCATTGTGGATAAACCAAGGAAGGCCAATGTTGTTGCAAAATTTCTTTCAAGGTTGACTACATTAGGGGACAATCAAGCCATAGATGACTCGTTTCTTGATGAGCATCAATTCTACATTAGTGTACAAAAACCCTGGTATGTTGACATAGCTAATTATCTGGTCACATAGAGAGTTCCTCCTCACTTCTCTCCAAAAGAGAGAAGGGTACTTATTGAAAAATATTTTCCTTTTCCATGGATTGCTGGATGTTTTTTCTATACTGGACCAGACCATGTCATGAGGAGATGTGTGAAGGAAGATGCAACATATGACATTTTGCATGCATATCACAATGAACCTTGTGGAGGGAATTTTGTAGCCAAGAGGACAACAATGAAGATTTTGAATACAATATACTATTGGCCCACAATCCACAAGGATGTAGGAAGGTATACATGAAAATGTGATAGATGCCAGAGACTGGGTTGGCCAACCAAATCTGATGAGATGCCACTTTACCCTAAGGTAGTAATCACTCCCTTTGACAAGTGGGGATTGGATTTTGTAGGACCCATTGACCCTCCATCAAATGGTAAGTCTTATATCCTGGTATGCACTAATTATGTAACCAAGTTGGTAGAGGTTAAGGCCATGAAGCATGTAAGAGACAATAAGTTTGCAAAATTTCTTTATGAATAAATTTTCACATGGTATGGAGTTCCAAGAGAAATAGTGATTGATCAAGGAGCTGAATTCACTTCAACCCTTGTTACAACACTAGTCAATGAGTACAACATAAGACACAAGAAGTCTACTCCTTATTCCCCTCAGGCCAATGGCCAAGTTGAGGTGACCAATAGATAAATCAAAGCTATTCTGACCAAAATAGTAGCTATCCACATAAAGTATTGGGAAAATATGTTAGCAAAAGTTGTTTGGGCCTACAGAACAACCTAGAAAAAAACTATAGGCTTCACTCCATTTGAGTTGCTATATGGAAAGATAGTTGTGATGCCCATTGAATTTGAACATAAGACTCTTAGGACTCCAGTAGACTTGGGGATGGATATCTCTAAGACCTAAAGATAAAAAATCATGTATCTAAATGCTTTGGATGAGATGAGGAGAGAAGCCTTGCATCACACAGATGTAGCGCAGAATCAGAGAATAAGGTGGCATGACAAACTCATCAAGGACAAGAAATTCTAGCTAGGTGACTGGGCACTGCTCTATGACTCAAGGTATCAATATAATCTGGGAAAATTGCTGACGAGGTGGTTAGGACCATATGAAGTTGTTGAAGTTTTCCCCAATGGTGTTGTTCATCTCACTACCATTGACCCTATCATATTTAAGTTGCTTGTCAATGGTCATTACCTCAGATTGTATCACAAGCCAACTTCCAAAGAGGATTTCCTATAGAAATTCACTTAGCATGCAACACCTTAACTTCCCGCAACCAAGGCAAGTGGACCTAGTGTCCCTCCTTTTGGCTGACTAAGGTATGTACCTTGTCATAATAAAGACTTCCACTTTTGTGGGAGTCCACTTCTTCACCCATCCACCCATTTTCCCATCCATCTCCACTTTTCTCTCTCTTCCATCACTTCACTTAATTCCACCTCGATTTCATTAATTGCTCAACTTATTTCTTAAAGGCGACTAATACTTTCTCCAAAGTCTTTGCAATGAATCTTCCACGAATCCAGGTATGTGCACATTAGTTGCTATATCTTAATTGTCTTTAGTGCATTAGTTTAATTAATGTGAATTAATATGGATGTTCACCATAGCATGTCATTACTCCCTATCCTTGTCAAATTATCATTGTCACCTTGCATGTGAGGACACATGCTCAAATTTAGGTTGGGGGGGAAAAAGATGTGAATAATTTTCCCATGTGTCAGTCCATGCTAGTCTATGTTAGAAAAGTATAAATCAAGTTGATTTATACTTTCATAACCTTCCTTTATTACTCCTTTACTACCATTATTGATCTTATCATAATCTTAAGTCGCCAGAAGGTAAAATAGAAAGGGAAAATTCAGACAATATTGGTGTTGGAAATTTAGTAGTGTTGCAGGAAGGAAAAAATTGTAGAGTGATTGTTGATTGCAGACAATGGGAAGTGGGTTAATTCAAAATTAACCCATGGTTCACAATGTATTATTCCAGGATGCACCCTGCCAGGCTGAATTCAAAAACTATGGGTGGTTAGACTATTTCATGAAGCTAAATGGTTTTAATGGAGACAGTGCATTAGAATTTTCCCAGACACTATCTGAGGGAAAGCCCATGGTAAAAGGGGTGGAGGTCATGGTGACTAAAGAGAGGATTGTAGAAGTTATAGGGTTTCCTACTGATAGTGAACACTACCTTGCTACCAAAGACATCAGGTCAGCTAGGGCTAAATTTATAGAACCTGGTGACCCTCCATTGAGTGTGGACAAACAAGGTGTGAAGAGAACCTCTTCACCCAAGCCATGGAAGCAAATAGTTTTTTATGTTATAAAATATATCACTTGTGAAGGTCGTCAGTCAAATATACATTCCATACACTTCAAAATCTTGAATCACATGAGGCACAGGAGGAGGATGAATGTGTCAAACATGCTATACCACCTTCTTTCAATCATGGTAGTTGAGACTCAAAAAGGTAGGGACAATTTTGTTTCCCACCATTGTTTGATCAAATTGTTAGTTGAGAAGTCTCTACATGATGTGTCTGAGATGACCTGGGAAGAATTCATAAATATTGATCAAATTAGACTAGAGCATTTGAGACCTAGGGTTTTACCTCAACCTTGTAGGTCTAGCAGGAGATTGAGCATGGCTGAAGCCACTCTTGGTGCTTCAACCTCTGGTGTAAAGCATCCTGCAGTAGAAAAAACCATAGATATTAGTTCTTCTAAGATAGAGCACTCAGACAAAGAAATTTCCTCTCTAGATTCTGATGATGATGTTCCTCTTGGAATCCTAATGAGAACTAGGGAATAGAAGAGAGAAGCAAAAATAAGAAAAGGAAAAGCTAAAAAGTGACCAGAAGAAAAAGAAGTACCAAGCTCTAAGAAGTGGAAGGCTGACATTGTTCATCCTACAACAAAAGAGAAACGTGAAATCCCTCCGATAAAATCAAGACCAGCTGGGCCAGACTTTGATATGCCTCCATAGGAAAGAACTAAGCCTAGAGAAACATTGATCTAGAGGATTTTTTTCAATTTTGAAATTCTCCATTTTCTCCAATTTTGGTATCATTAGAAAGTGCTCAGGATTTTGACTCCAACGCAACTGGAATGGAGTCAATCGGAGTCCCGAAACTCAAGATATATATGGTCAAACCTCTAGTCAACTCTTAGAACAGGCAAAAAAAAGGGTAAAAATCAAATTCATCAAAACTAGTCAAAGTTAGCACCATTGCAAAGTGCTCATCATCACAATTGGGCGTAGTTCATGTCATGGAATTCAACAAAGTCTGTATGGTGAAGTAATGGAAGGTCAAATATTGGGTCAACCCAATGACGTCAGCGTCCAGTTAGCCCAATGGCCAATTAGCCCTTGACATATGGCAATACCTCATCTCTCCATGTGGAAAAAATTAAAAATATATATATATATATAATAAAAAATAAAGTATATTATCTTTTAAAAAAATAAGATGGACCCCACCCATCCATGAGGGGCAGCCCACATTAAGTGGGATGCCACCCATGGTATGGGGGCCAACCCACCTTAATGGGGAACACATCCCCAATTTAAGGAGGTAAAGAGGAGGGGAGTGTGTTGGGACCACCACCCCCCATTCTCTCTAAAACTTAATTTTTTTTGCCATAAAATGCCTTAAAATAAGGCTATTTCATAAATTTTTAAACCATGGAAATTTTATACCCCTCTATTCGGGAATATTAGGAATATTATTCCTAAATTAAGGATCATATTCAAACTACATCCCCAAATTAATAGGGAATAAATCCCTTCGTAACCATTCAAATGAAAAAATAAATTATCTTGAGGGGATATTATCCTTTCGGGAATCATAAGAAGGGGATATTATTGGAGTTTTCTATATGTAAGGGAGATTGGGTAGTTAATTGGTTTTACACCAATTTTGGAAAAAAATGTAATATAAAAGTGGGTAGAATGGGAATGTGAAGGCAAGTAATTTTGGAAGAATTTTGCAAGTGTGAGAGATTGTTTTCCTTGGAGAAATTATTGTATTTTCGTGCTTTTGGAGAAGCTTGTTTCCATGCACTTTCGAAGTGAATTTGTAGATTTATTTGTAAGACCAAGGGGAGGTTCTATCGACAAATGTAACCGAATTTTTGGAGGAATAATTGGATCGTTCGACTCAATTAGAGAGGGTCCCAGAGACGTAGTCGTTCTAAACGATGAACTCCGTTATCAATTTCATTTGGACTCTCTTTTTCTCTCATTCTGTTCTTTCCTTAATTTCTTTGTAATTTCTTTAATTTAAATTCTTTGAGTGTTAAGTATTAATTAAGTACTTTTGGTTTGTAATTGTTAACTTAAGCATTTGAAGCAACTATCATTGATCCTTAAATCAGATCAAACATCACAAGGCGACATAGAAGCTCCAATGGGGTAGGTGAATGTTGAGGAAGACGACATATTTGAGAAAGTAGCAAACATAACACTAGCAAATCTTGTTGATATTACATAAAAAGTTGAGAATCAAGGGTATGAGGAAAATCAATAGTTCTTGCAGCATGAGCAAGAATAAGAACAAGAGGCCATGCAGCCAAAATTGGAAGAACAATCAGTACCCCTACAACCATAATTGATTGAACAACCTGAATCCCTACAGTTGGTACTATATGGAGAGAAAGCATCAGTACCAGGAAAAATGTTGGTAGGAATACATAACCCCCTAGTTTTACATTACACACAACAATTCTGAACTTATGGAAAGAGACACAAAGAAGGGAGGAGGAATGGAAAGAGGAGAAACGTAGGCTGACGAAGGAAATTCAAAAGAGAGATGAAGTGATTGAGGATAAGAATGAGGAAATTGTTGCTTTGAAGGAAAAAGTGGACAATATTGTAGCCTTGGTACCACAAATTTTAGAATGCAGGACCCCTCCAAAGGTCTATGCTCTACATTTAAACGAGAAATATATGTTTCTTTTAAGTTGGAAAGGATTGTCTCAAGTTTAAACCCTTCCATTGAGACTCCTATTGAATTTTTCAATGCTTATCGGATTGCTTCCCCGGAGATGAACAATTTTTTGTGTGAATTCTATTTGCATAATTATACTATGACTCAAGACCATGATTGGAATCCACTGTAGTATGTTAGGGATGTCCAATTAAGGGCATTTTTTTTGGTATGTGGCAACTAATCATGCTATACTATACACCCTGACATGTATCCTTATAGAACCCTAATTTGGAAGCTTCTAAGCTTGTTAGAAAGGGGTTTGGATGGGGGTTACAGTATGATGAAAAACATGATTATTCACAAGATTGAAATAGGTTTTTGCATTGGATAATAAAATCATTGGATGGTTGCGGTTTGGTGGATGTAGCCCAGATTGGGTGAACCACGTTAAATTCTTTGTGTTATAATTTATTCTATGTGTGTGTTAGTTTCTTTGTTTATTATTTAAATCTACATTTAATTATTAGATATCTGCTATTTCTAACCCTAACAAGTGGTATCAGAGTGGGTTTTGTTTTAATTATTGTCTGTAGGAAGGTCTCATAGCTGAGTGGGAGTAAGGGCAAATGAGGGTAAGAAGGTTGAGAAGTTTAATTAGAAGAACTATCAATTATGGAAGATGTAAATGGAGGACTATCTCTATTAGAAGGATTTATGGGGCCATTAGAAGGGAAAACCAAGAAACTCGTAGTAATGCCTGATGAGGACTGGGAGATTTTGGATAGAAAGGCTCTTGGCAGTATTCATTTATGCCTGGCACAATCGGTGGTGTTTAATATTACAAAAGAAAAGACAACTCAAGAGTTGATGGAAACCCTAGAAAAGTTATATGAAAAGCCTTCCACTTTGAATAAGGTATTTCTTATGAAGCATTTATTTAATATGAAAATGGTAGAAGGTGCATCAGTTACTGATCATTTAAATGAGTTTAATACGATCACCAGTCAATTAACTTTTGTAAAAGTAAACTTTGATGAAGAAGTTAGGGCTCTTTTGATTATGTGTTTTTTGCCTAAAAGCTGGAATAGCTTGGTAATGGTTGTTAGTAATTCTATTTATAACTTGAATACATTGAAATTTGATGATGTTGTTGGTGTTATTTTGAGTGAGGAAATTCATAGGAAAAGCTCACGTGGAACATCCACATCAGGCAGTGTTTGAATGCAGAAAGCAGGGCAGAACAAAGGAGAGAGGAAACAATTCTAGAAATCGTGGGAAGTCACGAGGAAAATCAAAGAACAAAATGTCCCAATCTAGAGATAAGAGGGATTGCTGCTACTATGGTAAGTTGGGTCATTTAAAGAAAGATTGTTTGTCTCAGAAAAATAAAGGAGACAAAAAGGAAGTAAAGAGGAAAATGTGGTAAGTAATAAATATGATGAGGATGCTTTGATTCTTTCCCTTGATAATGTTGATGATTCTTGGGTGTTATATTCAGGGGCTTCATTTCATGCTACCCCCCATAGAAGTTATTTTCTTGATTATGTCCAAGGGGATTTTGGGATAGTTTATTTAGGAGATAACAAACCCTGTCAGATTGTTGGAAAGGGAAGAATCAAGATTAAGTTGTAGAATGGGAATCATTGGCTACTACATGAGGTAAAGCATGTTCCAAAGTTAAGCAAAAATTTAATTTCAGCAGGGAAACTAGATGATGAAGGTTGTGTTGTTACATTTAGTGATAAAAATTGGAAGGTCACAAAGGGTGCCTTAGTGGTAGAAAAAGGTGTGAAATTAGGCACCTTATATCTTTGTACGGGTCATATTATTCCTTCTACTTTAATTGTTATGGAAAAAGGTCAATGTTTAGGAACAATTGTTGTAGTTCAACAAGTAGAAGATCATACAGTTGTTGTGGACTGTGGCATAATAGACTTGGGCATATGAGTGTCAAAGGTATGAAAGTACTTCATTCAAATAATGTTTTACCAGGTCTAAAATGTGTTAATATGGATTTCTATGAAAGTTGTGTGTATGGGAAACAAAAGAGAGTAATTTTTTTCAAGGATGGGAAGCAAAATAAAGATGAGAAATTGGAGCTTGTGCATATAAATGTATGGGGACCAACTCAGGTATCTTCTCTTGGTGGATCTCTATATTATGTTGCATTCATTGATGATGCAACTAGGAAGATATGGATTTATTTCCTTAGGCAGAAATCCGATGTATTTGAAACTTTAAAAATTGGAGAAGCTTGGTTGAGAATGAAATAGGTAAAAAGATAAAATGTCTCAGATCTAATAATGGTGGTGAGTATTGCAGCAAATAGTTTGAAGATTATTATTCCTCTAATGGTATTTGTAGGTAGAAAATGGTTCCAAGGACTCCACAAGAAAATGGAGTTCCTAAGCGTATGAATAGAACAACAATGGAGCATGCACGGACTATGAGATTGCATGTTGGGTTGCCTTTAAAAATGTGGACAGAGACTGTAAAAATTATTGTTTATTTAATTAATAAAGGTCCCTCTAATCCTTTGGGTTGTGGTATTCCAGAGGAAGCATGGAAAGGTAAGAAGGTGAGTTATTCTTTTTTCAAAACCTTTGGTTGTGAAGCATTTACACATGTAGATTCTGAAAATAGAACCAAGCTTGATGCAAAATCAAAGAAATGCATATTTGTTGAATATGACATTGATGAATTTGGTTATAGGCTTTGGGATTTTGAAAATCAGAAAATTGTGAGAAGCAGGGATGTCATATTCAATGAGAAAGTGTTGTACAAAGATCTCTTGTTTTAGCATGAGAAGAAAGAAAATGATTATGCAGTGTTGGATGATATTCTAAACAATGATGTTTCATTGGTTCTTCATGTTGGGAAACAACAACAAGAAATACCACAAACTCCTGTTAGACGATCTTCAAGGATAAGTAGACCTCCAAAAAGATTCTCTCCCTCTTTGTATACTATTTTGTTAATTGATGCTGGTGAACTAGAATATTATGATGAAGCTATGCAGGTGGATACCAAGGTTCAGTGGGAGCATGGAAATGAAGAAAAAATGTACTCCTTGCTGAAAAATTAAACTTAGGAATTATGAAAGTTGTCTACAGGTAAAAAGGCTTTACCAAACAAATGGGTTTATAGACTGAAAGAGGAGGATGGAGGTAAGAAGAGATTCAAAGCCATATTAGTTGTAATAAGATTTGCACAGAAAATGGGTATTGATTTGATGAGATTTTTTCTCCTGTTGTTAAAATGACTTCTATTCATATTGTTTTAAGTATTGTGGCTGCTGAAGATTTGAATTTAGAACAGCTTGATGTTAAAACAACCTTTCTCCATGGTGATTTGGAAGAGGAAATATATATGGAATAGCCACAAGGATTTGAGGTCAAAGGTAAGGAAAAACTAGTGTGTAGATTGAATAAAATTCTATATGGCTTGAAGCAAGTACCTCTACAATGGTACTTGAAATTTGATAGTTTTATGGCTGAGCAATGCTACAACAGGTGTAATTATAACCATTCTATTTATTTTAAGAGGTTGGATAATGACAACTACATTATTTTATGTTTATATGTTGATGACATGCTTGTAGCTGGGTCTAACATGGATCACATAAGTGAGCTAAAACAACAGTTAGAAAAATATTTTGCTATGAAAGATTTGGGGGCAGAAAATAAATCCTTGGTATGAAAATTTGTAGAGATAGGAAAAACATATTTTTTTTTTATCTCAGGCTAATTATGTTGAAAAGGTGTTGCAAAGATTTCATATGGAGAATGCAAAAACTATCAGCACACCTTTTCCTAGTCATGTTCAATTGACTAAGGATATGTGTCCAAAGACACAAGAGGAGGAAGAAAAAATGTCCAAGGTACCATATGCTTCAGCTGTAGGTAGTTTAATGTATGCCATGGTATACACGAGACCAGATATTGCACATGTTGTAGGAGTTGTTAGCAGGTATTTGAGCCATCCTAGATTTGAGCATTGAAATGTGGTAAAATGGAATCTCAGGTACTTGAGAGGTACATCCAATAAATGTTTATGTTTTGGGGGCTCTAATATTGATTTAAAAGGCTATGTTGACTCAGATTTGGCAAGGGATATAGATACCAGGTGGAGTACCATAGGTTATGTATTTACAGTTGGTGGGACAACAATGAGTTGGATTTCTTGATTGCAAAAGGTGGTTGATTTATCCACCACAAAGGCAGAGTATGTTGTTGCAACAGAGGTGGAAAAGGAGATGATATGGCTGTAACTTTTCATGGATGAGTTGGAAAAACAACATGCTGAAAATTACTTGTTTACAGACAGCCAAAGTGCTATACATCTTGCAAAAAAAAATTCCTTGCATTCTAAAACAAAACATATATAGTTGAGATATCATTTCATTCGGTCGGTGTTGGAGGATGGGCAGGTCAAGCTAGACAAGATACATACAGATGTCAATCTAGTGGATATGTTTACAAAGGCAGCGACAAGGGAGAATTTGAGCTCCTCTTTAGCTTTGGTTGGACTTCAAGGTTGAATTCAAGTATAATAGAGCAGTAGGGTCCAAAGGTACTTATTTCCAGTGGGAGATGTATGTATAGTAGTGTCATCCAGGATTAGTCTCCAAGTGGGAGATTTTGTTGGTGTGGAGCCTAATTAGTCTCCAAGTGGGATATTGTTGGTATGTGGCAACTAATCATGCTATATTGTACACCCTAGCATGTATCCTTGTCGGGGTCATCACTGAAAAAGGGAAAAATCAATGAAAAAAGAAAAAAAGCTGATTTTGTAGAACCCTAATCTGGAAGCTTCTAAGCTTGTTAAAAATGGGTTCCGATGGGGGTTACAGTATGATGAAAAATACAATTATTAGAAAGATTGTAATATGTTTTTGCACTAGATAATAAAATAATTGGATGGCTATAGTTTGGTGGATGTAGCCCAGATTGGGTGAACCACATTAAATTCTCTATGTTATAATTTATTTTGTGTGTGTTAGTTTCTCTATTTATTAATTAAATCTGTATTTAATTGTTAGATATCTGCCATTTCTAACCCTAACACATTTATGTCCTGGGTACAAAATTAGATCAGTTGGGGACAACAATACAAGGCTTATAGGAAAATGGAATCCAACATCCCTCTTCCCATCAGGGCTAAATCAAGAAACCCAAGGGACATTTATAGGGATTAGCACATAATTATTTTCAAACCTAGCTATGGTAATAGGATCATGCCTTGGATAGAAGCAGTTTATAGTGAATATGAGGTGGTGGAAAAAGAAAAAAAGGAAACTCTGAAGGGATACTTGTCACAAAGATGGAACAACCTAACTGATGAGCTAAAACAAGATGAGCCCCACTCTATAAAAAACTATGCTACATCACTTAAAAGAATTGATAGATATATATAGATTGGAAGGACAAAGGGATGATTTTGGCTTCCATTGAATTTTCATCCACCCATCCTAATGTGGCCCATGCCAAATTTCAAGTATTACCACTATGATATTGTTGTAGAGAGACAAAGATGGAACAGATTGGACAGACAACAAGGGTTCTATTGGGATCTTGATTCACGCACAACAAGCACTGATGTGGGATAGTTGGTGGTTGCAAATTTTAGGGCATTGACTAAGTAGATGAACAACCCTTCCCCTGTTGGAGGACCAAGAAAACCTTAGGTTGGGAGGAGTGATGAGTCTAGTTTATGGTTTAATTTTGGTAGAATTTATGATCTATTTGTTGAAGTTGTCATGGACCTTGATGTTTGAATGTTAATATTTCCTCAAAACCATAGACATTGGGCCTAATCTTATTTTTAGAAATCTTTAATGGCATTGACATGTTATATGGACTATCTATGTTAATTCTACATGTGGATTAATGAATATTTTTTAGGATAGTTACAGATATGCAATTATTGTGCGTACTAATTGTAAACATGGAAAATATACCAATTGACATTGTGTACCTAATTCTGATTACTAATACCATTTCATCCTAAATTATCCCTCGGTCTAGCCATTTAATCAAATTTTCTTATTTGATTGAATTCATCAATTTCCTTCCCTTAATTAAATAAATCATTTTATCTAATTAAGTCTCTCTTTTTTGTTAATTAAATCAATCAATCTGATCTAATTATCCCTATTTAATTAAATAATTAATTTTATTTAATTAAATCTCTAAAGTCTATCTATTAAATTAAATAAATTAAAACCTTATATAGTTTAATCTAACTTCATCTCCTCAGTTAAATAAATAAAAAATCTTTATTTAATTAAATCTTTAAATCACATCCTTCTCATATTTGATTTAAATAAATCCACAAATCTAAGTCAAACTTGTGACACCAACTAATCCCCTTCATTAAATTAATTAACCTTGATTAATTTAATCTCTTATCATGTCTCATCCTCTAGCATTTACCACTTGCACATGAAAATAGATTTAATTGATTTATTAAATCTCTATTTTCCTCAACAAAGCATCTTTTGGAATATTCTTCAAATTTGAATTCAAAAATCCAAGTTGACATGTACATCCAACAAGGCATTTAACTCCATATTACATGTCCTTTGCCTTGATCCAAGTTGCATTTAATGCATTCTTCCTTCCCTCTTGCATGTCATTTCAACAAATTCAAAATTCAAAAATATGCATTTATTGGCACAATCATCAAAACTTGCACATCCTCCATACACTCATAGGTTGACAAGTAGTCATTGGATGAATGTTAGTCCCACATTGCTCAATTTTGTACATTCATCCTTCAATTTCTTCTATAAATAGTAGGCTTCATTATTCATTAAATCATCCACAAATTATGCAAATTTACCATGCTCAAATATCTATCAAATTTCATCCATCACTATTGAGTTCTTAGCTAGGTTATGTAGGTTTTTAGCTTGGAGCACTCATCAAGTATCAACAAAGTGGATCACTCATCAATTATCATCAACATACATCAATCTTGCATCATAGGAGTTGGGAAAGGGCCAATTTTCATATCAAATTGGCACCAATTCCCCCATGGGATCATAAATTTTCTAGTTTAATTAGGATTCAATCTCTTTCATTGTTATTTCATTATATTCTTCATTGCTTTTTTCCTAATTTGAGCTATGTTAATGGATTTCATGGGGAATCCTTGTTCTTGCTTGCATTCTCTAATCTAATGTGTTTTTTCTCATTGTTTTGCAGGTATTAGGATTGAGGTTCACACATTTGGTGCTAGAAGGAGGGAATAATCTCATTTTTAATCATGTTTTTCTAAAAATTTCATGTTTCTATTTGTGTATAAGAAAATTCTAATGCTAGGAGCTCAGCGTCGTTGTTTTAGCATTGCTCATTCTCCAACGTCGCCATACAGCACTACTGGAAATTCAAACTATGATGCTTGAGCCATCCTACCTAAACCTTTTTGAATTTGAATTTTAAATAGTGACGTTGGTGAAAAGTGTGACACAGTTGAGCTCATTGGTCTGGACATAGAGCGCTGCTGACTGGTAAGTTGCACTGTACAACACCACTGAGAAATCAAATTGTGATGCAGTCATGGGTTGCACCACTGGTAGGGAGTAAAAAGTTGAAATTTAATTTTAGCATGTGCTTTTTGTCAATGATGAGTTTATCTTCTATTTTTTTCTTTTTAACCTCTGTGTTTTGCAATATTTGACTAATTTTTTCTTTCTTATAGGTTGGATCAATTAAAACGAAAGAGGAAGAAGCATGATGATAGTCCTTCACAAAATCAAAGTGTTTTTAAACACTTTAGTGTTTGTTTAACACTTTTAAGAAATTTTCATCTCTTTTTGCTTAGGATACTAATTTCATTTGGGTTTTAAAAAGAATCTTTTCAATTTTTTGCAAAGGTTTAAAACGAACATTAGGACTACAACTTACTAGAGTTTGTTTTTTTGGTTAACAATTGAACAAAACAAGTCTCATTTGTCCTTTGGTGCTTTAAAAAAAACTCACATGTTCTTTGTGGATTTAAAATGAACATGTGTAACTTTGTCTTCATGAGGGCTTACTTAAACTAACTTCATTGAAAAAGGAAATATGTGCTTCTCTCACGCTTTATAGTGATTTTGAGAATCAAAAGGCCTTTTTTGTGATTTTAGGTTGAGATAAAGTAATCACCTCCACACTTCATTTTGGGTTTTTAAATTGAACAAAACATTGTGCGAGTGTGAGTAGCACATTATTGCGTACATTCTCTTTCTTTGTGTTGCAAACAAGGATTTATCAAGTTACGGATATTGTCTTTACTTGATTTTTTTAATCTTAGAGGGTCTGCCTTGGGGAAAAAGTACTCAACCAATAACACTCTAAAGCCAAGAGTATTTCCAACTAGGATATAAATGTGGGTATTGGAATAAATGCCAATATCACGTGGTTGGCTCTGACGAGATGAATCCAAAAGGGGACTCTCGTTGTATGGGTCAATCTCCATGAATGGAAAGTCCTAATTAAAACCCATGTTTTAGAATTGCCAAAATCCTTGATCTACTTGTTGGTGTAGGAATTTTTTTTCTGAAGCCACCCCACACTTTTACGGTCTTTTAGTAGAAATGGAAAGCATGCCATGGGATTTTCATGGGTGTTGATGCTTGGTTGCCTCGAATGATGTTAAGGGTATGTGCAGGATCATCATGGAAAAAATAGGCCCTTAAGTGGTAAAAAAATTAGAAAAATCAGAGTTAGGCAACATGACCTAAAAATTTGAATAAGTTATATATATTATTTCAAAAAATGTAATAATAGAGCCTGTAGAAAATTGAATGTAGTTTCTAAACTACTAGGTTATTTTTTTACTAAAAAGAAATCTATTTGGTAAAAATTTGAAATTTCAATACAATAGTACTTAAATTTCAGGGAAAAAATAAGTAGGTGTCTGTCTGACCACCCTAACCACAATAAAATGATAATATTTTTTTATAATATTTTAAATATAAGTAGAGGACTCATGTCCCGATGTGATGCATATTTTTTTGTAATTTTTTTCCAAGTAAATAATTAATTATGAATTTTTTATTACAACTTTTAAAAAATATAAAAAAACTCATATGTCTGACCACCTTAGCTTGGTCAAAACTTCATTAAATTCTATTTTTATTTTTTTAATCCTATAGTATGTGAAGCATAGAATGTGATGCATGTTTTGGATTCAAAAAATGTGATACCGTTTGAAAGCTATAGATGTTTTTCAATTATTTTATCAATCAAGACTTTTGTCATAATTTGAATAGAAAATGAATAATAATTACTTATTAAATTCAAATTAAAGCATAATTTATATTGGTGGAAAGCTAAGAATTTTCTTTAAAAACCCTTTTCATATCATCAATTTTGGGTGAAAAAAAAAGTTGTCAGCCACATACCCATCATATTGCCACTTTTTGGCCCATCATGATCCTGCACATACCCTTAATGAGCCGTGGAGGGGAGCCAGTGGGGTCAAGCATCTAACGATTCACTAAATATAAGCATAGTTGGACTTGTCCAAGTGGGGACTCAACAAATATTGCCTTTCATATCCATAGGGCTGTGCTTATTCTTGGTGACAAAATGCTTTGCTTGTTCGAAAACATTTAGAAACAAACACTTAACATCATCATCAAAATTTCAAACCCTTTAGGAGGTAAATACAATTGACCAAATTCATGTGTTATTTTTTTCCCTTTGGATTCGCATCCTTAGATGTTTCTAAACACTTGAACTTACATCTCAATTTTTCTACCAAGGTCAACATTAGGTAACCATTGCCTTGATTTCCTTGAATTCCACATAGCACTTTGTGGGATGAAAAAAAATTAGGACATTGGACATCTAGTTTGGAAAACCTAATCAAAGAAGTTTTTGTGGTAAAAGCAATTCACTAATCAAGATGAAATCAATTGAACCCCACACATGTGCTTGTTTATCTATTGTCTTATGGTCTTTTGAGAAAACATTGATCTTTTGGTTTGAAGGGAAAAAAATGTTCTTCAAAACCTTGACCTTGTAAAAAAATCCTTCTTAGGTTCATTTAGGATCAAAATCAAACACTTCATCTATTTCAAACATTTATCATCCCATTACCCAAACAACTTTAGAGCTTTGGAAACATCATTATCTAGACTTGGGAACATCCTTAAACCAAATCAAAATCACCTTGTTTAATTATGAGTATGGGAATGCATCCTTTCTCATACCTTTAGTTAAAATCAACACACCTTTTAACAAGTTTATCCTAAATATCGCATCCAACATCTTAGGGTTTACAAGATCATTATTCAATCAAAACCAATCAAAATCAAACCCTAAGTCTAGCATTGATCCAAATTTCCTAAGAAAAACAACACTCATATCTGTCACCCCTTTTCATCCTTGATCTCATCATTGTTCCTAAACACCTTAGAGGTCACTTTTACAACAAGGTCAAAACACAAGAGGAGCATGGAATATAAACTTGATCCATACATCATGAGTAATCCAATTCAACCAAACTATCAAAGCCTTACAATGCCAATTGATTTTCAAAACTCACATTTATACAATCCATACATGGGATCATTATCTCCTACAAACCTCAATGGTAGAACAAATGTGAGTATGCCTAGTCAAAATTTTGGAACACCTTTCCCGATGGCAGATTTAAGTCCAAGTCCAAACCTACAAATCTATCAACCAAACACTCAATGCATGAGTCTTCAAATGAACAACATCATCCCATCAAATCCCTACATGAAAAATGTGAATGTACCAAGTACAACTTTACAAAACATGAACATTTTGAATCCAAACTTGGTAAACTTTGGGATGGATATGTTTGCAAATCATACAAATATTTTTCAAAGTCCAAACAAGATGTTAACGACTCCAAGTCAAGGTAACACCATGCAAAATCAAAGTTACCTAAATCAAGGCAATGTGATTCCCAACATCAACAATGTTAAATTTCAACCCATGATGCCAAATCTAAACATCATCCCAAGTCAGAACATTGTCCAAAATCAATTTGTCCATGATCCCGTGCAAACACCATAAGTGTACATCCCAAATCTAATTGAACAAAATTCAAATCAAGGGATTCAAATTCAAAATCAAGATCAAATTTCACTAGAACAACTTGCTTCACATGCCAAACTAATTGAAATATTGAGCCAAGAGATATCTTCACTCCAAAATCAGTACACTCTTCCTTTGTTTGAACCATGCCATCAAAGCATTGATTTGTGTCCACAACTGCATCAAGAACAAAATCTCCAATGTCAAGAGGTTAGATATCAAGATCAACATAAACAACAAACCCAATTACCTCATCTCGAAGATCAATTGCCATATTTCAAAGATCAATCACTACATTTCCAAAATCAATCACCATAAGGTCAAGTACAAATATCACAAAGTAACAAACAAAAATACACACCACTTGGGAGACCAATCAAATCAGTCCTACAACAATTGGTACAAGAAAATCTCATCAAGATCCCCATCTATGTGAGCTATCAAGAACCCCTAGTTAAACTACTAGGGTATAACAAGGAGCACCATTGTGATTTCCAAAAAACAAAGGGACACACAACATCAAGTTGTATTCAACTCAAAAATATCATCCAAGACCTTATTGATCAAAAGATAATCACTATTGGGGACAATGATCAAGATCTATCCATCAATGAACACCTTGAAGATGTTTCCACCTCATCCAATGATCAAATTAACATACATCAAAAATCACTTTTCAATCATGATCAAAATCCACAAATAATACCCAACAATGATCCAATTCAAGAAATGTCAACATCATTTCATCCTAAGGTTGAAGACATTGAAAATCCCTCCACCTCAATTGTTGAAAAAAATGATCAAGATCTCTCCATCAATGAGCACCTTGAAGATGTTTCCACCCCATCTGATGATCAACTCATCATACATCAAGAGCCACTTTTTAGTGATCTATTTCAAGGAGTGTTAGAATTACTTGATCCCATGGACATAATCTATGATCCATTGACCAATGATCATATTGAAAATTTCTCTACATTGCCTTATGAGTTAGAGGAAATATCTCAAGAATTTATTCGAAAGCATGATAAAAATATTTCACCAAGGTCTAGCAATGGTCCTTTCCAATACATGTTGACCCCCTTTGACCTCATGATTACAGATACTGAAGGAATCCTAAACTCAACACTTGATCCAAGCCCACTCAAAGATCAAGAGGATAATGAACCACTTTTCATTCCTAATGAAGATATCCTAGAACCCTTTGTAAGCAATCCATCCTTTGAAACTAACCCATGTCAAGAATTCAATCCAAAGCATGTTGAAAGCAATTCTAAAATCATTCAAGATCAGTAGTTTGTATCTCCAAGCTACTACAATGGTCTAATGTATACTCTCCTATCTATACAAGATGATCATATCCACATAGCACATACTCCATATACCCATGAGATGGTTTCTTTGGGTGGAGGTGACACGTAGATGATCTTTATTCAGAATAGGATTCCTTTACTCCTGACATTATTACACAAAAAGAGAAGGTTAGTGATTCTTACAGCTAAACTAAATTATCAACATTAGGATCAGATATATCCCAAATTCAAACTAAGGACATCAAGGATGAGGATATCCAACATTATCCACTCAAGGAAAAAAGTCAGACAAAATAGGATATACCAAAGTCAGCAAAGTAGCAAATTAAAATAACATCATCTGTAGTGGTTATCTATCAAAGAATGTGTACCAAACAAGACATCTCAAAACAAGTAGAATCAAGGAATGAAGGTGCCACTACCACCATACTGGGGGAAACTATGTCTCAAGAAAACATCAACATAGGGAGCATGAAGAATCCTTATGATGAAACTGATGCCAATACAACTAGCCACATCATGAATCTTCATCCATCCATCACCCCATCCATGAATTGGGACCAATGTCAAAAGAAAGATTTGAATCAAAGCACAAGGAACGTTATTAAAGAAAAAATAGCAAATAATAATAATGGACAAATCAAATACAAGTGGATACCAAAGAATACAAAGAAAGACTATCCCTATCAAACTCCATCAGTCAAAGAAACTATGGGGAAAAACAAAAAAGGGAAAAATATCCATCAAAGATTTCCACAAAAGTAAAAGCAAGCTTTTCAAGTGGTGTACAAAGTGTATAAAGCAATTGGTCCTAATTCCATGCACACTTTCATATCCACCCATCATTGCTCATCTTCCCAAGTTTCGAGAGTCAAAGGTTCCAAATTGTCAACCAATCCAACTCTTATCCCTAAACGCACTCCATCCACACCACGCATGATATCCAATTCTCAAATTGACCATGTATTGGAAACAACCCTTCATCATAAGGATTTAGAAGGCACTCTATCGCGATGTGTGCACAAAGACAAAGTTAACTTTGGTATCGACAAAGCAGATCAAGAATCCAAAAAGTTGTATTCAAGTGCATGTATCTTGGCAAAGCAACTTCTTCAAGCAAGCTATCAATGGCACATCATGATAGAAGCATCTACACCAAAACCACTAGGTGGGTTAGCATGAATCTTTCAAAAAAATCCAAAAATATCCAAAAATATGAAAATCCGAAAAACTCAGAAAAAGGATTAAAAATAGTAAAGAAAAAAATTGTCTTCTAGTGAAAACCACTACGGTGGCACTTTGGACAAGCACCATGATGAAAACCTAGAAAACATGCATCATTTGTAGAATCGAGCATCCACGTGCACCATTTCAGGTAGGACCATCTCATCCCATTCATAATAAATCAAGCATTCCATCCATCTCATCCATAATAAATCCATTCATCCATGAACCATTTATTCAATTCATTTTCATCCATCGACATCCATCTTCCAAATTATCTTGATCTTGATGAAAATTTGGTGCATAGTTTACACTTGCTTATGGTAAACATCTTGACATGGGCTATTTTCATTGATCCTATCCTATGCAACATTATTTGAGCAATGATGTATTATCCAAATGAGAATTCTTTATATGAACACCTTATCTTATCACAAGATAATCCATATCCCTCCATCCATACGCCTATCCAAGCATCCACCCATGGTATTCCATACATTTCTAGACACTGGGGTTAGATATTTAAATCTTTCTTTAGGAATAAATCTTGATCTATATCCTCCAACTTATGAGGTGATCCAAACATTGATAAACATAAAATCAAATTGGTCAAAACATTTGTGAGAAAGAATACAAATCACTAGCCAATGGCATATTTTGATGAGAAGATATTCCTTATCAGCCTTCATCTTTCATCGAACGTCAATCCAAACAATCACTATCAGTTGCATCTAATTTGCACTTCAAACATCACATCAAATCATCCACAACAACTTTTGTTCCAAACCAAGCACCATCAATCCTAATCAATCAAATCCAATCAAAAAATCATCATCTCAGGATATCCTTGTGTTGCTTACCACTATCCTTGCATTGTTGTGTATCCTCAACAATGGTATCATCATCAATTCCTCATCAACTTGGGATATCCATTCTAATCCTTGTGTTGTGTAACACTATCCTTGCATTGTTGTGCATCCTCGACAATGTTATGATCATCAATCCATTGATCTGATCAATCAACCTTAGCTTGGTTTTCAACAAAATACCCAACAAAGAACTGATATCATCACACACATCCATATCTAAATCATCAAAATAATGTGAAAAATCCAAAAACATTCAAAAAACATTCAAAACATATCAAAAATCCAAAAACACTCAAAAAATCCCAAAACAAATCAAAAGCATGGTTATCTGAACTACGTCGTCTCTGGGCTTAAATGTAGGCAAGGCTAATCTTTGATCAGCCCCCGAGACATCAAAATCCAAAAACATTCAAAAAAGCATCAAAATTAAAAAAACATTCAAAAAGCACAAAATCCAAAAGCATTCATAAAATCTCACAAAACCCAAAAACATTTAAAATTTTGGAAAATCAAAACATTTGTAAAATATTCAAAAATACCAAAAAAAAGCCTCAAAACATTTCAAAAAGATCAAAAACATTCAATCACCCAACAAATATCTGGATGGCAAGATAGGAGGCAGACAACCAAGGCATATTATGTAGACAAATTATCATATAAACAAGTAAAATATTTAAAAATTACTAAAGGTGATTTGTGCTCTCTATTCACTAACTCTAAAACAAATCAAAATCTTACCCTCAATGCAAAGAGGTTTCCTATTCATTGGTGCCACCACCAAGAGATTAAGAACCATTTTTATGAAAGATGGTATATGGTCTTTGATTACCCACCGTGCAATAATTGTGAAGTTCCCTAATATTTTATTAGGAAACTATACAGTGAGTTTGTATTGAACCAAATCCCAAATTATTTTTATATGAGGGAGTTCCAAGGGAGAGGTAGGGGGTCAGCTCAGGATAGGCCTGGTGCATAGCCGGATCCTATGCGGCAAGGGAGATGACCTATCTGTAGGCCACCTCGTGAGTAGATAGTGATGCCTGTCATTGCGAAGGAGAGTGCTAACATAGAGACATTGCAGGAAACCACAACTTTGACCATGAGTGTCATCCATCACACTACCCCTATTGTACAACGCCATCCAGGGGAGTCTTTAGGTGGTGGCCTTCGAACCCATGTGTGTCAATAGTGTGGGGTGACTTGTTCATATGACCCTACTGGCACTCAGGAGGGTGCTATGTAGGATCCATATGCTACTACGTAGCCTGATCTGTATGCATCTACGGGGATGGAGAGGATGGCTGACATTTTGCATGATGCATATGGCATTGACAGTCAGGTAAAATTCAGCATGTTCATTGAATTTAATTTATTAAATTTTGATTGTGAAATGCAAGATTAACTAATTTAGTTTTATTATTTTAATAAAATTGTAGGGTCATAGTGTAGAGACTGGATACACTAGTCATCCACCTACTTATTTTTGTAGTACACCTATCAGTGAGGTATGTAACTAGTAAACAATTATAAATTTATTACATGTTAATAGCATTGTTTTACGAATAGTATTTTAATATGTGATTTTGGATGTTGAACAGGATAATTTTGGAGGTTTCAAGGAAACACCTCCTAGTGCTAGTAGATTTGATCAAACATTCACGGAGGTAATATAGAATAAAGAAAACTTAACTAATGAATTCTAAGTTTAGTAGATTTGTGTATCTTATATTCATATTATTGGTTATGTTGCATTACACATCATTCAAACTCAAAGCATTACTTCAAATTCGATAAATAATAATTAGAAATATATAGTTTAATACTTGTACTCAAAATTTGTTCATTAGATCTCATACATTATAAGTCATCACGTGGATCGCTATTGTAACTTTTTTCTGATTGAATAATTTGTTGTTTTATTTTTTAGATGTTGGTGATAGAAACACTGAAAAACGTTACGAGGGCAATGGATATTGGTGTTTCCTCTCGCTATACAATCCTCGATGGATCTGATAGGGGAGGTATGAGGCAAATTACTAAATTTCAATTTACATTCGTTATAGATGAACTAGTTCTAGTGAAAAATCAAACCATTATTGATTCAGTTTAATTCCTATTTGGATGGTTTATACAAGGCTTGAGAATGCCCTCAACATCGGGTGAAAATATTTCCATCGAGGAGAGTGATCGTGAGATGGCTGTAAGTTATTATTTTGTTAAATATATCAATTTTTATAATGTAATTTCTATATATTAATGTCTTTACTTCTTATTGTAACAGTTAAAACTTCACCAGGAGTTAAACACTAGGAGGAGGAGCAGGAGCACTCCTCAAGCACAATAGAAATGGGTGACAGACTTATCACCATTGGATCTCCAAGCAAAGGGAAAGAAAATTTTATTTGAACCAGAGCATGGAGATAAATGAATTTTGAATGCAGAGCCCTTTGTTGTATGCCTACATGGCAATTTTGTACATATTTTGTATTGGATATATTTGACATTGTATGCCTATATGGCATTCTCGTAAGCCTATATGGCTATTTTGTAACTATATTTTATACTTATATTGACATATATTGATGTATGTGTACATGGCTATTTGCTTTTAATACAAATATTTTTATCGATGGTGTCCATATTTGCATTATAAATTCATGGTTGAATAGATATGAGTTTCGTGTATTCAAGTGTATACTTTACAACTTACACACATATACTTTTTGACTTATGTGTGAACATCGAAAAGTGTGAAATTTTTTGTGTGTGGAAGTCAAACGTAAGCCAATTTTGCAATTCTCAGTTCTTACATACTTGATCTTATGGACTTATTCCTTCCTAGCACATATTGTGAATATTTCTCATTTGGTGCAGAAGACAGATTCCTCATTTTTGAACCACTCATGGAAAAAATATTCACAATAAGACTTTAGCATTGGAACACTACTCCATACTTCTCTTGTCTAGACCATAAAGGATTGAAAATTCTTAATTTGATGCAATGATAGTCCTGAGATGAGAATTTATATAACCATGCCTATTTTGAAACTTCGCATCTAATACTGCATCAACAAGAACTTAAGAAGTGTTGCATAAGAGTGTTAGGTTTGATAGGCCTTCTCTTCCCTAAGGGAGGAGAGCCTGCATCTTGAATTTTGAACAAAATTTTAAGAAGAAACATTTTACCTAAAAGCTTCAAACCTAGATGACATATTTGGCTAATTCTATCTTGAAAATTATCAATGTGTTCAAACTCTAAAGGAGATTCTCCCTGAAAAGAAAACTTTACCCTTTTTCCCAAGGAAAGAAATTGCAACAAGTTGCATGATTTATCTTATTTCTTTCTCACAGTTCCTGGTCAATCATTCATGGCTTAGGATAGTTCCGTTCCAAGGCAAGGACACCCAAAAAATCACTGAGATTCTTCTACGATCTGCAAGAAAAAGGTTTTGGCTCTTTCACAATGTAAATAATTATGTAACACTATTTTCTTGTTTGCCTTCCACACAGAAAAATGTTCACACTTTTCAAATTGATCAATGATCAATAATGGCTGATTGTAAACACTTGACATTTTTATGTTTGAACTTTAATTTATAATTTTGTATCATGACATTCGAGTATCACTAACATTTTAATATTTGACTATGAAAGTGGAGGTGTATTTTTGCTATGTTATTTGACTATTAATATGGTGGTTTATTCTGAACTTGATTACTGCTGCAAATATGTATATATTTCTGATTTTTATATGTTTTTGTATTACCAAACCCAAAACAAACCCAACCCCCAAAAAAAAATTCCGAACAATGAACCTGGTTCTCGAACTCGAACCCAAACCCAATCTAACTTAGTAAAAATATATTTTTGTAGTTTATATTCATAACGTCGATTACATTGGATTGCACATCTTTCAAACTCAAAGCATTGCTTCACATTTCATAACTAATAACTAGATGCGATAGATGACAAAATTTCAATTACAATATAATTTTTACAAATTCAACCTAAGCAGTTATGCAATTACTTCACATTTCATAACTAATAACTAGGAGCAACTGCCAATTGCATTTGATTGTCATGGAATTCTATGAGACCACATTTCTTTGAGGCATTTTTTCAAACAGTTCACTACCTTGTCTATACTACCACATTTTTCATACATGTCTACCAAAGCATTTTGTCAAATAGTTCAAGTGTTGCCTTGTTGATATGGTTGAAAGCCTAAAACAAGTGCTTTTGAACAAGCTATGGATGCTTGGAAAAAATCTATCAAAAGCATAATAGTAAGAATATCATAGACAAGGCAGTGAACTCTTTGAAAAAATGCCTCAAAGAAATGAGGTCTCATGACCTGATGGAATGCCACATGACAATCAAATGCTTTTGATTGTCATGGAATTCCATCACCATGAGACCTCATTTCTTTGAGGCATTTTTCAAAGAGTTCACTGCCTTGTCTATGCTAACACATTTTTCATACATGTCTATCAAAGAATTTTATCAAACAATTCATTTCCTTGCTACTATGGCTAAAAGCCTAAAACAAGTGCTTTCAAACAAGCAATGGATGCCTAGAAAAAATCTATCATAGCATAATAGTAAGCAATAGCATAGACAAGGGAATGAATTGTTTGAAAAAAATACCTCAAAGAAATGTGGTCTCATGGTGGTGGAATGCCATGACAAGCAAATTGTTGTGGATTGTCATGGCATTCCATCACCATGAGACCACATTTCTTTGAGGCATTTTTTCAAATAGTTTGATGCCTTGTCTATGCTACTACATTTATCATACATGTTTACCAAAGCATTTTATCAAACAGTTCACTTCCTTGTTGCTATGGCTAAAAGCCTAAAATAGGTGCTTCCAAAAAAGCTATGGATGATTGGAAAAAATATATCAAAGCATACAAATAATCAATAGCATAGAAAAGGCAACAAATTGTTTGAAAAAAATCCAAAGAAATGTGGTCTCAATGCTGATGGAATGCCATGACAATCCATAGCAATTTGCTTGTCATGGCATTCCTCATGCCATTCCATCACCATGAAACCACATTTCTTTGAGGCATTTTTTCAAAGAGTTCACTGCCTTGTCTATGCTAACACATTTTTCATACATGTCTATCAAAGCATTTTATCAAACATTTCATTGCCTTGCTGCTATGGCTAAAAGCCTAAAATAGGTGCTTTTGAACAAGCTATGGATGCTTGGAAAAAATATATCAAAGCATAATAGTAAGCAAAAGCTGATGCAATACAAAGATTTCCAAACCACTCAACAACTTAGGGGACTCTTGTCCCAAACTCATCTTGGAGAAGATCAAACAAAATTTCAACATTTCATCAGAAATCTACTTTTCATCCACTCAAATTCTCTTATCATTCATCATTCATCCTTCCACAAATCTATATTCCAATTGACTCATTCAAAGCAAAAAACCATTTTAGAAAACTTTGATTCAATCAATTAGATCAACATGCATTTCAAAAACACCATTTTCAACAAGGCACTCTTCCATTCAATCAATTCATTCAACTTGTCCCAAATAGTCAATCCATCATTACAATTGGATTTCAGACTTTTACCAGACCATCAAGCACTATGAACATCATTATTACAACTGATACAAATCAGGAACTTGCTCTCTTAACTTTGTTCTGACTGAACTTACAATTTCATGTATTATTTTACACCAAGTCTCCTCACTGTCCAACTGTCAAAACAACATATCTCACTTCTAAACCCTATCCAAGACTCCATACATCCCTGACACCATCACTTAGACAACATTATCCCAAAATCAACTCACCGATCACTGTTAGGTCAGACTTCTATTCTCTGAGCAGTCAAGGCACTACTTCTGAATGAGACATTCATGCCCTAAATCGGGTAAACCAAACACACTAGTTTCAAAACCCAAGATCCAAAACACTTTTAGAGACCTCTTAATGCCCATGTCCTCATATCAAAAACTCAGAATAACTTATATTGAAGAAATAAGTAGTTTTTAGTCTGAACGTTGTCAAAAAGGATACTAAAATAGGCCTGATTTTCAAAGAAGACCCCCGTCAAACATTCCCAAAACACTTAAAACCTCAAAAAAGTCATTAGACATAACAAAAAACTCCCAATTTATCCATTTTCAGAGATTAAAATACTCCTTTTGACAGTATATTGACAAACCCTTGTTTATAGGGTGAAAAACTCAAAAATCAATGAGGGTTTCCTATATAGGCTACATGTAAACCTCAAAACCTCTGGCCAACCATTGGAACATGTCAAAATACATCTGAAAGGCATTTGGAAACATCTTCTAACCCATCACTTGTTCTTTCTCCACTGTCATGCTGGAAACTATTCATTTTGACTGGAAAACTCATAATTTCATGTGTAGCAGCAACTCCTTCAAGGTATTCTTGCTTTTTATCCACTCGCAAACATAAAAACATAAAAAATAACCTATCCCTAACCTACTCCACCAATCTACCTAACCTACATTGGTGGAGTAGTGTGGAAATGTCTTATAAAACTCTCAAAACTCAATGCACATGATTTTAGACCGAGCCATTAGAAGAATGCTCAAAGAAACATTAAATTTATTGGATTCCTTCCCAAATGGATGCAAACAAATGCTGATTTCCCAACCTACTAGAAACAATCTAAATTTCAACCCTAAACTCTTGCACAGTTCGTACAAGTTAAGAAACAACTGAAAAAAAACAAAAAATAAGGTAAAACAAGGAACTCTTTATTAATTTAATTCTTCCAGAATACAATGATCTCTTTGCCCGGCCTTTACAATGCTTTTAAAGAAGTTTCCATTCATCAATTACCTCTTCATCTTCCTTGAACGACCTATGACTCATCCTCTTCCTTGATTTTCTTGATTTTCTTGTTTTGTCTCTTCACATTCCTTCTTTTTCTCTCTTTTACATATTTAGCATTTTGACAATATTACACTTTGTGCATTTTCATGCCTTGATTACATTTAATTTTGGAATTACATGGACTTAAATACATTTTTGACAACTTAGCCTTTTGAAGGAATTACATGACCTAGGTGCTCCTGCACCACAAGCTATGGTCTCATGGTTTTTTTTCACATCAACGTGGTTTGATTCACTTGAAAATCAGCATGAACTAGATTTTGTATTATGGAGCTATATTAAGTAGCCACTTCGAAAACCAATGTAACAATGATATAAAATAATGTTTGAGACTACAAGAAGGCATCAAAATGGCTAGTGTACGAAACAAATTCTTATGATTTACAAATAATGTTGATAACTCTACTCAGTTGGCTTCTTTTTTAAAAATCATACAAATTGAACCCTAGCATCAATAGACTTTGTATATCAAGCTACAACAATTCAAATAACCTCATGCCAAAGTTTGCAGCCATTTTGCCCTTTGGACCTTTAAGGGATCGATATGATTGAATGTAGCTCGAAGCGATTCCGCGTGTTTGGGTGCGAAAGAGGGCCATTCCTAGCATAAAAATGTCTATTCAGACGCGTTGTAATAGTCTGTTTGGTCACACAAGTTGTAGAATGAAAGTTGCACCACTTTGCAACTTTTCACTACTTCCATTTGACACTTTTCCCATCAACTGAAAACTAGACACTACGAAAAAACCACTCTAGGATAACAAAAACTAAGAGAGGTTATTGTAGAGGGGCCCAACACGATCTCATAAGATTAGACAAGAATTTTATAAGCCTCATGGTGTTTGAGTAACCTCATGCTGAAGTTTGCAGCCATTTTTCCCTTTGGACCCTTAAGGGATCGATCTGGTTGAACGTAGTTCAGAGTGATTCCGCATGTTTGGGTGTGAAAGAGGACCATGCCTAGCATAAAAATGTCTATTCAAACATGTTGGAATAGTCTATTTGGTCACATGAGTTGCAGAACAAAAATTGCAGCACTTTGCAACTTTCCACTACTTCCATTTGACACTTTTTCTATCAACTAAAAATTGGACACTACAAGAAAACCACTCCAAGATAACAAAAACCAAGAGAGGTTATTGTAGAGAGGCCCAATGAAATTCCATAGGATTAGACAAGAAGTTTCTAAGCATCGTGGTGTCCAATTAAACTTATGTTGAAGTTTACAGCCATTTTTCTCTTTGTACCCTTAAGGGATCAATCTGGTTGAACGTAGCTTGGAGTGATTCCGTGTGTTAGGGTGAAAAAGAGGACCATTCCTAGCATAAAAATTTCTATTCAGATGCATTGGAATAGTCTGTTTGGTCACACGATTTGCAGAACGAAAGTTGCACCACTTTGCAACTTTCCACTATTTCTATTTGACACTTTTTCTATCAACTAAAAATTAGACACTATGGGAAAACCACTTTGAGATAACAAAAACTAAGAGAGGTTATTGTAGAGGGGTCCAATATGATCTCATAAGATTAGAAAAGAATTTTATAAGCCTCATGGTGTCCGAGTAACCTCATGTTGAAGTTTGCAGCTATTTTGCCCTTTGGACCCTTAAGGGATTGATCTGGTTGAACGTAGCTTAGAGAAATTCCACGTGTTTGGATATGAAAGAGGACCATGCCTAGTGTAAATATGCTTATTCAGATGTATTGGAATAGTTTGTTTAGTCACACGAGTTGTAGAACGAAAATTGCACAACTTTGCAACTTTCCACTACTTCCATTTGACAATTTTTCCATCAACTAAAAACTTGACACTACGGAAAAACCACTTTGAAATAACAAAAATTGAGAGAGGTTATTGTAGAGGGGACCAACATGATCCCATAGGATTAGACAAGAATTTTCTAAGCATCATGGTGTCTGAATAACCTCATGCTGAAGTTTGCAGCCATTTTCCCCTTTGGACCCTAAGGGATCAATCCGGTTGAACGTAGCTCAGAGCGATTCCGCATGTTTGGGTGAAAAAGAGGACCATTCCTAGAATAAAAATTCCTATTCAGATGCATTGGAATAGTTTATTTAGTCACACGAGTTGCAAAACGAAAGTTGCACCACTTTGCAACTTTTCATTGCTTCCATTTGACACTTATTCCATCAACTAAAAATTGGACACTACAAAAAAACCACTTAGAGATAATGAAAACCGAGAGAGGTTATTATAGAGGGGCTCAACATGATCCCATAGGATTAAACAAAAAGTTTCTAAGCTTCACAATGTCCAAGTAACCTCATGCTGAAGTTTGCAGCCATTTTTCCCTTTGGTCCCTTAAGGGATCGATTTGGTTGAACGTAGCTCAGAGTGATTCCGGGTGTTTTGGTGTAAAAGAGGACCATTCCTAGTGTAAACATGTCTATTTAGATGCATTTTAATAGTCTGTTTTGTTAGACGAGTTGGAGAATGAAAGTTGCACGACTTTGCAACTTTTCACAAGGCAAAAAGACACCTAACCTTCAAATATTGCTTCCAAACTTTTACCATACCTTGGTACACTTTATTCATCTTTATTTTGACATGAAAAAAGCTAAAACACCTTCTTACAACACTGTTTAATCAAATTTCACAATTGTTTGCACTAGAAGACCAAATTTGCTTGTGAGTGCTAAAACACTAAATTGGGTGTAACATGCAAACCACAATGAATATTTACAGGATAAATACATTTTAGGGTACCCATTTTGACCATTAAAAACATACATTATTTTCAAATACACTTATTTTGGAACACATGAATACTGTCCCAACTTCTTTGCTTCTAAAGGACCCCAAATAGGCCATTTTAACAAAGAAAGTAGTCTTTAATCATCACCAAAATACCAACAAACCTCAAACAGTCTTTTTTCATGTCTAAAAACTCTTAAATAAACAAGTTTCAAGATGGAAAACACCTAGAAATACACAAAATATGTAAACCCTTGATTATAGGGTGAAAATCACAAAAATCAATGAGGGTTTCAAGTATTTTAAGAAACCTCAAACACTCCGGCCAACACTTGGATCATGCCTTATTATCTCTAAAAATGTTTTTAGAGTCATTTCCCTAGATATGCATTCATTATTTCTTCCATACTCTGCATAAAACCTCCATTTTTGGATGAAAAACTCAGATTTTGGCTGTGTAGCAGCAACTCCACCTTTGCATTCTTGACTTCCCTACACAAAATGACTCAACCAAAACAATAAAATGATGTAGACAGGGATTGGAATCTTTCAACAAACACATTTAGATTAGTCCCAAGTAATTTTCAAAACCCCAAGTATCTATCTTGACAATTATCTCCTTTCAACTAGGTCTACTCTAGTAGCCATACAAACCATGTTTTTGGGGTTTATCACTTTAGCTTCCCAAATGAATTCTCAAATAAATGAATTTTTTTGAAGGCATATCAATTGATGTAGAGTAGGGTGGAGGAATACAAATTCAAACTTAAGAACCAAGAAACCAACTCAGGTTCATATATCTAATCCAGCTTCCATAAGGTCAACACTATAGTCTTCCAATTCACCACTGAACAACTAAAAGACCAATTCCTTAAAGAGAATTGTAAAAACATCCATTGATCATCCAAATAACATTCATACTTCATCAAGAAGATAGATCCAAGCTTCCACCTAAGATTCATCTGCCAAAGCTTAAAGAAACATCAAGGTATCATGCTCAAGGGCTACAAGAACTAGCCCAATTTTGTAAAAAAATCCACCTTTAAACTTCTTGTCATAACAAGATCTCCTAGACAGTCACAAATTGTGCTTCAAAACCAAAAAAATTTGGTCAAATACTCCATACAAGTCTGCTAACCTGCTGCTCCAACAAACCCTCATTTTCCCTCCTAAAATCTAGGGTTTCTCAAGATCTTCACTCAAAAAACCACAATTCACAAAACCAAAACATAAAACATGTTTCCCTAGGTCTGCTCAGACCTTCCAACCCTTCCTAAACTCAATCCCAACACAAATCCATGAAAAGACAACTTGAAACCAGCATTTTCACATAGAAACTTAATATTTTTTGCCTAGGCATCATAAGAATTCAGACTTAAAGACCCCCTTGCCAAGAAACTTCATCCCAAACCTAATATACATGCATGCAAGCCTTCCCACTGAGTCACATGGATATATAGTAGGTGGGAAGACAACAATTACATTTTTTTAATCACAAAACAGTGACAAATCTATTACATGGGCTGCTCTAGAAAAATTAGTATTTCTCCCTCCAAAACAAATATTGGAAGCCCTAAATGGAAGAAAATGGAAGCTAATTCATAATACTACATGAAAAAATGAATGAGGAAGCCTTCTAAGAATGCACGGGTCCGTACAGGTGAAGGAAACTCTAAAAATACAATAAAATTAGGAAATTCAATGAAAAATCAGAAATAAAGCATTGAAAACTCTGAAGCAAACATTAACCAAACATTCTATATTGAATAATTAGCCTTGAATGGACTTAAAATAGCAATTAAAATTTCTCTTGATCTTCCCCAATGCATATTCTTTCCTTTTTAACTTCTGTCTTTTTGTCTTCCACTAAAATTGCTAATTTTGGCTTTTGGCAGTTTTTACAACTTTTGAATTTTGCAATTTTTTAATATTTTTTATGCAACTCTTTAAAGAATCCTTCATAAGACTCACATTATATGATAAATGGTCTGTAAATACCTTATTTAACACAAATAACCCTAAAAAACTTAAATTACAAGGTTCACCACATGAATCCCCTTATTGATCAACTTCTTTACATCATGACTCAATTCACCTAATACATACAAAAATAGTATTGAATCCTTATTAAATGAAATAGAATGACCTCAAACCATCTAAGAAAACCCTAAATGATAAAATGACCAAATAATAGAAACCACAAAGGTTTAAGTGTTGAAAAGATGGAGTTGGTGATCCTTCTTTGGATAGTATGATTGCCAACAACATACAACTTTTCAACTTCTTTTACAAGTGTGACCCTTCAACTTCTAAGTATTTGCAAAATGACAACTTTTGGTTTGACAACATTACATTGTTATGTGCAACTTTTGACATATTGATGTAAATGACTCCATACCTAAGCTAGTGACCTTATCATTGCCTCATTACATCATCTTGACCCTTACATTATGAATTTATATACATTTTCATATTTAGGCCATTCAAGGCTTCATTACACCAAATTGACAACATGCTAACATGACATTACAACCTCATATCCTACCAACCTAGATTGACTTAAAACACTTCCTAATGGTCCTTATGACCTTATTACAACATTCTTCATGGACTACAAATCAAAATTGACCACTTGACCACCTTGTGGTCCTAATTATCCTTGGTGCTCCTACACCATAAACACCCTACTATAACCCTAATCCACTGATCTACAAGCCTAATTTAGTGGAGTGTGCTTTATTTCTTTACTTGACTCTCAAAACCTCAAATTGAAGGTTCCAAACTAAATTTCAGAAAATGTGCTCTAACAGTTGAAAAACTCAATGGATGTTCTTCTAGATGGGCTCAAAAGAAACCTAATTCTCTATATTATCTTAATCTACAAAGGACAAGGCCTAAATCTACTATACAGGCGGTACAAAGCTAACAAAACTGAAAGAAAACATAGAAATTTATGAACATGGAACTTTTATTACAAGATTTCGTTCAAATCATAATTGAGATTTGTCAATATCATCAAAATAAGGATGTTGCATTGCTTTTTTGGATAAGATTCTCTTTGATGGCTCAAAAATCAACACTTTTTGCAAGGAGGGACTAATCAATTTTTACTAGTTTAGTTACAGATACACAAAGGAAAAGAATAAAAAGAAATAGCTCATCCAAAATAGATGGAAGGCACTTACAGATAGGCATGGTAGTCTCTCAACTTAGTCAGTCTTGGTCATACATCTTCACTAGGAGTTCCAAGATACCTATTGCACACAACACCTGTCATGAATAGAATTTCTTGAAATTCAAGATGCTCTTATAATGTCTACGTCATAGGTGGTCATGATAAGGTTAAATTCAAATGAATAACTTGAAATTTCCTCACCAAGCTTTGCACACACTTTTGTAATGGCTTAAAATCATAATTGAGATTTGTCAAGATCATAAAAATAAGGATGTTGCATTACTTTTTTGCTTGATATTCTCTTGGATGGCTCATAAATATGCATTTTATGCAAGGGGAAACCAATCAATGTTTGCCTACTTACATATAGATACACAAAGTAAAATAAGATGATAGCATTGGAATCAACCAAATTGGCATGGATACAAGTATACATTAATAAGAACCGTTGTACATATACTTACAAATTAATCCAATGAACCATCTGGGTCTGCTCTACTCTTTATTGTGTCAAGTATTGCCTCATGGTTAAACTCACGGACCTTCCACAAGGTCTTGTTCAAAGGTCTACCCCCATATTTGGTCAAATGAACATTGGATACCACAACAAGGTTTGAGTAATGAAGAATCTTACGATGCGTGTCAAATTCCTCAAACAACTAATGTTTAACACTCTTATGTGGGTAGCTTCTCAACCATGTTCCAGTAACAACAACTGATCCTGTAGGGTATTCAATATTTTCTCCATCTATAATTGGGGCTTCCAATTTCTTTTTTGCCTCAACACAATGACACAAGTAATATGTTGGAACTATAAAATTTTAATGTTTTTACATATTGATCATGCTCATGAATTTCCATATTTTCCCCATATTGTGCCATCTGGTCCCATTGTTTCCATCGGGCCATGCATTTTCCACATTTTGGTCCATATCGGCATGAGTCTATCTAGGTATCCCCGACCCATTGTGAATTTCTGCTAATTTTTATATGTTGCAAGTCTATCGAAAAGGCCTTTTTATTGTCACAATGATTGGATTTCACCTACAGGCATATTGGTAGGACTTTTCATTTGTTTTGGCGACAGAGGAATGTTCATATTGGAAAAAGATTTCCTTCGGTATATAGTCTTGCTGATTACCTTTTGTCTCCCTGACTGACAACAAAATGGGCTTATCGGTGTGAGTTACTCATTTTCAAAATGATGTCATAACAATTTCATTGGGTCTTGCTGACAAAGGGTTTTATCAATGAGTTCTCGGGAGGAGTCTCACCAAACGACACATATGAGGATTCACTTTAGCCAAGCTTATTGTGTTTGGTAGGATGTCATAGTGATATCCATATGTCTTACCAACTTGTACAAATGTTTATTTCAGCCAAGCTAAGGGATTTTGGGGTGAGGTTTCACTGAATATTTTTGGTCTCACCGTCTAGGGCACAAAGGGTTTCCATTGGTGGTTTTCAGTGAGAGAACTAATGTGTCTTAGAAATGCGCAAGATGAAAGGAACATATCGGTAAGAGTTAGCGATATCAGTGTAGGGTCTCAGCAAGTGACCTATGGTCTCGCCGATGGAACATAAAAAGACTTGTTGGTATGAGAATTGTTTGGTCATGGTGACACACAAGATGAATAAGGGACTTTCGGTGAAGCATAATATTGTCTACATGAGATCTCCCCGATAGTTGGAAGTTACAGTGATGTACATGAGATAGATGCACTTGTCAGCAAGAAAAATAATGTCACGGTATCCAATATGTATCTTGTGGACTCTCGGTGAAACATGGAGCAATCTATATAACATCTTTCTGACTATATATTGTCTTAGCAAAGGAAAATGTTGGGCACGTCTTGGTGAGAAAGACTATTGTGTCTCAGCGATTGAAACAAATCTAACAGAATTGTGATCTCGGGGAAGCATAAAGGTATTCGATATTATTTCTCCCCGATAGTAGAAGGTCATGGCAGAACAGAAGGAACCAAGGAGCAATTGACAATTGAATTGCCTTTGGCATACCTGCTGACTTGTCTCAACGAGTGATTAACAGAGTTTAAATACTGTGGCCGACATATAATTTTCTTCTATGGCTGACATGGATTATGCCCGATTGTAATGGTTGGTCGATATGGTTTTTGGCCAACATGGAGTTTCGAAATGGTGTGACTATTCTGATGCTGGTGTATAAATATGCACTCTTGATTGTAATTGAAACATGAGATTTTAGATCAAATTTTAGATTAAATATAGTAGGTAGAGATGGATACAGTAGAATAAATTTCTCTGAATAGAGGCTATGCTGCATGTTTTCAAATGGTGATTTCAATGAAAGTCAGTTGATGTGGCAGGTTATTTCTGGTGTCAATTGTCTGTTGAGTTTATTGAAAAGCATTGCTAAGTTGTCTCTAAGTTGATTCTTTCTAGTTGTTTAAATTGATATAATAAGTTTATTTTCAGTTTATCAGTGCACATTTGTTGTATCTGTGTGTTTAATTAACTGGTTCTCTCAAGATGAGATTAAATCCTTTTGGTTGATCACAGTAATTAGGGAGATTCATCTAGATTATTAAAGTAGAGCTTAGTAGTCACAATCTTGCATGTTTATACAAGTATAAACAGAACATATGCCAGCAATTTAAGTTTTTGCCAGAATAAGTTACCCATTTTTGTTTCATTGGACTTCGCATACCCAATAAGGCACTGGTCTCTACATTTCATCATTTGATTCATTTAGTTTCTTTACATTTATTAATTGAGCATTTTAGGAATTAGATTAGAAAATTGCTTTTGCTATTGCTATCAAGTTTGGTTTCATTTGTTCACTCCCATCTGCCATTGTGGACAAAGCATTTTAGAAGGTTAATCATAAGTCAAGTTTGCTTCATTCAGTTAGGTACACCCACCTAGGTCTAGTAGCACTTGAAGAGTAGAAGGTTGAGTTCTCTTGACCTTATCTATTACCCTAAAGTGTATCAAGATATTGGCAGCCTCTTGAGGCATTCCACCTGTGTTTTTAAGAGCTAACATAATATTTTGTACCCTCTTCATTGTCTTCATCTGCAATAACTACATAAAAATGCCCTGCATTTATATGTGCAACATATCTCTTGAAATTAGTCAACATTATGAATACTATACAAAGTAAGATAGCAATATGGAATTTCAAATACTAAGCAAGTAGATATATTACCTGGTTGAACTAGATCTGATACATGGTCAAATTCAACTGATGATTCCATCTATGTTAGTTCCAATTCCATCAGAGGGTGATACATGTGAAGTGGGATAAGATAACTTGTCAACCATTTGTCAACCCACTCCCCTGACTCACAATCATTCCAGACTTGCATTGTACATGAAGAACAAAAGCATGCCATCTTAAATGTATCGATACTCATGAACCTACATTTGAGCTAAGGAAAGAGTGCAACTCACTTGATCCTGTTAGTGTACAAAAATCCTCATATGGTGCAATGTTAGTATCATCAATCAACCAAAAAAATCTATGAACTCAAGATGTACCTTCATTACCTGGACCCATTGAAGCATTACACCACTCGACGATTGATCTTCCATCTTTCAATTGTGCACTGTCTTTATACTTTAACTCTTCTCATGCTAATGCTCTTTTCACGCATGCTCCTACATCATCATGCTCCCCCTTTCCATGTTTGACCTCACAGAAGTTCCACATATGTTGAACATGTGTAGTGAGATGCATCCTGCACATCCAGTAGAACATGTGCGCATTCTTGAACTGTGTTGCACAGTTATCTGACCATATTATATGTCGACCGTATGATATGCCCCTCTAATCCAAATGAATGTAGAACATTTGGAAGCAACCTTGCATGGACTCTGGAGAATGTGTGCAATCATCACTAATATAAAAGTGATACTCCCTCAATACCTTCCTTTGGTCCTCTATACTATCAGCTGTATGAATGAATGCTATGTACACAAATATCGAAACCTATGTGGAGTTGTAATACTATGACTGCACCTCACGTTGTGGTTGTAGAGTGTAGTTCTCTACAAATTCAACCACTGATATTATGCTACCAAGTGGAAAGGTGTCCTTGCATAGCTTGAATTGCATTTCCAGCCATCGGGCTCTATTGGTATGCCTTGCATACTCATACACTAGATTCTCACGAAACATGGACATAAAATGATACACTAGAATCTTCTCAATAACCAAATCACACCTTTTTTCTTGAGACCCATATTTTGTAGCGTATATCACTATTTTATACTTCCCAAAATCTACTAGTTTATGCCCCACCTCATTTGTTCTTTCCATATGTTGACATACTCGCATTCATTGCAAGCCACCACAATGCTCGCATGAACCATCCAAGAATGTTCTCATGTAGAATATTTGGCCATCCTCTATTTGACATAAATTTTTTGATAAGAACTCTCTTAAATATTTTGGTGGGGCTTCTATGCCACAATCCTACAAAACATCATTAGTATTCAAATCTAAACATATAGAATGATAAACATCATAATGGTTAGCGAATTCAATATGTAGTCTACAGCAACAAGTAGTGTGTGTGTGTGATTTATCTTGACATAAAAAGGTTTAGGCATTTCAAATAATATTTGAGAAATACTAATTTGAGGATAAGCATTTTGAAATTTATGAAAAAATTAGGTTTGAGTCGTATCCAAAAAATGCTTTGGATGTGGCTCACGGTTTCGACTACCGATTCTCCTTCTTACAACATCCCTTTGATTCAGAGATGGCCTTGTATTATTCTTCCAATAATCTTCAATTATTGTTCTCAATTATTCAACAACTTTTTTTATCTTTGTGTGGTAGTCTCCCCGAGAATTTCCATAATTCATTTGAATCGGTGCCCTCAATTCTTTGCTGCCTTTGAACGTATTTTGATAAAGTTTTTCTACTAATTCCCATTTGGTCACTTGTCTTTTTAATGAGGCAAGATCTCTTTGTTTGATAGCTTACCAAATTCAATGTAATGACATGTCGGGTGACATTACTATCCTTTGAGCATGAGGTCTTACCCACATTGTCAAAAGCATCCATTAGATTCTTCACAATAGTGTTTTAACTTGATGCATTTGATGTTCTCAACCCAAGAGTCTTCATGATGTTTCTATACTTTAAACCCCACATCATTTGAACAAATAGTTGACATCTTGTGGTCTCATTTAGCCTTTCAAAGAACATTTTCCAAATCTTATCAGCATATCTTCTACAAGTGCATTATGGAATGTTACCTTCCATGTGCTGCAAAATATCCTCATCAATATTAATCAAAAATTTTGGATTTCTACACAAAATTCTAGGTGGTGTTCTCTTAGGTACATACATCTCAACATTAGCAATTTCATCAATATTGAATTGAGGTGGGCTAGATTGCGTACCTTCGATCGAGGGTGGAATAGAAGACATACCTTGAGGTTCACATGGGGATGATGGCATACCTTGTTCATCAACTCTGAGTGATGATGTACTCTCAACCTCAGATGTGGTCGATGGTGTCCAACCATACTAACTTGTGGTAGATGGTGTCCCTTCCTATTCACTTATGGTAGAGGGTGTGTCTCCAACTATGATATTTGCATCTCCCCTAGCACGACTCTTTCGCATTCGTGCCCTTTGTGCTGCCAATTTCTTTTCCCTTTTTGATGGTTGAGGTTCCTCTACAACTAGATTATTTTCATTAATCGTTCCCAATTTTTTCTTTTCACAATATTCCCTCATCCATTTTTTCTCTTTATCTCTCAAGGCTTGGAGTTGATCATCTGTTAGTTTTTTCCTTTTAACAGTTTGTTTCTTCAGCATGAAAAATAATTTTACCTATGCAAAAAGTGCTAAGTTGTCAAATTAACTAATTGAAAGCTTTGGAAGCATACACAAAGAAATTCCATTGACAACGTAAGGTTATAACATGACAAACTGGTGCAGGAGCACCTAGGTGATGAAATTCCTTCAAAAGGATAATTTGTTCAATTTGTAATGTTCAAGTAAATATGATGAGTGAAGGTCATGAAATGATGAATTTCAATGTATTTGCACCATGAAATAGGTCACTAGGTGATATTATTGAAAAGTTGCTTTTTATAACAAAAGTTATCAATTATTGTAAAAATGTAAAATTGCACAAAAGCAGGAAGGTGAAGAGTCTTTTTTTGTGGAAGGGAAAGGATGGGATGATGTTTGATTGCAGGTCTAAGGAACAGAGGTGTTTGATTGTTTTTTCCTTGGAGGGGTAAGTTGAGTTGATGAGTGATTGTTGTATTGTTTATGACAAGAACAAAATTGAAAGTTGATTCTGAAAATGGTTTGCTATATGGAGATGGTGAATTGGCTACTGATAGCCTTATACCTTGAAATGAAATAAATGGATTTTGGTTGAAATAAAAGTAGTTTTGGATGAATTTGACAAATTTTGTATAAATTTATCTTCTCCTAATTTTATTTGGGAAGGAAGTTCCCTAAAGAAATGATGTTGTTGAGTGGCTTGGCAATCTGACATTGCATCACAAACAAACAATTTGATCAACATGGAATAAGAAAAACAACAAAAATGAAAGCAAGCCACAATAGAATGAAAGAAAATGTACACAGATCTCACATACCTAAAAAAACAATGTTTCAAATGGAGGAGTTCTACCCAATTATGCAACCTTTGCTTCTTCCTTCCTCAAACTCATCAAAAATTTGACTTCTTCAAGAGCTTGTTCCCCTCCAAATTTCAATTGTATATCAATTATCATTGTAATTAAAACTTGAATTGATATTATATGCCTCTCAATGTGAAAACTCTGCTATTTTATGAAAAGGTTATGGAAAGAACATTCAAAAGGTGGTGGAATCTCAAAATCATGCATGCAGACTTCACTCAATCACCAAAAAGCTAATTTTTGTTAGAGCACGTGCAAAACCAAGAGAATATTTAGAATGTGGGCCGACATCATGGGTATATTGTGATTTTTTACCATTTTTAGTGCAATAAAAAATGTGCTCGTGTTATTTAATCCTAAACGAACATATCTCTACTAGTTAATAGTGCACTCGAATTATGATAAATTTGGATTTTTTAAGCTTTATATGGTACATTTATAGGGTAGAGGATTAAGCATACTAGGGAGAGAGCTAGAGGGAGTGTGAGAGAGAGATACCTGAGAGAGGGAGATACTTGAGAGAGAGAGATACCTGAGAGAGGGAGATAATTGAGAGAGAGAGAGAGAGGAAGGGATTGAGAGAGAGATAAAGGAGGGAAGGACTAAGGGTAGAGGGTAGAGGGTAGAGGATTTAAGGGTGAAGATTTTAAGGTTTACAATTAAGGGTAGAGGGGAGAGAGACATAGGGAGTGACTAAGAGAGAGATACCTAAGAGAGGGAGAGGGGGTAGGAGGGCGAGGTTTGAGAGAGGGAGAGAGAGACATAATAGAGGGAGAGGGGGTAGGAGGGTTGAGAGAGAGAGACCTAAGAGAGGTAGGAGGGAGAGGGTTGAGAGGGAGAGACCTAATAGAGGGAGAGGGGGTAGGAGGGAGAGGGTTGAGAGAGAGAGAGAGAGACCTAATAGAGGGAGAGGGGTAAGAGGGAGAGGGTTGAGAGAGAGAGAGACCAATGAGGAGGAGAGGGGGTAGGAGGGAGAGGTTGAGAGACCTAAGAGAGGGAGAGTGAGTAGGAGGGAGAGGGTAGAGAGAGAGATACCTAAGAGAGGGAGAGCGGGTAGGAGGGAGAGGGCTGAGAGAGAGAGAGAGACCTAACAGAGGGAGAGGGATAGGAGGGAGAGGGTTTAGAGAGAGAGACCTAAGAGAGGGAGAGGGGGTAGGAGGGATAGGTTTGAGAGAGAGAGATACATAACAGAGGGAGAGGGGGTAGGAGGGAGAGGGTTGAAAGAGAGAGAGAAAGAGACCTAACAAAGGGAGAGGGAGTAGGAGGGAGAGGGTTGACCAACTCTCTCCCACTCTCTCCCACCCTCTCCCACCCTCTCCAACACTTTCCCACCCTCTCTTACTCTCTCACACCCTCTCCAACCTTCTCCCACCCTCTCCAACCCTCTCCCACCTTCTCCCTATTAGCTCTCAAAAATGTAGGTTTGAACCATGAAAGGTTGCCAAGCTTTCACAATGCTTCAGGGTAATAGACAAGGCCAAATTAATTGAACCTTCTACTCTTCAGGTGCTTCCAGACCTAGGCAGGTGTACCTATATGAGTGAGGCAGACTTGACTTGTGCTTATCTCTCTTGAAATTTTTTTCCCACAATGGTAGATGGGAGTGGACAAATAAAATTGGAATTTGGTATAAATTATATAACATTAAAATTAAAACCTAATATGTTCAGTTAACAGATGTAAAAAAGAATGAAACTAAATGATAAAAATGTAGAGACTAGTGCCTTATTGGGTATGTGGAGTCAAATGAAATCTTAAATGAATATTTTTTTTTGGCATAAACTCAAATTTTTTGGCATATGTTTTAGTTTATAACTTGTATAAATATGCAAGACTGTGACTACCAAGTCCTTCTTAATGATCCAAATGAATCTCCCTAATTATGGTGATCCATTAAAAGGATTTAATCTTTTCTCGAAAGAGTCGATCAATCAACCACACATATACAAAAAATGTGCACTGATAAACTGAATATAAACTTATTACATCAATTTAAATAACTAGAAAGCATCAATATTGGAGACAACTTTAGTAATACTTTCAATGAGAACAATAGACAATTGACACCAGAAAAATGTCATCACATCATAAATTCAATTGAAATCTCCATTTTTTTCAATCATGCATCATAGTCTCAAAAAATTATGTATCCTACTGTATTTTTTTACTTTGTCTCTCCTCTTCGTTGCTGTCAAAAATGGGTTTTATATATCGGCCACATGAAAAGTTGCATCCATTTGCATTCACATCCAGGTAGTTATTTCATTTGATCCTTTACAACTATTCATTAGACTCCTGCAAAGACATTACACAATCTTACTGATGTTCAATGTCTCACTGATGGTTATTCCTTCAATCGCAAGTATATCGCTGAAACTTTCATCGATGAAAACCATCGCTGTTACTTATGGAGTCAACAGTATGTCCCACAACTCACTTCATGTCTTACCAAAACATCTCCTTAAGTTCACTTTCTGATCGCTGTGACATAGCAATTTTCCTGCCAATGAACCTTCATTCGGTATGATTCACATAGATCTCGCCGAAGAAGCCAGTCTCACCGAACGTATCTCCAAGTTTGAATCTTTTCATTGTGACATAGGAGTCAGTAAGACTTCATGACTTCATTCTGATGGCAATGACGAGACCCACCTTCAACAGTATTAGTGAGACCAAACATATGCTACATGATATTTCACTGTTGGCTTAAGTCTGGCTGATGTAACCCTTTGTATCCTGATCGATAAGACTCTTATGTGTTTGATATGACTCTCCTCGATAATTATTGTCTCGGCGATAAGTTCACTTTGCTTTCCAATTGGTATGACCTACAATGACTTGCTATGACATATAGCGATAACCATTGTCTTGCTAATAGATATCCCTTTATCTTATGTTTCGTTATGACTTTTGGAGTCAAGGAGAGGTTTCATAGAATACTTTGTGTCTTACAAGATACACCCCATGGTATGTTTTCTAGTCGATGAAACATATTTACTCTCTCGCTGATGAAACACTTCAGTGAGACATATGAGTCAGCAAGACTACATAACCTCATCCTGAGAGTCATTTGATATAATCCCCTTATGCTTTTTCGGCGAGACCGCGTACATTTGCTGAGACTTTATTCCGATAACCTTTAGTCTAGCGGATACGTCGTTCTGTGAGCTAGTCGGTGAGACATAATACATTCGACAAGACCTCACTCCAAAGACTTTTGGTTTGGCTGAAACGTTTGCTCGGGCACTGATCAGTAAGACAATATGATTTCTCTATGACTCATCCCGATGAAAGATTTCTCACCAATATGTCATTTTGTCGCCGAAACAATGAACTGTGTCCTGTCGATGGGTGTTTGCATATGGATTCTGATCAGTGTGACATCTCTGAAGTCTTGCCGATAGACCTACAATAGATGTATATTAGCAAAAAAACCATTATGGATTGGGGAGACCCTCACCATCTCTTTCCGATATGGATTATATAGAGAAATATTCATGACTCGATGGATTCGATGGGACCACATGGAAAAATATGGGCAAAATGTTATGAAGAGAGGATTTTTGTGTCTATGGTAAGGACTCGTTCAGAAACTCATGGGTATGAACAACTTGTAAAATTCTCATAATTTTATAGTTCTAACACTCCCACCCTCTCTCCCACATTCTCCTACCATCTCCCACTCTCTCCCACCTTCTCTTACCCTCTCCAACATTCTCCCACTCTCTCCCACACTCTCCCACCCTCTCACACTCTCTCGCACCCTCTCCCAATCTCTCCCACCCTCTCCCACTCTCTCGGCCCTCTCCCCACTCTCTGCCCTCTCCAGCTCTCTCTCCCACCTCTTGCACTCCTCTCCCACTCCTCTCC
>VDFB02058242.1:290806445-290879139 GCA_007258455.2 Sequoia sempervirens | reverse complement strand
GCATACATACATGCATGCATACATACATACATACATGACACACCAGCATACATATACATACAAACATATGAAAAAAAAATTAAAAAAATAGCATTTAACTAAAGGAATAAATAACGTGAGCACATTATTTGTTGCTAGAAATGTTCCATGGAGAAGGAAAAAGTGAAAACTAATAAATAACGCGAGCGTGTTATAGCGTGCTTGCGTTATAGCGTGCTTGTGTTATATTTTTCTTTGGGAATCCCCGAGCCTTAGCTTTGGTATTTGCCTTGGAATACCAACCCAAAGGTTTGGAGGGCATTCCCAATGACCAGAGACGTGTTTTTTGCAAATTCTACAATTTTTCACATAATTGGGTTCATGCTCACCGTCAAGATTGCATTTGGTTCAATATCGACAAAATCAAACACATGGGTAATGTTAAGTTCTCTCTTAGCTTTCCAACGATATAATTTTTTTCACTTTCTAACAATGTTAGGCCTTTCATCCATAATTTATTTTGTTTGTATGTTTGTTTTTTATCAAAAAGCAGTGTTTGGTTTTTTTTTCATTATAAATTAAGCATTCATCAAAATTTCAAATAAATTACATTTTTAGAAACTAGACTCCATTTTACAAATTTTAAAAAAAAATCTATTACTTTCCAAAATTTGTAGGGAGAGCACGGCCAAAATTCTGCTTTTTACGAAGTGCCCACTTAGAAAATTAGTAAAAAATCAAATATTCATTAAAAAATTATTAGAAAAATTGTGCATCAACTAGATGTTGTTAGCTAACTTCTGATCATAGAGATTTTAAAAATACTAAAAAAAGTTCACCGTGCTTCAGGTCTCATACAAGAGTTGCTATGTTATGTTTTTCTGACAAAAACAACACCAATTTGTGTACATCCCTCTGTTAACCCCTTAATCTCAATCATTTTAAAAATAAATTAGTAGTTTAGAAAGTAGACTTAGGGCACTTAGATCCTTGTTTTTGTTCCATCTCAAAATTTTGAGTGTAACTATCCTCAATTTCATGTCCAAGGTTAGCATTTCCTGATTTCAGAAAAAAAAGTGGCCACTTAAGCCCCCTTTTTGGGAACCATCTTGGTGCACTTACCCTAGACACTAAACTGATTTTTTCTAACTAAATCTTCACTTTCGGGCATCTATAGCAGTTAAACCATGAGGAATTTTAAGATGATGCAAACTAGTGATTTGTGAAATTTTTTCTTTAGATTCTAAATATATTTTTTTCAAAAAAATTGGAATCATATTGCACTTCTTTTTCCATCTCCTTCAAAAACTAGTTTTTCAGTAAACACCATTTTAAAGGACTGATTCTCACCATATACAACATAATTTTTTTTCCATAAAGGATAAAATTCTATTTTTTTCGAATTTAGATTTGTATCTATGATATATAGTGCTTTCATTTGGTTTCATAGTGTTTTATTGAATATTTTTTCCTTAATCAAGTTACAAAGTCAAACCAATTACAATTTAGACATAGGCGGATTGTATACAACATAACTTTTTTTGTTTGTATCGAGATTCAATTTTTTTTTGTTGGATAAAGGACTTCAATATCTAGTGCATTGAAATTTTTCAATTTTTTTTTGATAATCTGCTATTTTTCCACATGTGCAGAACAAAGAGCTTGATTTTTGGTGAAAAACATACATTCACAAGAAATAAAAAATAAACATAATAATAAAATAAAATTTATTTAAAATTATACTTTTTGGAAGCTTATAATAAGGACTACATACTTCCAAAAAATAAGTTTTAAATGAATTCATTTGATCCCCCAAAAGGTAAATCAAAAGTGGTTTTTTAACAGCATTTTGATAGGTGTAAAGGAGACTCTATTATAGGTATGGTTTAAAACTAGCAGGGTTCTATCCAAGGGGGTTTGATCTAAGGTGGTTCGATCAAACCCTCTTCAATTGGAATCCTTTAAATGGAACTTTTCAAGGCTTAAATCATTATATTTTCTAAAAATATGTGATTTGAGCAAAAATCAAGATCTCCCATAAATTGTAAGCCAGTATTGTGGGATCACCCTAGAAATCCATTGGGTAACTCATCCAACATTTAAATATCTTCATACTTTCCTGTTATTTCTTGAACTTCACTTGGTAGCTCTTTTTTTGTTTCTTTGTCCTTATTCTCTATAGGTTTAGGCATGATGGAAAAACATGCTTTCTCCCTTCTAAGATCTCTCAAAAATTATTTTGCACTGACCAAGCATACCCTTGGTGTACTGTCACTCTCCTCTTCCTTATCCTTCAAAGGATTCAAAATATACTCTTTCCCATCCTTCTTTATGGTGTACTTATTCAATTTTCCATCTTGAATAGCTAGTCTATCATACTACCACGATCTTCCCAAAATAATATGGTAGGAATCCATTGGCATCACATCACACATAATTTCATCTTTATAGTTACCAATTTGAAAACTTACCAAACATTGTTTATTTACTAACAGATGATGCTCCCTCTGTAACCATGAAACTCTATATGGATTAGGATGTTTAATCCTCTTCATCTTCAACTTATCCACCATTTCTTTAGAGACTATGTTATCTGTACTACCATTGTCCACTATAACCTTGAAACATTTTCCATCCACCTTACACCTTGTCCTAAATAGATTTCTCCTTTACACTAGTTTTGGTTTCTGTTTCTCAGGACCCAACCAAATTCTACACAGCATCAATGACTCCCCATCTTCAGGATCTTCTCCAAGCCTTGATGTATTCATCACATCATCTTCTTCTTGTGCCACATGCACTCTAGCTTCTCTTCCTTTTCCTCCATCTCTTTGGACTTACGAACATTCAAAAACAATATTTCCCACTTCTCCACATTGGAAACATGTTCCATTGAATCCTCTTCATCGGCCTCTTCCAAAGAATCCTCTCCCATAAGAATTTTCTCCTCTCCCTCTAAAGCAGTCTCTTCCTTTATTACTTGGTGCACTTTCTTGAGATGTTCCAACCTCCTTGTGATGGCTCTAGCCACCTCTACCACTACTAAACTATCCTCTTCCATGAGAGAATTTTCCTCTACCCCTAGAGTTATTTTTCTACCTCTTTGCAAGATTTTCTTCCACTTTTAGGGCATAGTGATATGAGTCTTCAACGTTGCTTACTCTAACCAGAATCATCTCATCTTGAATGGAATTATGCATCCCATTCATATACCTAGACACCTTTCCCATGTCATTTTCGATGTGCCCTCCTCTTATGATCAACTTATAGAATTATTTTTTGTACTCTTGTACACTTTTCTCCCTTTGCTTCAAATTTTGCAACTTCTTGAATAGATTCATCTAATAATTTACAGACAAAAAATTTTCCTTGAACTTGGCTAAAATACTCTCCCAGGTTCTGATTTTATCCTTGCCTCTTCTCTATCTTTTAGTGTGCACATGATCCCACCATATGAAAGAATGCCCTCTTAGCTTTGTGCAAGAAAATTTCACCCTTTGTGGGTCTTCTACAGATTCCAAGTCAAAATATTTTTCCATCTCTGAGATCCAATCAATTAGATCTTTTGAATTCAAACTCCCATTATAGAAAGGAGGGTCAATCTAGGGTTTGATATTTATTTTGGACATAACCCTTAGAAATATCACATTCTCATCATCATCATCCAAAACATTTTGGGGGGCCTGCTTCTCCTTCTTCTACCTCATCTTCACTAAAATATTCTACATGTGCTCCTCTTCTTTGTGCCAATTCCACAACATCCATCCTTGTTGTAATTCCTCTCAACATATCCATGACAACCACTAGGTTATCATTGTGTTGAGCTCTCCGGAAACATCCATGTTTAACCATGTTCATACCCTCTATAGTTGCAAGTCTTCTCTCTTCTCAATCTACCCACAACACCAACTCTAAGGTATCATTTCAACACAACCAAAACCTACTCTAGGTTTTCTCTCAACCTGACCAAAACTTGCTTTGATACCAATTGATGTAGGTCAAGAAAGGTGAGCCTTATCGGGCTAACCAATCTTGTAAAAATCATTTCAAAATAAGAGGAATTTTAAATACAACAAATAAGCATCAAAAAAATAGAATCAAGAACTCCAATATTTTTATTTATAATCAACATATTACAATTGTACATCAACAATTCAATTCATTCCCCCTTAAAAAATATTGTACGGTCCATGCATTACCCAACTCAGTCTCTGCTAACCTCATTCTCTATTCATCCCAAGCTATTGTTCTTCATATCTCTCGTCTCCCTATTCTCCTCACCAAAATAAAAAATTGTATGACCATTGGGATTCTGTTATTTCCAATTCAAATAGTCGCCCTTGATCTTATAGAAGATCCACATTTAACATATCATCGCGCAATGTTGTGATGGCGTATGAATATTACCATGGGGTTGCAGTTTAATGAGTTCCCTGCAATATCGCATCCTTCCAAATGCTTTGTCATGGGGTAGTGGTAATGACCACCAGTTTCTCCCTAGTCACCGCAATATTATCAGCTCGAGAATTAACCATTGTGGGTCAGTGGTAACTCTTGAGCTATCCTATGATATCACAAGTCTAGAAAAATTACTATTATGGGAGTGTGGTTATGAGCTCAAATAAAATTTATCCCATGATACCGCAAGCCCAGAAATGTTTTTGGGTGATGAGGATTGCTCATATGCCTGGGATGCTCTTGCATCAACACATTTATGGGATGTGTAATCCCTCCAATACCTAATAATAGCTAGGTGGAGGCCAAGCCCATCCCATCCAAAAGAGTTCTCTTATTTTATTAAACATTTATTCAATAAATTAATTTTATCCTACCATGGTTGTTGAATAAAATCATTTTATTATAGTTTAACATATATAAATAGTCAATTAAAATCTATCAAAGTAAGGGATATGTAAATATGTATAGTCATATAATTTATTTATTTTCTTTTGACTTAGTTTTCTATTGTATCCATGTCAATTCCATCTATTTCATGACATAGAAATAATTAACAAGATCTATTGATATGGTTAACATCTTTCATAGAATATTTAATTTAGGTATTTTTAAATCTATCTCTCATGATAAACATAAATATATGTTTTGATTAATAGATAATTAATTTGTAACCCCCCCTTTTTCCTATATGGAATGTTTGATTAGATAGATTAATAATTTTATAACTGTTTTTCCTTCAAATCCCCTCTTTTCTTCTTTTAATTTGGATAATCATAAAACTATCTTCCTATTACCTACAATATAAACAATAAAAATTTCCATTTTATTTTATTATAAATAATACTATAACACCATAATTCCATTAGCAAAATAAGTTATAATCTTTTTGTTAACCATTATTTTATACAAAAATCAAATATTGTCCTTCATATTTCCTTAATGAATGTAATATAAAAATGAAATTAGATGAGATATAATAAATTTTGTTAGCTATTATTTCGTTGGTGACAATACACTACTCAAAACCCTTTTACAAAGAAATAAATTACCCCTTTTATTAATCATATATATTTATTTTCTAATAGTCACTCTTTTCTCTAATACAATATCAAATAAATATATTCCTTCATTATAAACAAGTTACAAATTCATTAATTAATATTACAATATTACAATAATTTCCTTCAAAGGATGAACCCAAAGATTTCTTCTACCTTCAAAGAAAAGTGGTATGCATCTTCAATGGTAGACATTCTTACCAGAACCACTCTTCTTGAATACTCGGCTTCAACCCATTTATGTAATGGGAAACTTTCTCCTTATTGGCCTTAGAATGGCTTGTTCTGATCAAGACATAGTAGATTTCTTTTGTATACTCCTTGATGGATTTTCTTGCTTGTTTCAACCCTTGCATCTTCTTCAACAAATCTAGTTCATAATCCATACGAATGAACTGTCTTTTTAATTTGTCCACCATACGATCCCATCTTGTTATTTTATCTTTTCCTCTTTGATTTCTTTCTAGTTGTACCTCTTTCCACCAAATATTCACATGAACCTTTAGCTTGGTCTTTGTAAATTTGATGCTCTCGAGATCTTCCACCTCCTCATACTTAAAGTACTCCTCATATCATTGATCCAATCAATCAACTCCTTTGGGTTAATATTTCTATAAAATGTAGAATCATCAATCTTTGGCTTTTTCCCAATCTTCAAGATGGCCAAGTAAATAATTTGACTTGCTCTGGATCTTCTGCTTCTTGTTCTTCTTTGAATTGCTCCTCATTTTTAGTATCATCTTCACTTTCATCTCCTCCTCTTGGCTCAAACCCTCGACACAACTCCTCTTGCAGTGTTTGAACTTGTCTCTAAAGGGATCTAAACCCTCTTCTAGTACAATAACATTCCTTCCATCACCAAAATTTCTTCGCGGAGGCATTCTAATCACTTTTCTCAGAAACCCGCAACCACAAGTCCTAGTGTAAATTGCCTCATGTTTGGTGATCTATTTACACACTTAGGAAAACCTGCTCTAATACCACTTGATGATGGCCATGCCGCCCTAAACATTCACAAATCACAACAATATATTCTAACATAGAAGATGCAAGACAAAAAATAACTCACTTTCAATTATTTTTAGAAAATAAAATTACAGATTTAGAGCTTACAATGCTACAGCCTCGTGAGCTTGATTCATTACAGCAAAATCAACTTTGAAAACAAAATATATTATTTAAAGCCACAATCTACACTAATGGAGCCACCCTCTACAACCCCTAGGAAATTAACCCTTTTATTTTACCCCAATAATTTCCCTAGAATGTTCTAGAAAGTTTAACTTTCCCTTTTGTTTTGGCGCTAAAAGTCTCACCATTTGATTTTTGGCCTAGGAAGAAATTTGAATGAAATTCACTTTTTAGAGGGGCAACTTTGTGGGGCCATAAATTTTGATCCAAGTGTCTGATTTGCTATTATTGCATATCATTGGAAAGCTCTTGAAGAAATCTACAACATTGGATCCATTAGAGATCAGTTCGTCAAAATTTTGAGTTGTTTTGGGGCCTCTAAAGTCTTCATATCTGAATTTGAAGTTGCATTGGAGAAATTTCTCGAGATGAAAACTTTAATATCACCCAAATCATGTAGGGTATTGAGACAACTCTTTCGTGACCAGAAATTTTTTTCAATTCTGCTCCTTGAGGTAAATTTTTAGGTCCATACAAGTCTATTTAGGTTGACTTACTAAAAATAGTAAGTGACTATTTTTAGCTATTTTTGACTTCTGGTTGTCTTACACCCCTTAAGTGTCATCATGGGACTTAAAAAAACTAAATAAAATAAGAATTTTTTTTTTTTGGGTGATGCAAGATTTCCCTACATCATTGGATGCTCTTGCATCAGAGTTTTAGGAATATTTTTTAGAGTTTCTTGCTCTCCAATTTTCACTTAATTTTCCTTAGCTTTTTCATCCTCTTTGCAAGAATAATCATCTAATTCATATCCATCTATTACCATTGAATTCTTCTGTAGGTCTTAATCAACCTTGACAATTGCACTCTCAAAAATCTTTCTTAACCTCTTGTTGTAATACTGGTAAGCTTTGCTTCTAGTAGAATATCTAATGAAGATACCTTCGCCATAGTTTGCATCAAATTTTCCTAAGTTCTCTTCATATTTTTGATGTAGCATTTGCTTCCGAACACACTGAAGTATTTGATATTAGGAATACTTCCATACCATAGCTTATAAGGAGTCATTGTGTTGTTTGCTCTTGCTTGCAATATGTTAAGTATATAAACAACAGTATGAATTTCTTCTCTCTAGTATACTTCTGGTAGATTTGCTTATTTTATATTTGTCCTTGTAGCTTATTGAATAGTCATATTCTTTATTTCAACCACTCTATTCTACTGAGGAGTCCTAGGGGTAGATAAATGCCTCTTTGTTCCATTATTCTCACAAAAGACATTTAACTCATTAGAGGTGAAATCTCAACCTCTGCCAAACCTCAAATATTTTATTTTCATATCCATTTCATTCTCAATCATAACTTTGAATTCCTTAAACTTATATAGAGATTTTGACTTTTCTTTGAGAAAATTAACCCATCTCATTCTAGAATAATCATCAATCAATAGTATGAAATACCTATCACCTTGAAGAATTCTTACTCTAGTAGGACCACAAAGATTTATATGTACCAATTCCAACAGTCTAGTAGAAGATTGTTCTTTGACTTTGAAACTTCTTTGTTTTTTTCCAACTTGACATTCCTTGCAGACAATATTGATAGTCTTTGTAATCTTTGGAAGATCTCTCATAGATTGAACCGAACTTATTCTCACTAGGCTATCAAAATTGATGTGACACATTCTTCTATGCCATATCCAACTCTCATTGATCTGAGTCATGAAACAATAACCATGTCAACACCTTTGAGTTGATAGACATTTCCATCTATCCTTCTTCCAACAACAATCACAATTTTGGAGCCCTTTTTTATTTAAGTGTCATAATGCAATAGAAAATTAATCAGTGGCATACTCTTATGTTGGATTTGTCTCATTCATCCATATTTCTCTATTTCTTGCACTAATTTCCAAGAAATTGTTCCCTAATAAAAGATCACCACCTTATCCTCTTAGATAATTGCAATGGTATGCAAATTTTGATCTAGGTCAACCTTATGGAGTGTGGAAATGGCCTTCAAAACCCAAGACAACAAATTAAAAATTCAATGTTCTTGTCTCCTTCCTACTAGATGTCATGAACTAACCTAACACACATTTCATATGACATATGGCTATGTTATTTCATCGAAATATATTCAATGAGTATTTAAAGTATATGAAATGTAAGATGCAAGGAAGGTATGAATGATCATGATATAAGAGAATGATTAGAGAACCTTCTATTTTAAGGGAAATAAATGAATAAAATCCCCGCCATCATCATTATATAGGCCATTTGCATGTTTATGAATGTTATTTTGATCTTTTTCATTATTGTTAATTTAGTCCACCAAGGGGTTTGGCTTTGGAGAACTCAATGCCATTAGATTTCCACAATCCATAAGAATATCAATACTTATTTCTGGATTCAATCATGTTTAAGCTTTTTAATCAACGTTTTAGATCACACTCTGTGATCCATCATTATCATAGAGAGCTCAAGGATATGAAAAATAGTTTGTTGCAGATATAGTTGGTATAAAAAGAGAGGGAGATGAGGAGGAGGCACAAGACCCAAGGGATGAGAAATAAAATAAGAAACCAAAAGAAAGGGGTAACACACAAACAAAAAATACACCTAAGGATAGACCAAATACTCAAAATATAAAGGAGAGAAAGGACCCAATGACCACTAAAAGAATTAGAAAGTAAGAAATGAAAACAAAAAAATATGTTTTTAGGGTCTACAAAGTGGTTTTTTCTTGTGGCACTCCATATATTGTTGAAATGGTTTGCTCATTCAGCACAAGAATCAGAGAGCATAGTGCTAACAACAATCATGAGCGTGTTTCAAAATCAGCTCTAGTCAAGCACTCCTCTTCAACCAAACACTATATTTATTTGGAAAACACTCAAATATTGCTCATAGAAGATAACTTCCACAAGAGGAAGCTAAAAGAATCCATTGAAATAGTCAATCACCCCAACAACCTCAATTGTGATGAAGGGTGGTGCTTAAGTCATTCTTGGTGGCCTCTTTTAGCTTGCCTCAAACACCACCATCGCCCTCGATCATAACCCCCTTCCCCTCTATGTCGCTTCCTCACCCCTCACGCCTCCCCCCATCCCCCCCTTTCCCCTTTTCCCTTCCCCTCTTTGGGCTTTGTGGGTTCTTGCTTTTGCTTTGTTCCCCTTCTTTTTCTGTTTTCCCTTATCGGCTCCACTGGTGCTCCCCCCTCCTTCCCTTCTCCTTGTCTGCATTTTCTTCCATCTTGTTCCCCTCCCCTCTCTCTTTCCTTTTTGTGTTGTCATTCCTCCCCCCTCCCTCCTCTTCATTTCCCTTCCCCTCTTTTTAGGTTTGTGGTTTCTTCTATTGCTTGGTTTCCCCCTCTTTCCTTTATTTTCTTAGTCCCCCCCTTTTTTCGATGCTCTTTATACATAGTTTGTTATTTTTAGTATATTAATATATTAATATATTTAATAGATTAATATATTTAATAGATTAATATATTAATATATTTAATAGATTAATATATTAATATATTAATATATTTAATAGATTAATATATTAATATATTAATCTATTTAATATATTAATCTATTAAATATATTAATATATTAATATATTAATCTATTTAATATATTAATATATTAATCTATTAAATATATTAATAGATTAATATATTAATATATTAATCTATTTAATATATGAATATACTAATCTATTAAATATATTAATATACTAATCTATTAAATATATTAATATACTAATCTATTAAATATATTAATATACTAATCTATTAAATATATTAATATACTAATCTATGAAATATATTAATATATTAATCTATTAAATATATTAATATATTAATATATTAATATATTTAATATACTAATATATTTAATATAGTAATATATTAATCTATTAAATAAATTAATATATTAAATATATTAATATATTAACTATATTAATATTTTCATATTTTATTATATTAACTATATTAATATTTTCATATTTTATTATATTAAATATATTAATATTAATTTTATGAAAATATTAATATTATTTTTTAATAATTTAAAATATTAATATTTTAATATATTTAATTTATTAATATTTTATAAATCTTTAATATATTAATATATTCAATATGTTAATATATGGTTTTTATATATTAATTTTTTTTTATCTTATTTCTTATTTTTAGTTCTTCATGGTTGTTGATTGGTTTGTAGTTCTTGTGGTTGAGAGATTTGTAGTTTATTTTCTTTTTGTTCTCTCTTGATTTTTGTTGTTTCCAAGTTATATTCCTAGAGTTTTTATTTTCATTTTTTTACTTGCTTGGATCTTTCTTTTGTTTGGTTTCCCATTTTATAAGTTTAATTTTCTTTTATATATATATATGGTTAACTTTAATAGTAAGTTTTTAAATATATTAAATTGAGATTTCAATACTAGTATTATCTTTTAATTTCTTCTGCCTACATAATTAATCCTTGTTTTTTAAAATAAAAAAGAAAAGAACTTTAAATTTGTTAAATTTTGTTTAATATGTTTTTATATATTAATGATGTATATTTTTAATATATCAATCTTATAGTTAATATATTTGTGGTTTTATGTTTTTTATGCTTTAATATTTATTATGCTATATATTTAATTTTAACTATTATTATTTTCTTTTCTATTTTATTAAGCCTCAATTTCATTTTTTTTATTTTTAGTCTATTCTTAAATATTATTTTTTCTTTGCTCTTTTTGCTTGTAATTTATTTTAGTTGAATTGTTTAATATTTTTCTTTTTTGGTTTCTTCTTTTTTGTGTTTGCATTTCTTACTTTCTAATTCTTTTAGTGGTCATTGGGTCATTTCTCTCCTTTATTTTTTCAGTATTTGGTATGTCCTTAGGTGGCTTTTCTCTTTGTGTGTTACCCCTTTCTTTTGGTTTCTTATTTTATTTCTCATCTCTTGGGTCTTGTGCCTTTTCCTCATCTCCCTCTCTTTTTATACCAACTAGATCTACAACAAACTATTTTTCATATCCTTGAGCTCTCTATTTTGATGATAGATCATAGAGTGTGATTCGAAACATTGATTAAAAATCTTAAACACAATTGAATCCAAAAATAAATATTGATATTTGGAGAACTCATTCATATCAAATTTTATGTATGCACATAAATAACATAGAGTTGATGCTTTGTTTCCCCAAAACACAAACAGGGGAATACAAATGTGGAATAAAAAAATGCAAGGAGACAAATCTGGGCATGCAATATTTTCCTTTTGTAGTAAATATGCCAAAAATGACAATATATTGAAGGATTAAACATAAACTACTAAAATTAAGCTCTAAGCTACGAATCAGAATCTGTTGGGAGTAATCAGTTGCTCAACCAAAACAGACAACTTTAGGAGCTACTAGGAGCTCACTGGCATGAACTACACAGAGCTCTTTAGGAGCAATCTCTGCTCACACTCAAAACAAACAGTTGTTGTTCAGGAGCTTTCAGAAGCTCACACAGAAAACATTCTCTTAATCACACAAAGAACAAAGAGCATTCCCCTTCAGACTATTGCTACTCAGGAATTCAATTCTCCAGATTTGCAATTGACAGAATAATCTTCCTTCAATTTTTTTGTCTTCAACAGACATTCCCTCTAAAATTTAAAATTACCTATTAGCATTGAATTGGAATTCAAGAATTCCTAACTTCATTAACTTCTTCTGCAGTCTTTAGGTGCACGTTAGGAGCAAGTGGGGAAAGTAATCCCTAAAACAAACTTTCAACTGTAGGCATCGAACGTCCCTGACAGGTAGGTGCCAACGGGAAGAGGCTCAGGAGAATTTAATTTTCCAACACTTCCCCTTGGTCCTGAGCTAACAAAACAAGATCAATCCTAATCCAAATCAACAATGCCCAATCTACTCCTTAGGCGCCCGAAACTGTCCTTGCTCAAAGGCTTGGTGAATATGTCGGCTAGCTGCTGGTCAGACCTGCAAAATGCCATTTTAATTTCACCATTCTCAACTAGTTCTCTAATAAAATGATACCTGATTTCAATGTGCTTGCTTCTTCCATGAAACACATAATTTTTGTCAAGGCTATTGATGAAACATTGTCACAAAAGATTACTATTCTATCCTCTTGTTCTTCTTTCAAATATGCCAAGATTTTTCTTAGCCAAATAGCTTGACATGCTATTGCATTTGATGTTATATACTCAACCTTTGTTGTAGATAGGGAAATGATGGGTTGTTTCTTGGAAGCCCATGAAATGACTCCCGAACCTAAGTGAAACACATAGCTCAATGTGCTCTTCCTATCATCCAAACTTCCTACCCAATCACTGTTCGTGTATCCAACCAGCCCAAAATCATTTGTTGCTGTGTAAGGAATTCCATATCCTTTGGTGCCTTTCACATACCTCAGGATTATTTTACCCGCTTTCTAATGGGTGTCTCGTGGAGTCTCCATAAACCTGGAAATAAGACTCACACTATGCATTATATCAGGCCTAGTTGTTGTTAAATACATTAAGCTTCCAACCAAACTCTTATACATGGTTGGATCCACATTGCTGCTACAATCTTCCTTGCTCAACTTCAGACCTATGGTTGTTGGAGTGGGGGCAGGCTTGCTTTTAAGCATCCTAAATCTCTTCAAGATCTCATTTGAAAATTTTTCTTGAGAGATAAATATACCATCATGCATTTGTTTTACTTCTATGCCTAGAAAATATCTCAAGAGACCTAAGTCTGTCATGTCAAACTTTCTTTTCATGGCCTCTTTAAAATCAACAATGAGGAAATCATCATCCCTAGTAAAAACTAAATCATCAACATACAAGACGACAATCAAAACCTTACCATTTTTTTCCTTGATGTAAAGAGTGGGCTCACCATTGTTTTTGCTAAAGCCATTGCTCATCAAATATGAGCCAATCTTGTTGTACCATGCCCGTGGAGCTTGCTTCAACCCATAAAGAGATTTCTTCATCCTATACACCTTGTGTTCTTGACCCAGAACTTCATATCTGAATGGTTGCTCCACATAAACCTCTTCATTCAACACTCCATTAAGGAAGGCAGACTTCACATCCATTTGAAACACCTTCCACATGTGTTGGGTTACGATTGCTATGAATACCCACATGCTTTCCATCCTTGTAACAGGGGAAAATGTCTCATTATAATCTCTTCCAAACTGTTGTTTTTACCCCTTAACAACTAATCTTGCCTTATGCCTTTTTATTCTTCCTTCAACATTACATTTGGTTTTGTAGACCCATTTCACCCCAATAACTTGCTTGTTGGGAGGAAAATATTTTAACTCCCATGTGTTGTTCCTCTCTATCGTGTCTATCTCCTCATCCATGGCTTCACACCATTTCTCCTCTTTCATAACTTCTTCAAAATAAACTAGATAACCATGAGAAAATAATGCAAAATTCACACTCTCATCAAATTCTTCATCATACCTTTCATTCTGGTAGATCTCCCTTAGACTCTTGGTCTTCTTTGGCATTAGGGAGGTGAGAGGTGGTTCTGAACTTTCACTACTACTACTGTTGTGCTGAATAGGCAGGTTCAGGAGCTGTCAGGAGCTTTCAAGAGCTGTATCGGTGCTTTTAGGAGCTCTCAGGAGCTCTTAAGGAGCGGATCTTCTTGCGCTTTCAAGAGCCAATCCTCCAGCTAACTGTGATAGTTGGCCTGACTATCTTGCTGACTTTCTTCCATCTTTAGAAGCCGTCAGGAGCCATTGAGAGCTTTCAGGAGCTCTCCAGAGCTCTTCAGGAGCTTGACCGATGCTTTTAGGAGCATCTGTAGAGTCTTCTTGTTGAACTTCATGTTCTATTTCTACTTCTTCAAGAGCTATCAAGAGCAGTTCTGAGCTGTCAGAATCTACCACTCCATCCCATGACTTGTTTTCAATGAACTCCACAACCCTACTAATGACTATATTTTTGGTGACCGGATTGTATAGCCGATAGTCTTTGGACTCTTCACTATAGCCCGTGAAAATGCATTTTTCACCCTTGTCATCCAATTTCTGCCTCTTTTCCTTAGGCACGTGTGCATATGCTAAACACCCAAACACTCTCAAGTGCTCAACTGTCCACTTGTGTCTTGTCCATGCTTCTTGAGGGATCTTGTCATGAACCACCTTTGTTGGAATTCTATTAACCAAATAAATAGTTGTTGCTACAACCTTTCCCCAATATTCAGTTGGGAGTCCTTTTGCTTTCATTTTCTAATTGTTTGCTTCATGTGCAAATTTAGGACAAGTTTGGTTATTGTTCTAATTTAGAAGATATAGCATATGGGGTAAATGTGGCTCCCACAAGGGTAGAGCTCAACATGCTTTGAAAGAAAATAAAATTGAGCAACTTGATCAAATATTTATCTCTTATCAATGCATTAAATCAATATGGAATCATACTAGTTGATCAAATTTCATTATCAGAGTCAAAGTTGCAACATACTGTGTTGATATGTCTTTAAATCTTCTTAAGTGGACCCTTGATCCATTTTATAAAAGGAAGTGTTTTTGAAGATGCATCAAGTTCAATTATGCATCAAGTGTCTTCATAGATGCATCAAGTTCAATTATGCATTTTTTAAACATTAAGGAAGCATTTCAGGTTGTTGTCAAGCCCCTCTCACCACAACCCTATTGGGAAGTCACTCATCACATAGGAAAGTGAGTTGTTAGGTCACCCACATATGTGACAGGTGACTGCCAAATAAAGTTAGAATGATGAGACTATGCATGTTTATCACATATAAAAGTAGCAAGAGTAATGGTTGACTCATGGTCATGGTACAAGTATAAGGACAACACCTTTGCAGGAGCTTACAAGGTCAACTAGCATGGGGGGTATTCAAAACAAAGCATAATTGTCTTCATGGAAAAGAACATGGCCATCTAATTTGCTGCCCCATGAGTTAGATGAATGAAATTTATATGATGTCCTTGAGATTGAGAACATGACAGGATTGAAAGCATTCCAAGCATGAAAGATAAGGACAGCAACTAAAGACAAAATCTGAAGTTGCACAAGGCTGAATTCAAGGCCTTCTCAACCAAACATTAGACAATAGGTTTTCTAGCTAGCAATCAATGTGTGATGGTTTGAGGAAAGGAAAAAGGAAAAGACATTCAAGAAACATCAACTTTAGTTGACAGAGATATCTACATATCATGAATATGTCATTATAAGAGGTTTATGACAACAACGAAACCCTTGTATGATGTGATCATTTCCAATTGGAAAATCATATACATTGGTGGGATCAATGTTGGGTAACAATGCATGTAAAGGCAGTGAAGACAAGTTACAAATGAAGATCAAGCAGTGATGATTCAAGGAGATACCAATCATAGTGATCTTTTCATGATGACAAGGATGCAGTGAAAAGAGTGTCCCATTTTGGGGGTTTGGATCAAAAAACTCAAGCTTCCTTCAATGTTTTGCAAGAGGATACTTCCTTTAAGGTTTCTCTTATATAGTCACTAGCCTTATATTCACAACTCATGCACAAAAATCATCAATGGAGTTTTAGCACTGCAATATCTAATGAATGTGTTGAAGTCACTAGTTAAATGGACCAATGCCTATGCATGCCAAATATTTGGAAACACATAAGCAACTAAGGAAGAAATAGGGGGCCTCTACTCTCTATACTAGGCCATCAACTTATGTTAGTGAGTGAGATCAAGGTTTCCTACAGTCTTAAGGACTATACTATGCCCAAGACATAGTGTTAATGACTGTCCAGGACTTTGAGGAAAGTCTAAAAAGGAATCAAGGAAATCATGAGCAGTCATAAAGTCACAAATAATTGGGAACACACATGATAGAACATAGTGCAATAAGCAAGTGGAAGAAAGTTATGAAATCCTAAAAAAAAAACCTAGGTCAACTTCATGAGAAGACCACAATGATATGACTGTTATCATATGAGTAGTTGCTTTCAAAAGGAGGGTAGTGTGCTCTATTACCAAGTGAATAGATGTTGTGGCAGTCATATGGATGAAAAGAATAGTCACGGTAATCAAATGAGCAGTCCACAATTATATCATGCTACAGGGTAGGTAGAAGACAGACAACTCTAAAGGAAAAATTATGATACCTATGTAGTCTTAAAGAATGCACTCATGCTAGGAGAGCACCAAAGGAATAGTTCACCTACTTACCTCTACACATGAAGACAGTCAAATAGAAGGGGAGGTGTTAGCCCTCTCGAAGACACTTAGCAGTAGAAAACTTCAAAGATCAATCCAGATAGGTATAATGCATGGCATTATCTTATAGTAAACAATGGTTGTAAATGATAGTCATGTCAAGAACATGAAGGAAATGATATTTGTAGGACCATTTTGACAGTTGAGAGAGGAATATAGGTGGTCTTCTCCTTAGATCACAGAGGTATGGGAAGCACAGTGATAGGATAATTCAATCAAAGCATAATACAATCAACATGTATCTAGGGCAATAACTCACAACAATGAATGAAGGAAATAATGCAGTTATAAAAGAAAGCATTGTATTTGAGATAGTGACATGAAATGTGTAAGCCTAAGAACAATAACCTTGGAGTTTATTGGAGTATCAATTCAATAGAATTTTGAAGCCCTTTCAAAAGCTTTAAACTACATAAGAAGATGGTGAGGCATGTAAGTATCTGAGGTGGAGGAAGAGTATGGAAGCATTGGTAATGCATTACTTCATCTATAGAAGCAAAATGAACAAATTTTCAGCATAATTTTTGAACTTGAGAGCCAACAGAATGAAAATCAACAAACTAAAAAGGCAAATGTAGAGATTATAAAAGAAAGCATTCTATAGAAGTGAAGTACATAATAGAAAATGGTAGTATGAATTTTTTTTTTAAAGTAACCACAAAAATGAAAATCCATTTATGCATTATGGCAGGTCGTGGTGTGGAGTGGCCTTTTTTTGCAAATATAAAAAAACCCACTTGGGGTTTTGATCAAATGGAGCAACATTGCTTTCTTTTTACCAGAAAGATTAAATGATCTTGCAAAAATATTCTATAATTCACAACAAATCTGAGCCTGTACAAAAATCAAGTGACCCATTTGGGTTATTTACAAATAGTTAAGGAGTTCAACAAAATGAATGCTACAGGAAACCCAAGCAGGGGTTTTTTCTCAAAATGCAGGAAAAAGACAGAAAATCATAAATGCAAGAGGACCCAGTTTACATGATGAGGGTCGAGCCACATTCTGGTTTTCTTTTCTCTTTTTTCCAGAAACCTATTTGGGTTATTACTTTTTCCAAGATTTATGAAAAAGAAGAAGGAAAGTCAAAAGATTATAGGAGGGTTTTTTAGAAATGAACATGAAGGACACATTTATCTATTCATGGCCACAACTAGTGAGCTTTTGTAAGTTAGGAAAACAACAGAAAAAACACTAACTCTATTCAAGTTTGCAAATAATGAAGCTTTTCTAAAAAATTCCACATAGATAGAAGCAAAATGAGACATTTAAAAGCTTCTATTCGAGCTCTTCTTGCTCACTATCTAGAGGAAAAGATAATACGCAAGGCTGGCTGGGAGCTTACCTAAGCTCAAATACGAGGATGCGCAAAGTTGTTTCATTTAAAGCTTCTTGTTAAGCTCCATTAACTTCCCATGGAGGTTGTAAGCAAGGAGAATAACCACAGAGAAAGATGCAACAGAGAAAGTCTATCAAATTATGTTCATGGCCGCGGCCTATAAGTCAAGAATTGGCCTCTAAGTCAAAAAATGCGAGCTTATGTCAAGCAAAAAATGTTTACTTGAGATCCCGTGATGTTTTCATGAAGAGAAATGTCAAAAAATGACTGAGAACCCGTGAGAAGACATCATTTTTCCCATGTTCTCCAAACCCTCATGGTGGCAAAGCGACATCCTCTAGATTCTTCCAAGCGACCAAATGATGGTGTTTTTCCATTATTCAGGTATTATCATTAGGGTTTGGCCCTCTTCTTTTCATTTTGATGGGATGTTTTTTATCCTTTCTTTTAAATCAACACATGAAATGTGATGGGGCCAATGAACAATGTTATTGCCTTAGGCATTTTTTATGTCTTTATTTTTTTTCTCCATTCTTTAAAAAGCTTTGCTAAGTCTTCACTATGACATGTGTTATCACTTAGGCATTTTATTCCTTAGGGATTTCTTCCCTTATTTGACTTATGCTGAAATGCGTATTGACAATATTTTTCCATGAGACCCTCAAGTGATGCCTTTTCTTGCCAACATCATGTGACTGGGAATATTCTTTCCAAGAGTCTTGGAGGTCGGCCTTATTAGCCAAGTAATATTGATACTATGTGCCTTTGCAAACCGTGTGATTATGACATGTGTGGGAAGAATGCAAAATATGGGTGGTAAGTTGATAGCCAAAGTTCCTTTGAATCTTTTGAAAGCTTTTTCCATAGCATTTGATGTTACATTTTATTTCATATCTGAAAATCATGTAAGTGATTTTAAAATCACTTTTATTGTGCCTTTTAATGCTAATGTAACACAGAAAAATGGTGGGCCCCTTTTGATTTGAGCCTAATTGTAAAGTGATTTGTTAATTGATGTTTTATAAATCACTTAACAAATTCACTATCTTTAATGCTTTGAAAACCCATGTGTTTTCATAAACACACATATTGCATGATGGGGAATGTGGTCAAGTGTTGAAATAGGGCCAATGATGACTTCTAGAGGTGTGGGAAGTGTGTGATGTTGTTTGGACTATTTTTAGTGGGAATGAGGCCAGCTGGAGGTATTTTTGTCACACTTTTGGGATGGATATTGGCTTAGCTTGTTTTTTCTCCATGTAGAGGGCATTTTAGAGACTTCTAGAAGGTTCTTTCAGGCCATTTCTATTTTATTTGAGGATAATCTTCTAGAAGCACATGTGTTGGAGGTTTTGGTGGATGTTGGTTAAGTATGTTCATTTTTGAACATTTTGGGAGTTCTTTCTTTTTCAACAGGAGGATAGCTACTCTCTTGGAGTTATTTTTCATGAAACTGCATTGTAACTCAGACATACCTAATATACAATAATCACTTTGATTTAATAGATTGGAGCATTGTTAACTTTTCTCTTCATGATTTGTGGTGTGTTATCAATGGTTGATCAATATTTTTTGTGAAAAGTAATTTTCCTTACAACTTGTCCCATATTTAATGCATCCATTTGATAGAAAATGTATGTTTACAAGTTATAAACTGTGTTGTTTAGTAGTGTTACTAATTGTGAAATATGTATTTTCCTTTTAAGAACACTATTATAGACCTCTTTATAAATTATTGATGTGAACTACATTGGATAGGGATTTGTGTGAGTTAGCTTTGAAATATTAATTTGAGTGTGCAAGGCTATTAGCATACCTGTCTAAATTGTTTGGTGTATCACTTTAGTTTCTTCCCAGCATTAGGTTTATTTTATGCAACTCTTACCCTTATCTCATAAATTCAATAGTTAGGTGATATCAAACGGGGAAGTTGACCCACAATCCAGAGGTCTGCTTTCAAATAGGTTACCCACAACCTGAAAGCATTCCAATGTTGGTTCAAATCTGCTAAGTGCAATTGGAAAAGCTTAGCAAACAGGGTGCATATTTGGTGTCCTAACAAGTAGCATTCAACATTGCTCTTGTCATTCTTCATATTCGAACTATTGTTCTTCTTGCCTCTTCAAGACCTGGTCTGAGAGTTGCTCACTCCCTTTTGGCTGTTTGCTCGTGTCGAGCTATCTTCTCTAGCATTACCACGTCTAGATCTCCCTCTACCATGTCTAGAGTTGTTTCTACCTCTCCCCCTTCCTCTTGCATTCGACTGAGCTTTAAAATATTTCTCTTGGGAGGAACTTGAAGACCTATTTAGGCGCTGCTCATGGGTTTGTAGAGAACCCATCAGCTCATCAACAAACAACGTTGTGAGATCCTTTGCCTCTTCAATGGCACTCACCATTACATCAAACTTCGTGGGTAAGTTCCTAAGGATTTTCTCCACAATCCTCTAGTCTTCAAAAGATTCTCCATTCACTCTCAGCTGGTTTATGAAACTAGAGAGTCTTGTGTGGAAAACTGAGATAGACTCATTGTCCTTCATTTCAAAAGTTTCAAACTCTCTTCGAAGCATCTTGAGCTTCACCAATTTGACCTTGTCAATTCCTTTGTAGTTCATCTAGAGGATTTCCCAAGCTTCCTTTGCATAGTTAGCTGTTGCTATTCTAGGAAAAATGGCCTTTGTCAAGGCTGCTTCAATCAAACTCAATGCCTTATCATCTTTCCTCCTCAACTCCTTCAACTAGGTCTTTTGGTTGTTTGTGAGCACAACATATGCTACTGGGTCAGTTACATCATTGAATCCATTGACCACAAACTCCCACAAATCATTGGCGACCATAATGGTCTTCATCTTCTTCACCCAAGCATCATAGTTATGTCCATTAAAGGACGGTGACTGCTTCCATCTCTTTCCTTCATCTCCAGCCATGTCTCCTACACAATAAACTCAATACCCAGAAAAAATAAATGCCCCAACTCACGAGGAAATGGGGCCTATGGCTCTGATACCATGTCAACTTTTCTGTATGCGTAGAAATAACATAGAGTTACCGCTTTGTTTCCCCAAAACACAAATAGTGGAATACAAATGTAGAATAAAAAAAATGCAAGGAGACAAATCTGGGCATGCAATATTTGTCTTTTGTATTAAATATGCTGGAAATGACAATACATTGAAGGATTAAACATAAACTACTAAAAGCAAACTCTAAGCTCTGAATCACAATTTGCTGGGAGCAATCAGCTGCTCAACCAAAACAGACAACTTCAGGAGCTACTAGGAGCTCACTGACATGAGCAACACAAAGCTCTTCAGGAGCAATCTCTGCTCACACTTAAAACAAATAGCTGCTATTGATCAGGAGCTTTCAAAAGCTGACACAGAGAACAAAGAACATTCCCCTTCAGACTGTTGTTGCTCAGGAATTCAATTCTCCATATTTGCAACTGACAGAATAATCTTCCTTCAATTCTTTTTTGTCTTCAATAGACATTCCCTCTAAAAATTGAAATTACCTACCAGCATTGAATTGGAATTCAAAATTCCTAACTTCATTAACTTCTTCTGCAGTCTTTAGGTGCACATTAGGAGCAAGTGGGGAAAGTAATCCCCAAAACAAACTTTCAGCTGCAGGCATCGAATGCCCCTAACAGGTAGGTGCCAATGGGAAGAGGCTCAAAAGCATTTAATTTTCCAACAATTCATCTATCGAGTTGATAAACCCCATAATAGATTTAGATATCTAGAAGTCAAAGGGGAACACAAATAAATTTAGATACCTAGAAAGTCAAAGAAGAACATAAATAGATTATCAAGCACACTCTCTCATATCATTTCTACATGGCTCATGTTAGATCTACAAATTAGATAAAGTTCATGATAGTCTAGACCAATCTCAAAGGTTGCAAGATCAATCTACATTAATTTCTTAAGCAATTTACATTTTATGAAGCATATCAAACAGAGCAATTTATTTTTATCATAACACGATAAATTGATTCGACACACGATCAACACTAAAATTTTCATCATCCATCTAATACTTATATACACATATCCACATATTTAATTTCTATAATTTAATTTCAAATACCTATTCCAACTCTTATACCTAAATTAATTATTTACTAATTAATTATACAAAAATAAAAACAATATTATTCTTACCTTTCATTTTGATGAGGTGTGAAATAACAACTCATAATGCCTCTAGCCCTTTTTATGACAGAACTTAATGGATCTTGATCCTGATGGACTACACGTGGGATCATAGTTTAGTGGTTGATGAGGTGGGATCACAGTAAATTGGTACTATTGATATGATGCTTCACTGAGATATTTTTGGGTTTTGTTGCAGCAACAGTTGGAAATCAGTGTTCCAGCAGCGGGCCAGATTCCTATGATTACACCATGACCTTTTGTAGTATGTACATTTTTCTCACTGTTGGCTCCAATGACAGGACAGTTTTGGTATAAAAAGTTTTGTTAACGGGTCTCTCGCCGTTTCAAAACTTTCCCCACAATGAGAAAAACGGCCAAAAATCAATACAAAAGCAAAAACCTAGCTGAAAAGTACTGGTGTTCCATAAAAAGTTCAAACTGTTACCAGCAGACCAAAAAAAATACTAAACTCTAAAGAAGATTTAAAAACAGACTAGAAGAGTCAAGCTTGGTTTCCTTATATATCCTATCTTGCACGTTTATTAGTTGTACAAGTACCATCATTATGTCTCACTCTCAGCTTACCTCCTTGTTGCTTGCCAGTCTTGCCACCACTATCTTACTCTCCCATATATGGAAAATTTCTTGCCACCACTATCTTACTTTCCCATCAATGGAAAATAAATTTCAGCTACGAGATACCTACGTGGTGTGTAGAGTTTCCTTTGGAATATTTAGACTCCTAGTTCAGTTTCAGTACATATTTTAAAAGAACAACAATTCGTCATCACTTGTCATTTCACATTACTAGTTTTCCTTATAAAACTTAAACAATTCGTCATCACTTGTCACTTCACATCACTAGTTTTCCTTTATAAACTCCACAGCTGTAGCTGTGTTTTTTCTTTTAATGGGAAGAGTGTGGGGGCTCTAGGGTGAGGTCATGTACTACACTTTTTTTAATATGCGCTCATCAAATGTATGGTTTGTACTTGTTTTTTTTGGTTAAGAATTTATTATTTGATGATCTAGTTTAGTTAATTTCTATTGCTTAAGATCATTGATTTTGGAGATTTTGTTCTAAATCTTATTATTGTAAAATGAATGTTCCATAATTATGAGTTTTATTTTTCATATCATGTGTTTAAGTGTAATAATTTTTTAAATGGAAAGAGTATGATAACATATTTTGTTTGCACGTTGAAATTTAATGCATGGTTTGTAATTATTTTGTTTGACTCAAACTTTATTATTAGATGTTGGCTTAGTTCTTATCAACATGTTTTGTGTTCAAAATTTCTGACATTTATCTTATTATTGTAACGTAAATATTTTTGATAATCATTAAAATAAAATATTAGTAAAGGTTATGAAGGTTCTTATAATATCATCTATTTTACCTTTTTACATGAATAGTTTATGTTTCAATATAAGGTTTAATCTTAACTTTTGTTTATTTTATACAAACAATATATAAATCTAAAAATGGTGAAGAATTAATTTGAGATGTAGGTTTGATCTTCAATGTATAGATTAAAACAACACTACTACCCTATTGAAAGACTATACCTTAATGAATGACATATCCACTCATTTTTTTTCTTGAATCTAAAAATATATAAAAACAAAGTATAATTATGGAGGTGTGACTGTCACCTTATTTAATACTATCTAATAGCCCAAAATAATATATCCTTAGGTATAACACAAAGTGTTTGTGATGGGCACTACCAGATTGCTTGTTTTTCTATGAATAGTAACATGATTTGTAGCAATATTTGGTTGGTGAAAAATCTTTCTCCTTCTACAATCCATGTTGAAATAAGTGGCTTGTGACTCATGGAATGATTTTATAGGTATTAATATTCTTTCTCACTGTAGAAAATCAAGTGTGAGCATATTAGGACTTGTATCATAATGTATTGCATGAACAACTCTTTTGTTATATAATTCACATTAAGGTAACTAAAATTTTGTTGGCATATTGTTGTCATTGATGTCAAAAGGAGAGATCAATAGTGAAATGGAGTTGATCTTATAAGTGAAGGTGTTGGCATTAATGCAAAAGTGTCATTGATGTCACAAAAGAGATCAAAAGTGAGATGTATTGATCCTAGAGGGAAGATGTTGGGCCCATAATGAAAAAAGGTGTCATTGATGTGAATAGGAAGAATAGTGGTGTGCTTGGATGCCATGAAGATCAAAGGATCAATGTCTGGAAGATTTGGTGCAAAATGATGAAGAGAAGAACATGCATTTGCAAATGTTGCAAAGTTGCTAAATGTTGTAACAATGTCATGAGATGTTGACATATTGGCGGAGGGTTCTTTTAGAAGATAGAGGTGAAAAAAAGAAACAAATCCAATGTGGGTTTTCTAAGTACATTCTAGATATATAATTTTCTAGTTCAAATGATGTGTTGAATGCTAAAAAATCATTTAAGTTTTCTCTAAGATAGAATTAGGGCTTACTAGTTAAACCCTAGGGTTGCAGTCATGGTGCACAAATAGTTTTCTATTTTGTCATTCACTAGTTATAGCAAGTTGTAGGTAGCTTAAGTTACTACTTAAGTCCATGGTGTCATGAGGGTTATCAGATCCTTTCCTAGCAATTACCGACTAAGAAAATATTTGTTGCGTTTAATATTTCCTAAGTATCATGAAAATATTTCCCTTCGACAAGATTGATCATGTTGGTTGAGGCAATAAGATCTAACGACCTCCCCACTAAACCTGAGAGTTTTTGGTGGGTCTCGACTAAGTCTGCTAGGGTAGTGGGGAATGGTGGAGAGTAATCCAAAATGGATGAATTATGACCATTGATGAAGATGTTGGGACCAGATAGTGTAAAAGGTAGGAAAGGTATGTGATGTCATATGGACAGGTGGATTTTGGCGAGACTTAGTGGCCAGTCCCCTCAACATTCCAATAGAACCTTACTAAAGAGACAACATGATATCAAAGTGAGTAGTTTTAGTGTCCCTTTGACATGGTGATGACAGCTTGATCAACAGTGGCGATCAAGGATTCAAGATCAGATGGTGTGTGCTCAATGTTTTTATATCTGATGTCTATCGCCAAAGTCCCATGCATCACGAAATTTTTTTTGAAGACAACTTATAGTTTAGTAATGTGTGATCAAATTTAATCAACTATTGTAATCAAGAATATCTAACAGTGCCCGCTAGCTCATGACACCTATGGTGGGAACCCATCCATGCCTTATGGGGGAGCGGGGTGGTGGAGTTTCTAAGTTTTAAAAAAATTTATAATGCATCCTCAACTTGTTATCATCCTTTGCATCTTTCCCTTAGGGTAGGGTTTACGGTTTTGGTTCAAAATCCCTCGTTTCAAATTTGCATAAGTCTTTTGTCCTTGGCATTTTATTCCTACGTTGACTTGCTATGCCTAGTTGTAGGTCACTTCAGTCATGACTTAAGCCATCAAGAAACATATTGTCACCAACCCCTTGGTCTAGGTTTACTAGTCATCATATGTTAGACCATCACTTTAATATTTCCAAAGTCGGGTAAGATATTTCTCATTAAAATAATTTGAGTCTTAAGTCATTAATCCCATGGGTCTTGGCCCCATTGACCCAGTCGAGTCCCCTTTTAAAACTAACCTTTTTTGCATGTGCATAATTGTTGATAGTTGGATTTGAAGATTTGATCCTAGCCGCTCCCCGCCAACCCCACATGAATAAAATAATAGCTTCCAAAAAGTAGTGGGGTCAACGGGCTGAGGACACATGTATTGTTGACGGCGTGAGGCCTAGTCTCCACTTACATACCCGACACTATAAGCTTTTAAATTGATGGTCGAGATGCACTATTGAGATTTAATTTCAACCATTCCCTACTAACCCCGCAAGATTAAAATAATGTTTTATGAAAAGTAGCAAGGTCAAAGGGCTACTGCCACATGGATTCTCCCATCGCTTGGGAAGAAGGTGGAGCCAATAGAATGAATGAGTCAACACTCCAAGTGGCACAATTTTACTGGCGTGAGATTAGTGAGCGAAAGCGATAGAAACTCAAACTTTGTTGACTCAATATGAGTTGTCTAACACACCATCTCACAAGGAAATCAACGATTGAAATCCAAAATTGAAGAAGTGGATATGAGAGCTATTTTGCTTCATGTGAATGAGAAGTAATGGCAGAAATGACAGCTATACCTACCCAAATATGATCTAAAGGCACATAAAATATTGTTAAATTGTATAATTGAAGATTGCAAACAAATTTTAGAGCATTTAGGAGATCGAATTGAGCATTCCAGAGTTCAAGGAGGTTAGATTTAGGGTTTTCTTCAAGTGAAAAAGTAGTAAGTAAAAAAAACATTCATATCTATGCTCTCGTTAAGTTTCCTTTTATTGAGGGTAGGTCTTCATTATATCTTTCTATCAAGTTATTCTGCATATTCTTGAATTGTTGTTTTGTAGTTTGACCTTCTTCTAGGGTTCAAGGTTCTATCAAACCTGTTGAAATTTTTATTGTCAAGTCATTCCCTAGGTTTTAAACAAAAAGGCTAGGTTTTAAACCTCTCTGGTGTCAAAACCCTAGGTTTAGTAGAATCCACTTGCTACCAATGGCTCCTAAGGCTCAAGTTTCTAGTTCTAAAACTAAATCCAGACCACTTGCCTAAGATATTATTAACCAATTAGAAATATCAACTAGTAAAAAGGTTGAGGGAAGAGCTCTATTTTATGGCCTTACGATTAAAGAGGGGTTACTAGATAAACAACGCTTTATCAAGGATGTCGATATGCCATACACAAGATGGAAAATGTTCCAAAGCTTGCTTGGAAACAAAAATTGTGTAGTTCCTATCTGCAACACATAGAGATTAGATATGGGAAAGTTAGTTGTCCCCAATGTATATCTGGATGTGGATTTGTTGAAGGATATAGCTATGAGGTATGTCCCTGTTTCAAGAGTGGTCAGGGCATATGATGGTGTTGAAATGCTTAAGATAACCAAAGAAGAGAATGCATGTATCTTTAAGTTGCATGAATAGAGCCAAGATATGATTAACATTGACCTTGACACTTTCAAAAAAAAAAATGAAAACACAAAGGATCTATTTAGGTTAATAATGTTTCCCATGCATACTTCAAGCACTTGGGTTGGGAAACCTAGGAAACAAATAAAAATTGGCCTAGATGAATTGGAACCATTCCCCATGAATTACTTTGCTAATTACTTCAAGAAAATAGTTTATTCCTTATGCCAAATTCTTGGTTTTGATCCACCATCTACCATGCCTAGAGGTTTCATGTATATGGTAGCACACCTTCAACACCCAACTTATAATGTAGTTTATGATTATGCCACATATTTGGAAAAGTACATTCACCAGGGCTTGGTTGCATTGATGGTAGGAAAGGATTGGGTAAAGTTCTGGTGGTATTCTTTCTTGATGCACATGTTCCTATACAAGGGAGATATTTTTTTTGGTAAAGACATGACACTGAAGAAGGTTGAAGGGGACATTGAGTTGAATGTCAAGTGTTGGACTCAAATTTTGGACAAAGATGATATGAATTTTGATTATGTTGTTTTCCATAATTTATTTACCTACAAATTTAGAAGGTTCTTGGTTTATGATCCACCAATAATTCCAAAGGAAATACATGATTTTTTGAGGCCCTTGGAAAGGAGGCCTGATTTGAATTTGAATCACAATTGGGGGGACATAATTCCATATCCCAGTATAACCATTTTCAAGGTCTATGTAACAAATGTGAATCAACATTCATTACAAAGACATGTGCCATTGAGGATTGGTTTTATTGAGATTATGAGGCAATTGGGAGCAACACAAATGGTACACTTGAGCAATTGAAGAAAAGCTAATTCTTTCTAGAGTTGACTATATTTGCATACTTTTTTATGGAAAATGGAGGAGGGAAAGAATTGGGGTAGGTCCTTGCACCTTACAGATTGAAAATTGTGCACCCAAGGAACCATGACCTGGAGGGCTTCATTGCTACTTTGAAAGAAAACAATAGAAGTGGCTCTTTTGTTCATAATTTCTACTATCCTAAAGATGTAATCAGGAATTTTTTTTTATTTTCAAATATAGGAGGAGAGGAAGGAAAAATATCTCACCTTCAATAAAATGATGGAGAAATCTATAAAGTCATCCCAACTATGACCCTTTGTACAACATTAAGGGTGAGTTGAATAGACTCATTTATTTTCTTGACAACTTTGAGAGCATAGTGGGTGTTGTAAGGGAAGAATGCACTATAACTAATAACGGGAAGGAAATGGTTGTGGAAGAAGAACCAACATCAATATTGGAGGATAGACCCTCTTATCAGCCACCACCAAAAATTAGAGTATACTCCACGAAGAAGGAGATAATATAGAAGTAGAAAATATTTCCAACCCCTACTATATTAGAGGGGTCAAGAGCATCTTATCCTGTGAGGTTATCACTATCTTCTCCTAGACAAGTTCCTCCTACCATAATTGATATTGATTCATCTCCAAGAGGTCCATCTCCATTAGAGTAGCCACCACCAAAGAGGTAAATGATTGAGGTGGGAAGGGTAGTTGATTAGCTTGAGTCAGAAGAAGATGATATTTTGTTCACAACAAAAGAGATGCAATAGGGAATGCCTTCTCCCCCAAGGGAGGTTTCACCAAGAATAGGAGAAAGCAACCTTAGATTGGGAAAAGTAGATGTCAGTGGCTTGAGTAATACTGATGATCTAAGACATGAGGCTTGCAAAAAAAAAATTGAGGATAATTCTTTATTGAAACCAAGGCATTCAAAGATTTTGTACAGAGAGCTAAGGCTCACGAATATGTTGAGAATGTAGCAAAGTAGAGGAGCTTGCACCTAGAACTTCTTGAGGAATTTGTGCAAGAAAATGTGAGGAAGGTGATGAGGAAGGAATTTGAAAATATCACACCTGAAGAAGGTAGAGTATTATTGCTACCTAAGTGAGATATTGTTAATGCAATTATTTTTTATACAATAAGGAGGCAAGAAAGGCCCATGTTTCAAACAGAGGAAGAAGCCAAATTGGCATTGCAGGGGTCGTCCTTCAATGGGGAATGGGATGCCTTATCCCTATGGTCACTATCTTTGGGATCAAGAAAGCCAAAATTTGCAAAAACAACCAACTTCAAGGGACAATTGATTATCAAAAGAGTCCCTGACACTCTACCATTGGAAGTAGCAGAAATGGAAATTAATGTTGCTAAGTTCCCTAAGGAAACAATGGAGAATGTCACTAAAGAGAGAGACTTGAATAGAAGCCAACACAATGAGGTCATTAATGAGTATAAAAAAAGTCAACAAAGGGTTGTTGAGCTAGAAACAAAGTTGGCCTTGTACAAGCAACAATTAGAGACATTAAGGACCCAGGGCCCATCAACTTCAATTTATGCTACACCTCCTTCCCCAATTACACATCCTTAGTCTCCTCCTCCACCACCAGAGTAATCCTTGGCAATAATTCCATACAACTCGGTTCAAGAAACATTTTCAATTGAGGATCCAAGCATATCAGGTGAAACTTGATTAAATGATCCCACAAAGGAATAGTTACTATTGAAAATTGAAGTATATAAGAAATTGTTTACATAGGTACATGATACTATCTATGAGAATAATTCAAAGATTGTGTATACAATTTTGAACCATATGAATAAGAAACTTCAAGGTAATTTAAGTAATATTTATTTGAATTATTCTTTAATATTGCAAGCAATAAAGTTGTCTCAAAGAGACATGGATTTGGCTACCCCAATAATGGATAGGTGGATTCTCGAGGTTAACAATTTGAACCTCATTGCATTTGGTTGATACACATCAGAAAGATAAATATCAAAAGATTGGCCCAACATATAGCTTTGTTAGTGAGATTAAAGAACAAAAGTTCCAAGGGTATGCTACTCCTTTGGAGGTATAGATAAAAGAGTTAAAGGAAAAATTTGATGAGGTAAAATTGGTACTATTTCCTGATATTCAACACAAATATGATGAGGTAAAACATCTATGGGCATGGAAGGATTAGATGGATACAACTATTGCTTCCCAAGCATCTCTCATATGTGAGAATCTTGATATTGATTTGTTGAAGAATATTCTTGAGAATCTATCTTTCATTATTAGTATCCTAGAGGAATATGACAAAGAATCCAATTCAATAATGGTTAAATATGCTCCTTACAGAAAGAAGATGCCAGATAAACTCTTGGGATTTAATTGGCCTTCTAATACATAATGTGAATCATGGAAGAAGACTTTCATTGATGATTTGGAGTTGTAAGTGTATGGATGGAGAACATATATACATGGTAAAGTATAGTGCAGGTCTGGCCTTAGAAATTGTAATGCATAAAAGATATGTTTCTCCTAAATTAAAATTATGACAAGTAAAGCTGACTATTGATAACTTGGACTAGTGTTGGATGTTGATCTAGATATTGATCCATATGGTTCTTTTCCTTTTGCATGCTTTTTATTTTTTGGTGAAGAGAATGATAAAGATACACCAATGGTTTGAAGACCACTCTCTTCAACAAACTACCTTTTGGAAGGCACAATAATCTCCACCGACTAAAATACAACCTTTGTCTCTAATGAGAATATTCTTTTTTTTTTGTAACCATTCCTCATGGAATGACTGGTATAGGAGTCAAATGAGAATGTGACGAGTTTACAATTGGCCTAAGGCTTGTTTCGCTCACTTGTTTCTTGTAAAAGGGAATTCAGGGTCATTAGTGTGGGTCTTTTGTTGAATTCTAGATTTGAGAAATGCAAATGTATGACACAAAGAAAATATATTTTGAGTCTTTATGTTAAGTTTTGAGTCAAGCAAGAAGGTTTTGTAAATTGTATGGTTTTCAAGCATGTCTGAATGAACAATGCAAATCTTTTGAGTCCATTGTCTCTCCATTTGTAATATTTCACATGAATTATTAATGAAAACTTGTTCAATGATATTTCATTAATGTTCATTGTTGCTATGCACTAAAGTATGTTTTATTTTTGGCTCTGATTTAATGAATTAGTTAAAATAAATTAATTAAAGCATGAGTTCATTTGAATGTTTTGTGAATTTTGATAAGTAGTCATAGAATCTGAGTATTTAGTATGTGTATTGTAATGATATTACATAGAGACCATGGCTATTTGAAATTAAAATTTCCTTACAAGTCAATTTGTTGTGATTTGATTCCATTCCCTAAGATAAGACATTGATTCTATAAAGTGTTAAGAGTATTTCTTATGGTTCTAGCGTTTCAATTTGAGAATAAGATTTATAAACAAATTTGTAATTGCTTTATTTTTTGTGTATTTGGTATTGTGTGGTATTCTCAGCCTTAGGTGTTTCATCCTCTTTAAGGAATTGCCATTTTCTTGAAGGATTTCATCTACTTAGCATTTCAATGAGAATAATCTATTTATTATATAATGTGTGATATACTTGTTTAGAAGATTACATGATACATATTGTGGGATCACCCTCCCAAGTTTTGTAGAGCCCAAAGTGTAGTTGGAAAGCACTCTAGATTCCTCTCATTTTTTGGCCAATCACCTCATGAGTATTCAAGGACTGAATCTAGAAAATTTAGAGATTCTCAATGATATTTTCTTGGCTCTTTAAAAATAACCAATAGATTGGTGACTCTACTGGGGATACGTTTGATAAAGATTGTTCTCCAGAGTGCCTTATCTATGATCACTATGATTTATAGTGAAAATTATCCATATATTCAATCTATTTGAAGTTTCTATTAACCATTCTTTAGATCTATTCCTGATTCCCCACCATTTTTGTGTCTAGAATTCCTTACCCAAAGTTTAACCAAAATTGCTTCATATTTGCAAAAGCTTTTTGAGTTTGTAAAGGTTAGTATTAAATTTCATATAAATGTGAAGGGTCTTGTAAATTTTGCATAAGATCTTAGCACAATTGCTATAAACTCAACCCAATCAATTTGGGTGGTGACTCTAAAGTATTTGCACGAGTGTGTTCCAATATTTGAAGTTATCAAAAAAATTAAGAAGAAAAATTGAAGAAAATTGAAGAGGTTGATTAGAGAAAAGAAGATACAAGCACAAATGTGAGGAACCTATCCCAATATGAAGAAGCATCAAGAGAAAATACTAGAAGGAGAATTGCCAAAGAACACTTGTGAAAAAGGGAAAGTGAAGGATAGAGGAACAAGTAAGTCTACTCCTCATCCAAATCCTAGGCGTGAAATTCATTCTAGTTTTGGTTCTAAACATGAAATAATTTTTTTAGACAAGTACGTGTTAATACTTCTCCTAAAAGAGGGAAAGTTACAATGAAAACTGTTGTGAGTGAGCAACACTCAAATTAAGCCTTAACAAATAAACAAATGAGAGAGAGGGAAAAAATATAACAAGATAATATGAATGCTAGTCATGCTAGACCTATAGTGCATTTGGCCTCAACTTCTAACACAAATACTCCTTTTCCTCATGTTTTGTTGACTAGGTTTGATGAATATTCTTGTGATAATCATGGAATTATAGTGACATTAGATTTTGATACTACCTTACCAAGAGAGGAGGAAATATTCAATGATGTTTAATAACTTAGAAGAGAAGCATTAAGATTAGATGAAAATAGGAGGGATAAGGGGGTAGAAGAAAGGATAAGAAATGCTATGGTTGAGAGAGATATGCTATGAAGAAAAGTTGAGAAAATGAATGAACTAGAATAGTTAGTAGCTCAATCTACCCAAACAACCAGTCCTACAATTACAAAGATTGTAACAAGGGAGCCTATAATTGCCTCAGCTGAAAATTCTTACATAAATACATGGACCATTCCTACTATGAAAGCTTCTATTGTAGTTGATGCTATCCCTAGTAATACAAATGTTGTTTCCCAAATTGTTGATAAGGGAAAGAAATCAGTTGGGGGTATAAAGATAAATGAGGGAGGTTCCTCTCAAAGGGACAAGACACATAATAATGTTGTTTCATTGGCTGAGAAGTTAATAAAAGAAAATGAGGAGTTACAAAAAAGAGTGAATGAGATGGAACTGTTAGCTATGAACACAAAGATGAAGAAGAAACTAGGTTTCTTAGAACCCACCATAAAGGCTTATGTTCTTGAAACAAAAATCCCTCATCCTCATGCATCATCTTCAAATCCCCATTTGAATGATAACCATTTGTACAATACAAACCATTCCACTTCATTCTCACAACTACAGAATAAGGCTAGGACAACTCAACAACATGATCAATATGATTCCTAACCAGGAATAATTGACATTGGAAGGCTTGAAAACAATTATGATAGGAGAAGGAATCATGACAACCAAAATGAACAAGAGAGACCCTTTGTAAGAAGACAATTGCATATTGATATATATATATATATATATATATATATATATATATATATATATATATATATATATATATATATATATATATATATAGGAAATTATGCTTTGATATAATCCTAGGATATCCAAATCATGTTCCTGATAATGCAAGAAAACATTTTCCTAAGTTCATTGGTAACAATCCATTCAGTGGTGAAGATCATCTAAAAGTCTTTTAGAGTTTTGTTGAAGATTTTGAGCTTTGGGATGAGGATGTTACAATGAAGTATTTCATGAAATCATTGACTGAAGATGCTAGAGATTGGTACAAAAGCTTTCCTGATGCAAGAATTGATTCAAAAGATGCTTTCTATAGAGTGTTTAAAGAGAAATATGTTGACAAAACCGATCCTATGTTTAGGCTAAATGACTTCAATAACATAATTACAAAAGGATAGAATGAGATGGTGACTAAATTTAATGCAAGGTTTCAAAAGGTTGTGAATAAAGTTCATGCTTATTTAAGGCCTATGCTATTTACTTAGAGACAAAGATCCACAAACTCTGAGAGAGGCTTATAAAATTTTGGTCCACATAGAAAACAATAGAAGAGCATCGGCTATGGTAGGGAGAAGATATGACCCTAAAACTTTGAAGAATCCTAGATTTCAAAATGAGAGAGCTAGTAAAGTTGTAGGTCCTGATGAAAAATTAGATCAGATTGCTAGTTTGTTGTAGAAGGTGGCAAACAATGAGAGAGCTCAGTTCCAAAGAAATGATAGGCCACCAAGGCTGCAAGATTATACCTTTCACACTAATTAGCACAATAGAAAGCTAGTTCACAATAATAAAAAAATGCTCAAGCTCAAGGAACACCTAACCCATTACAAAATAATTTGACCAATGTCATTGAAGATTTTACATGGTGCATAGTATGTCAATTACCTCATTCATCACAACAATGTGTTGTTGTAAGATATATTGAGGAGTCACAAGATGATCAATGATATTTTGACCCCCCTCATGATCAAGATGAAATAATAAATTTTCTCATGACTAAATTAGACTTGGCCTGTAATGATTATTCTTCTGATGATGAGATTGTTAGAGGTGATGTGGATGTGTAAATATTGGAAGTGAGTGTGTGTTAGTGTAATTAATATTTAATTACACTTGCATAACTTTACTTAGGTAATATTTAATTACTAGATTTATTAATTCTCATCATTATCTTATTGAGCTATCTTGTTGCTCAAGATAAGATTAGTGTTATGCATCTTTGCTTTTATAAAGAAAATCATATCTTGTAATTAAGAATTCCTGAAAATACCTCCTACTTATCAATTGATGAGCTAAAGGGGCTCTATTATGAATGGTTCATAAGGCACAACACTTGCTGAAGGTTTTGCAAATGGGGTAACAACTCAAGTGGGCTTAACCTTGGAAAAACTCCCTGGTTAAGCGCGCTTGAGCTGGAGCAGTACTGGGATGGGTGACCTCCCGGGACGGACCAGTGCTTCACCTCTGTGAGAATCACCTAGATGCAATGAGTGCTAAGTGGACCATTCGATATCATGAGAGATGGGTTCTTGTTGAACCACTACTCATGAAACATGGGTCAATGAGTTTGACTCGAAACTACACGGTTGAATCCTGATAGCAATATCATAGTTTGGCACGCTGTGAAAAATACCTCCTACTTATTAATATTATGTTGCACATCTTTTTGCAATATCTCTGCTTTTTTTGTTTTTCTCTTATGTGGAAGGATTTTCTAGTTTGCATTTCAGATCTTGGTTTCTAACATGGTATTAGAGCCTCGATTTGCAGCCCCTTCTTAGATTTTTTGAGAAAATCATTGCAGATTTCATTCGAGATTCCTCAAGGGTATCATGCCTTGAATTCATTTATGAGGCATTTTGGATTAGATTGGGCTTCACCATTGGATTCAGAGTGCTAGAGGATTGGCTTTTGTTTTGTAGATTTTGGCCATCATTTACTAGATCAATGAGGGTTTCAAGCTGGGAGATTTTTTGCAAGTTCTGGGGGTAGCCATTTTTTCAGAGTAGTTTGGGCACAAACGAAGGTCACCATCGCAATCGCAACGGCCAAAAACCCTAAGAACGCCCTTTGTTTCATCAATTTTGGTTAAGTTGGTCCAAAAGGCAAAAAAAATTCCCTGGGGGGCCGTACGACCTCCTCAACACACCTTTCGATGCACGAAAATTGAAAAAAAAAAAACATGCTTTCTTGGTTTCTACGCTGGTGCCTCTAGTTCACAGCGATTCTACCACTCGGCAGCCACTGAGCGACCACCGAAACGTTGTCGCCGCTAGGTTCCACCACCATCCCGCAGCCCCTGAGGGCTCCTCCAGCATCCGCCCCAGTCACATGGAGGACCGGGGGCCCTCTGCCAGCCCCTGAGGGTTTTTTTGCTTAATCGGTGGTCCTATTCCAGACCAAAACCTCAGCCCAGCAGTCGGTTAGCCCTAAGAATATTTTGAGTGTCGAAGGAATATTCCAGCAGATAAACAGGGTATATTCCGGCCATGTAAGCATATACTGATCGCCGAAAAAGTTTTGCAATAGGGGGGCATTTTTTTGCCTCAACAGCCTCTAGGACATCAAATTTTTTCCCGTGAAGTGTTGACGTCATCTGACCGTATGATACTCCAAGCCCCCTCCTAGCCCTAATTTTCCCTAAAGGAGCACTTTTTTTCTTTTTGGTATAACTTGGGCATACGGTATTGAAATTGGGAAAACAAGATATTGCCAGAAAGCTAGTTTCAAGCACTTTCCAGTGGTGTAGGTTATTTTTCAGTATTTTTCTATTTATCTAAATTTATTTCTGTTTGAAGTTAGATGTTTATTTATGGCTTCCAAGCTTATAACTTTTTGCCATGATCTCTGATTTTCGTCTTCTTTGTGGTGTTGGAAAGGTATTGAGGAAATCTATTTTGTTGTTCATGAATTTTTTTTTGTATCTATCCCAAGTTTATTGTTATTCTAGATTTTTCCTGATGGGTGTTTCAAAGATTACTTGGATGTTTTGGCAATTGGAAAGGTGAAACTTGAATATTTGTACTTCATTTCAGTACCACATCATCTTATTTTCTGTTTATGCACATTTAGTATTCTCTCCTTTTATAATCGTTGGATTATTGTAAAAAATGAACTGAGATAAAGTTCCATCAAGGGGGTTTCTTGCATAATAATATGATTAGAGTGTGCATGCCCTTTGATCTACATCTTGTTTTGATGGAAACTCGCATGGGTTATTTGGTTTCTTAGTTTCTTTTGGCCACATTTTTGCTATTGCTTGACACATATTGGATTCATTAGTTCACACTTCAGTTGAGATATTATGTTTCTTGATCCACATTGGTTCAGATCCTTCTCAGTTTGAGGGCCATGTTTTTATGGTTAATGTTCTGGAGTCTTTTTGGTACTCCTTCCCATGGAAGAGTTTTATTCTTAGTTTGGCATCAGCATCAAGATACATAGTTTCTAGATTATGTCATCATTTTATCAATTGTTGCTTCACAGATTCCAGGGTTGCTCCAGTTTGTAAGTTTTCCAGTGTTCTGTGGCATCGAGTTTGCTGTCACATTATTATGATTCCATTTTTGGTTTCAGTTGTAGACAAAAGTATCTTTCCTTGCTTGTTAGATTGTGATTTCAGTGTTACTCCACAGTGTTCTTCCAGTTCTTCTTTTCAATAGTCATCTCATTGTAGGGGGTTTTGTCCCACTGGGTTTTCCTTCTCTACCTCATTATTGCATTTGTACTTGGGTACTTGATCAGGCCTTGTTGCTGGGACCCATTCATGCTTTCTTGCATTCATCTTAGTTTTAGGTGCATGCTTTGTTAGTCTCCCTAAGTTGCACTTATGGGGGGTGTTAGTGTAATTAATATTTAATTACACTTGCATAGCTTTACTTTGGTAATATTTAATTCCTAGGTTAATTAATTATCATCATTATCTTATTGAGCTATCTTGTTGCTCAAGATAAGATTAGGGTTATGAATCTTTGCTTTTATAAAGCAAATCATATCTTGTAATTAAGAATTCCTCAATAATAATAATTTGTACATATTTATGCAATCTCTCTGCTTTTTTTTTCTCTTTTGTGGAAGGATTTTTTGGTTTTCATTTCAGATCTTGGTTTCTAACAGTGTGTACCATCAATAAGTGTTCTCAGATGAAGAGAGAGATAATGATTGCAACATTTACAATCTTGAATCAAATGACATTTGTTTGAGAAGACCATCAAATGAATAAATCCAAAAATTGATAATTGCATTGGCTACTCAGAAAATGAATACTTATCATTTGAGAAACAAATTTGTGAATGTTGATTAGGGTAAGCCTGGAAGCATGTTCATCAAAGAGAAGAATGTAGGTGATAAAGGCACTAAGACATAAACCAAGAAAGAGGAGGCAAAACCCAAAGAAAGTAAAAGGAGCTAGAATTTGGGCTAAAAAAGTTGACAAGGTCAAGATAGATGGGGAAGTTGTCTCCCTAGCTGTAAAAGCTAAGGATCAAAAGAATAGTGCTGAAAAGGGTGAAAAACAAAATGATAAGATACTAGAAAAGGATGCAATACTTCCTGAATTGCCAAATCATGCTCTTGTGAACATGTTTCAAATGCTGTCTTAAGTTAAGGTTACATTCCTATTGTTGGAAATGATGAGGATTGATGAACATAAAAAAAAAAAGTTTCCCTCATTAATGGTGTAGCTATGGCCTCTAATGAGAAGATGGTGGTTGATCTACCCAAAGTGAGAAAAATTCAAGAAAAGAGTGATGAAGTGGAGGGAGTAATTAGTTAAACCCTTGAATATACTTGGGAACTACAACTACTACATGCCCATGTTAGGTCAATCCATTTTTTTGAGTTTGATTATTGATGGGAAGTTGCTCAAGAACTGCATGATTGATTCAAGAGCCTCTTCTTATGTTATGCTAGTTGAAATTATGAAGGAAATGGGTTTGAATATTGATAGCACTTATGGAAATTGTTATGCTATGGACTCAAGAGAAGTACCTATCATAGGAGTAATTGATAGAGTCCCATACAAGATTGTAGCATTCCCTGAAAAGGAATTATATATGAGTGTCATAGTAGTTGACATTCCACCAAACTATAAAATGTTGCTATCAAGAAAATGGAGTGCATCCATGTGTGGGAGCATGCAATGTGATTTATCATATGCTACCTTCTCCAATGATGAAAAGAATGTCAAGATTATTAGAGAATCAAGAGCTCGCCATATGATTGAGTATGCAAAAGAACTAGTGAGAATTCATTTTGTGGACACTAGTCTAGACACTTTTAGAGATGAAGAATTACAATAGGAACAATAATTTCAGCTTGCACAAATTGATAGAGAAGTCATAGATGTGTCACAAGAAAATGCTCTCTGGACCATGTATTTCAATGGATCCTGCTTCAAGGAGGGCTCAAGAGTAGGAGTTATCCTAATATCCCCATAAGGTAAGACATTCAAATACTCTTTCTTGTTGAAATTCACTTGCACAAATAATGTGGTGGAATATGAAGCTTTGCTACTTGGTTTAAGGTTAGCTTCAAAGCTCATCGTATTCAAATGCTAAATGTGTTGGTATCCCAAGTTAGGTCTAGGTTTATTTCCAAAAATAAAAGACTTAAACAATATATAGGAATGCAGTTTGGGATACCATTGAATTTTTTGATGCATTTAACATTAACTAGATAGAAAGGGGAATGGATGTGAGGGAAGATTTGTTAGAAAGAATTGCTATCAGATTAGATGATATCACTTTTGATGGTATTTCAAAAATAGAGGTACAAACTTGGCCCACAATACTTGATAAGATTTGTAATTGGCAAGTATTTGATGATGACAATGATAGTTTGAAATTCTTGCAATGTATTGATCAATATGAAAGTCAGGAAATAGGCTTTGGTGCATTGGTTTTTGAAGTTGATGGTAAAGAAACATTGTTTGGCAATGAAGTTATCCAATTGAAAACAAACAAGATTCCTAAGGGGTTAGTTGCATTGGAAAGGGTTTTTGATGGCCTTGATAAGACAAATGCTAAGAAGACATCTACTCACAAGGTAGATTTGGAAGAGATTAATCTTGGAATTGAGAATTCTCCCAAGAAGGTATATATAGGGAAGAAAATGAAACCTCATGCCAGAACCATGTTGATTGCTTTGGTAAGAAAGTATAGAAATGTACTTTCCTATTCATATGATGACCTAAAGGCTTATACGAAAGATCTTTTTCAGCATGAGATACCCTTAAAACTAGATGCCAAACCTTTTAGGCAGAAGTAGAGGCCAAAAAATCCAACATTGCATCCCAAAATGCAGGAAGAAATCACAAAATTAAGGGATGCATTAATTATAAAGCCTATAAGGCATTCTTCATGGGTTTCTAATTTGGTTCCAGTTAGGAAAAATAATGGTGATCTAAGGCTTTGTGTGGATTTTAGGAATTTGAATGTATCATCCTTGAAGGACAACTACCCATTCCCTAATATGGAGGCTAGGTTACAGAAGGTGACATGGTGTGAGTTTTTTTCAATGATGGATGGCTTCTCAAGTTACAACCAAGTTACGGTAAGATAATCTAAACAATATAAGATTGCATTCACTACACCATGGGAAACCTATAGATGTGTATGTAAGAATTCCCTTTAGTTTAATCAATGTTGGTGCTACATTTCAAAGAGCCATGGATGTGCCATTTTCTGATTTTATTGATTTATTCTCAGCCATATACCAAGATGACATCATTGCACATAGAAAAAAGGAAGAAGATCATTGTGGGTACCTTGAAAAGATATTTATTAGAGCATTGGAATATGAAATTTCCTTGAATCCTAAGAAATGAATTTTTGGGGTTAAGGAAGGTAATCTTTTAGGGCACATTGTCTCTAAAGATGGGGTCAGGATTGATCATGAGCATGTGGCAGCAATAGAAAAAATTCTATAACCTAAAAATGTAAAGGGAATTCAATCCTTTTCTAGACAAATTAATTTTGTGAGAAGATTTATCACCAACTTTGCTGAGATTGTCAGACCTATTTCCAAAATGTTGAAGAAGGGAAAAAAGGTAGCATGGACAGAAGATCCCACTAGAGATTTTCAAGATATAAAGCATGCCATCAAGGAGGATTCTATGCTCAAGTCTCCAGATTACTCAAATCCATTTCAATTATTTACTTTTTCTTCATTTCATACTATGGCAGGAGTACTACTACAAAAAAACAATAAAGGCTTTGAGCAACCTATTTCTTTCTTCAACAAATATCTACAAGCTATTGAGCTTAAGTATGACATGAAATAAAAGGAGTCCTACACATTAGTTAAGGCTGTCAAAAAATTTAGAATGTATCTAATGGGAGAAATTGTGGTGGCATATATTCCAAGTGTTGCATTCAAGGATATTGTTACCCAACAAGAAACCGCAGGTCAAAGATGTAGATGGATCAATAGGATCTAGGAGTTTAATATTGATGTGCATATTAAAAATTTGGTAAGAGGTCAAGGTTTGGATAAGTTGATGGTTGAAACCAACTTAGAAGAAAACCAAATAAATTAAGTAGAACATGTAAATGTTGCACCTATGTGTGACATGGTGACTTGTGGATGGTATAGGAGAGTTGTGCAATACTTGAAAACTATGCAATGTCCTGAAGGCATGCCTAATAATGAGAAAAGAACTTTAAAGCTATGGACTATTAAATACATCATTACTGATAATGAACTCTAGTGGAGAATCCCAGAGGGTGTATTGCTTAGGTGTGTAGATGGAGATCAAGCAGAAGAACTTCTAAATTAAATGCACAATGGAGCATGTGGAGGTCATTACATGGCAAAGGCCACTGCTCATAAAATACTAAGAGTAGGATTTTGATGGCCAATTGTGTTTAAGGATGCTCATATATTTATTAAAAAATGTGATCCATGCCAAAGATTCACTATTAAGTTGAATTTCTTAGGTAATTTGCCACTTAGACCAATTTCTATTCAGGATCCTTTAAAAAATGGGGCAATAATTTTATTGGTGAAATGCTAGTGAAGTCTAGTGGGGGGCACTCTTGGATACTTGTTGCAATAGACTATTTTACCAAGTGGGTGGAGGCAATTCCCACAAAGAAGGGAACAAGTAAAGTAGTGATTGACTTTTTGATGAACAACATATTGAGCAGATTTGAAGTCCCAAAAATTATTATTTTTTACAATGCCATGTGTTCTAGATCAGACGAATTCACTAATTTTTGTAGTAAGCATGGAATAAGTATCTCTTACTCATCCCATTATCACCCCCAAGGAAATGGACAAGCAAAATCGAGCAATAATATTTTGATGAAGATCATCAAATGAGTCATTGAGAAGAATAAAAAGGCATGGGATTCAAAGTTACAACTTGCATTATGGGCTGATAGGACTACTATCAAGAAATTCATTGGACAATCTCCATTCAACCTTGTGTATGGTGTAGAAGCAAGGATACCCAACAACAACTTATTGAAAATGTAGCATTTTGTTCAAGAATATGACACATATACCTGTGATGAGATGAAACACAAAATGGAGGAGTTAGTTGAGCTTGATGAAACTAGAAGAGAAGCTCATAAAAGAAATGAAAAGCTACAACTTCAAGTTAAGAATCTATATGATAAGAAATCCATTGAAAGGAAGTTTGAAGTGGGAAGCATGGTCTTGATGTGGAATACAAGATCAAAAGATAAAGGAAAAAATGGAAAATTTTACCCTCTGTGGTTGAGCCAATATTTGATTACAGATACACATGGAGCAGATTCATATTTCTTGCAATCATTAACAGGTGAACTTCTTGAGCTGCCAGTACATGGACAGTTCTTGAAACCCTATTTCTCTTGAAATAAGTTTTTTTCCATGTACAATGTATAGCTTTGTAATTATTGTATATAGGTTTGGTGTGTTTGCTTTTGGTTGTGTCTGCTTGCCCTATCTTGGCAGGCTCCTGGGTTTTTGTTTCTCTTTGTCTGGTTTGCTTCAACCATGAGATATGAATTCTCACCATACCCACTAGGGGTATTTTTCCTTGAGTTGGAGCCAGCAGTGGAGCTTCTAATTTTTTTAAATTTTTATGATGCATCCTTTCCTTGTTATCATCCTTTGCATCTTTTCCTTGGAGTAGGGTTTAGGGTTTTGGTTCAAAAACCCTTGTTTCAAATTTACATAAGTCTCTTGTCCTTGGTGTTCTATTCCTGCATAGACTTGCTATACCCAGTTGTAGGTGACTTCAGTCATGACTTGAGCCATCATGAAATGTATTGTCACTGACCCCTTGGTCTAGGTTTACTAGTTTTCATATGTTAGACCATTACTTTAATATTTCCCATTAAAATCATCTGAGTCTTAAGCCATTAATCCCATGGATCTTGGTATCGTCAACCTAGTTGGGTTCCCTTTTAAAACAAACTTTTTTTTGCATGTGTAGAATTGTTGATGGTTGGATTTGAATATTTGATCCTAGCTACTCCCTACAAGCCTTGCATGAATAAAATAATAGTTTCCAAAAAGCAGCAGGGTTAGGGGGCTAAGGACACGTGTATTATTGCAAGTGTGGGGCCTGGTCTCCACTTACATACTTGACACTATAATATTTTAAACTGACGGTCGAGATGTGTTGCTGAGATTTAATCTCAACCATTCCCCACCAACCCCACATGATTAAAATAATGTTTTATAAAAAGTAGTGGGGTCAGCGGCCTGCCACAACGTGGATTCTACCATTGCTTGGGAAGAAGGTGGAGCCCGCAAAATGAATGAGTCAACACTCTAGGTGGCACAATTTTATTGGCGTGAGATTGGTGAGTGAAAGCGATAGAAATTCAAACTTTTTTGACTCAATCTAAGTTGTCTAACATGCCATCTCACAAGGAAATCAATTCCTAGAATTCAAAATTGAAGAAGTGGCTATGGGAGTCATTTTGCATCACACAAGCAAGTAGTAATGGCAGAAATGACATCTAGAAGTACCCAAATATGATCTAAAGGCACATAAAATATTGTTTTCACATAGTTGAAGATGGTAAACAAATTTTAGAGCATCCAAGAGATTGAATTGAGCATTCCAAAGTTCAAGGAGGTCAACGTTAGGCTTTTGTTCAAGCGAAAAAGTAGTAAGTAAAAACAAACACTCCTCTCTGTGTTTTCATTAAGTTTAATTGGATTGAGGGTAGGTCTTCATTGTATCTTGCTATCAAGTTATTATGCATACTGTTGAATTGTTGTTTGGTAGTTTGTGCTTCTTCTAGGGTTCAAGGTTCTATCAAACCTGTTGAAATTTTTATCGTCGAACTGTGGCCTAGGGTTTAAACAAAAAGGATATCTTTTAAACCTCTCCAGTGACAAAACCCTAAGTTGATTATAATTCACCTGTTACCAATGGCTCCCAAGGCTCAAGTTTTTGGTTTGGAAACCACATCCAGACCACTTGACCAAGATATTATTAACCAACTAAAACACTCATCTAGCAAAAAGGCTAAGAGAAGAGCTATATTTTATGGCCCTACAATTAAAGAGGGGTTGCTAGACAAATAATACTTTATCAAGGATGTCGATGTTCCATACACAAGATAGTAAATGTTCCAAAACTGGTTTGGAAATAGAAATTGTGGAGTTATTGTCTGCAACACTTGGATATTAGACATGGGAAAGTTAGTTGTCCCCAATGTATATCTAGATGTGTATTTTCTGAAGGATATAGCTATGAAGTATGACCTTATTTCCAGAGTGGTCAGGGCATATGATGGCATTGAAATGCTTAAGATAACCAAAGAAGAGATTGCAAATATCTTTAAGTTTCATGAATGGAGCTAGGATATGATTACCATTGACCTTGACGCTTTCAGAAAAGAATATGAAAATACAAAGGCTTTGTTTAGGTTAACAATGTTTCCCATGCATACTGTAACCACTAGGGTTTGGAAATCTAGGAAACAAATAAAAATTGGCCCATATGAACTAGAGCCATTCCCCATGAAGTACTTTGCTAATTAATTCAAGAAATTATTTTATTCCTTGTGCCAAATTCTTTTTTTTGATCCACCATCTACCATTCCAAGAGGTTTCATGTATATGGTAGCTCACCTTCAACACCCAACTTATAATGTAGTTTATGATTATGCCACATATTTGACAGAGCACATCCACTAGGGTTTGGTTGCACTAAAGGTAGGAAAGGATTGGGTAAAATTTTGGTGGTATTCTCTCTTGATGGACATGTTCATATACAAGGTAGGGAAGAATTTTGGTAAAGACATGACACTAAAGAAGGTAGAAGGGGACATTGAGTTGCATGTTCAGTGTTGGACTCAAATTTTGGACAAAAATGATATGAAGTTTGATTATGTTATTTTCCACGATGTCTCTACCTCCAAATTGAGAAAGTTCTTGGTTTATGATCCACCAATAATTCCTAAGGAAATACATGATTTTCTAAGGCCATTGGAAAGGAGGCCTGATTTGAATTTGAATCACAATTGGGCGGACATAATTCCATATCACAATACAACCATTTTTAGGGTCTATGTCACTAATTTGAATCCACATGCATTACAAAGAGATGTTCCATTCAAGATTGGTTTAATTGAGATTATGAGGCAATTGGGAGTAGCAAAAATGGCACACTTACTCGAGCACCAGAAGCAAGGCTCATTCTTTCCAGAGTGGATTGTATGTGCATATTTTATCATGGAAAAGGGAAGATGGAAATAATTGGGACAAGTTATTGTACCTTATGGATTAAAAAATATGTTCCCAAGGAACCATGACCTAGAGAGCTTCATTTCTTCTTTGAAAGCACAAAATAGAAGTGGCTCTTTTGTTAATAATTTCTACTATCCTAAAGATGTAATCAAGAATGTTTTTGATTTTTAAATATAGGATGAGAGGAAGGAAAAATATCTCACCTTCAATAAAATGATGGATAAAGCTATAATGTCAGATCCCAACTATGACCCTCTTCCCAACATTAAGGGTGAGTTGAATAGACTCATGTATGTTCTTGAAAAATTTGAGAGCATAGTGGGTGTTTCGAGGGAAGAACACAATATATCTAATAAGGGGAAGGAATTGGCTATGGAAGAAGAACCAACAAAAACATTGGAGGATAGACCCTCTTATTAGCCACCATCGAAAATCATAGTATACTCCAAGAAGAAGGAGATAATACAGGAGTACAAAAAAATTTCAACACCTACTACATTAGAGGGTTTAAGAGCATCTTCTCTTGTGAGCTCAACACTATCTCCTCCCAGACAAGTTCCTCCTTCCACAATTGATATTGATTTACCTTGAAGAGGTTCATCTCCATCATAATAGCCACCACCCAAGAGGAAAAGGATTGAGGTGGGAAGGGTAGTTGATTACCCTAAGTCAAAAGAAGATATTTTGGTCACACCAGAAGAGATGCAATGAGGAACACCTTCTCCCCCAAGGGAGGTTGCACCAAGTATAGGAGAAAACAAGAATAGATTGGGAAAAATAGATGTCACTGGCTTGAGTAATGCTAATGATCTTAGAAATGAGGCTTGAAAAACATTTTTGGAGGATAATTATTTTATTGAAACCATGGCATTCAAATATTTTGTATAGAGAGATAAGGTTCAAGAATATGTTGAGAATGTTTTTAACAATATTATTGCATTATAATAAGAAAGTATATCTTTACAATGAGTGCAATATCCTTAAGTATTTAATTGAAATCAATTTTAATCCATTACTTGAATAGAAGTTGATAATTAAACACTAAGTACAACAAATGTGAAATGAGAATCTCAAAATATATTCGATTTAGGAAGATTCAAAAGCTATTGTTATAGTATATATACATTAATAGTACATGACTTATATTCATATGGACACATTTATTTGTTGGCTTCTATTATGTAGAGAAGCTAAAATATTCTCTTTCTAAACTTCAAAAGACCTAACTATACAAGGCTTGATTCTACATAGATTTTCTATGCACTTAAGGAGTCAAAATGCTAAAATTGAGGTTTGAAATTCTCTTTTATAATCACAAAGGAAGCAAGAATAAAAACATCTCATTCACCGCTTCATCCAATAAAGAAAAATCCAAGAGATGAAATTGACACAAAAGGACAAGATACATTTGTAGAAGAGGGGTAACCACTCAAAAATTGGTGTATAGGTATGATTTTCTCCAAATTGCTCCTTGGAGGTGACAAGACACCTTTAAAAAATTTCTTTTTGAATTCCCATTCAATAGTATGTGTAGTTGGTGATGATTGAAACACAACTCAATTCTCTACACCATCCCTCTCTTTATCTTTATCATGCTCTACTAACACATCATCTATAGGTGGGAGAAATTGACTAACCTTAACTATATGTGCCTTGTAGTAAACACCTATCAAAATTTACACCATGTAAGAGAATCCCATCCTGATATATTCCAGCTTGGATAGTACATCCATACTTTGATCAGTTGTTCTACATCTACCTCTCTATTTTATTTTATTTTATTATAAATTTAGGAGAGATAATGTTAGCAAAACTTGACCTCCATTCCTTATAGGGATTGATCTCTAGTTCATCATTCAAAATAGGAGGTATTTGGAACTTTTAAAAACCTTCAAATTTATTTAATTCCCTTTATATAAGGTTTCTATACCTATTATGATGACTAATAATGTCATCCACAAAATTTGATGTACCAAAAATGTCAAATGCCACATTGCAATCAAAATTGGACTTTATAGCAATAATATTCAAGAGTGTAACTCTAGGGGCCTAGATTATTTAAATTAATTTTACCCTAGCTCTTATTTGAGTATGGCCGGCATATTCATCCCTTATGAATCTATAGTTTTATCCCAAAAATTATCTACATGGCTCATAATGTTTGACAACTTCTAACCCAAAATGTTGTCAATTAAATCATATATTTTCTTCACTACTTCCTCCTTTGCTACTCTAGCCTCTTTGTTTCTTGTCTTTAGTTTCTCTCTTAGGATTTTAACCTAAAGTGAATGTATTTTAACCTCAAGTGATAAGTTATCCATTTCTTGTGATACCTAGGCATCAATTATTGTTAATGGTGGAGACATCAATCCTATAACAATATTAAACTAATATAATTTCAGATTTATGAATATTTTCCTAATCTAAGTCTCTTTGCAACTTCTTAAATATTTATTCTACAAATAAGGTTGTGTTTATTATGAAAGAGGGTGCTTTGATCGAACTAGTATCCCTTAACATTTTGATTTTTTAAATTTCTAGTGAGCTCAATGTGATCATTTATTACTTGGGATTTATTGGTCTTAAGAAAAATAAACCAAATTTCCAAGGTCCCATACCTTGGATTAAAACCAAAACCAAAGTAGAGGGAATTAGCTTGCTTCTCTAAATTAAGCCTAAATCTTGTCCTTCCTACCTTTTTATGATTTCAAATGAAATTGTAGATGATGTTGAACATATTTTGTTAATGATGTCAAAGGATTAATGTCAAGGAGTATTGTCCTTGATATTAAAGGTGATCACTAATGTCAAATGAGTGATGTCAACAAGATTAGTGAGAATTAAATGTAATTATACTATTATATCAAAGTTCTACTTGGAGTACAATGGAGATTGTTTTAGTATACTTTTAATATCATGGTTGTATCTATTCATGTTGATAGAATTAATCTGGAAGTATGATCAAGAATGTTTGAGGTTAGTTATTGAGGAAAATATATTTTTTGGCAACATATTCATGCCCTAGCAATAGAAAATAAATGAATTAAAAATTTGCTACAACTCACCACTTAGATCTAGTCTCCTTGATGGACTAAAGTCACACTCATCACCTACAATGATCAATGGTTGCTTGAATTGAATTGATTTGATCACCTACAAGTGATAGTACACTTTAAAAAAATGGATGCAAACATGATAAAAAAAACTCACATAACATATTAAATGATGCTTAAATTATGAAATGCTACAATAATCTTGACTTAATTTTTATCTTGACTACTCTTGAATACTTTTAGAAAGCTCAATTTTCTCAATTAAAGTGCTTCTTATCATTATAAATAAAATGGTGAAAATACTTTGTATTTATATTCAATTCTTCTAATTTCCCAAAAACCAAATGTTGAGAGTTGGTAATTAAAATTATAAATTAAAATAATAAATTATTGACATTCACATATTCAAATTTGGAGCCAAAAATGTTGGTCTAGGGCACAATGCACCCTAGACTAGATTTTGTGATCAAAAGCATTAGGTGCAAAATATTAAATGCATAATTTCATTTCTCATATTTTATTTTTCAAAAATGTTTATAAAATAAAAAATTAATGCATATTTAGGTCCAAGCACATACACGAGAGCTAAACCTAATGTGAAATTATCAAGGATGACGATTTTTTATGCTACAACAATATATAATAATTATGGAAAATTTAGAAGATAACATATATATGTGTTTCCATACTCAAATAATTTAATCAAGTGCATTCAAGGTATTTTAATTATTTTAGTTAAGTTAAACCACTCCTTAATTAGGATAATTCATCTTAGAGATAGAATTTAGTGTGTAACAATAGGTAATAATAATAAATAAATAAATAATTACTAATTGAAGGAAGAAAAATAACTATGTTTACATTCTCTTGTATAAAAAGGGGGTATGACAAGTGTGTCATCCCTAAAGATTCATGTTAACTATCTATTAATTAAATCTTGCTAAATTTTAATTGAGTAAGGGTGAAGTAAAACTTAAGGGTTTTTTACCCCTTATGACTCAACAAAATATCAAACCTATATTAAACCTAACCTAACCTAAGATGTTTTTAAATTAATTAAGAATAGGTTTATGATTGGTCTTATACTTTAGGCTTAAATTTTTTATCCTAATCAAATCGAGACTTATGATAATCTAGTAAAACCAAGAAAATTATAAGTTGTGTTCATGACTAAGCCCTAGTTTGTGGCCATCTAGAAAATCCTTTAAAGTTCACTAATGTACTTGAGATATGATGTCGCAACATCAATGTGTCTAGTTCATAGGAGGACTAGGTTCCCAATGCAATTTGATACAAAATGAACACATGGGAGGAGATAAATATATAATTTATGTTAAAAAAAATAATTACTCATGTTTTCTTGACAAGTAGGTAATTTAAACATGTTTGTCAAGTGGATATAAGAACTTTGGTTATTTTTCCATTGATTTTTCCAAGTCTGAGTTATTCCCCAATGGTAGTTATTTTGGAGATGTCACAATGGGTGGTCATTTTGTTATTCCTTGATTATTACTTGAATCAAGTACAAATGTGTCATGATTCACCATATATTGATCTTGATTTGAATCAGATGTGATTATAGGGTTTGTTCATGTTTTAAGCTACCAAAAATTGCTTGATTTAATTGATGGTATAAATTCCTTGTTTTCCATGAAAAAATATAAATTAAATAATTTTTCATTGTATAGTGAAATATTTATATAATTTGCACAAAAGGAAAATAAATAAAGTTAATTATTTAAAAAAAATCCTTTGGTTGGGAATGTATATATATTTGATTTAGTCATTCCATTAAATACATTGCAAACCAATTAATGGTGTGTGTGTTTTATTTTTCTTCAATTAATTTTGGGAAAAGAATGAGGAAAATGGATCAAGATAATTTAAATATTAGAAAATAGAAAATAACAAAATAAGAAAAAAATGGATAAAAAATTAAAAAACAATTATTTTATGGGAATTATTCATATTTTTGAAAGAAAATTACTTCAAAATGCCCCTTATAAAATTATAATTTTAGGGGATATTGCTCATTTGAAAATTTGAAATCTTTGGAATTGCTTATATTTGGGATTGTTGAGATTGCTTGGCATGTGTGAGGAATAAACTCCATTAATTTTGGTGAAATTGCATAATTTTGTTATTTGTTGTGTGTTTCCAAATTGAGGTAATATTCTTGTTCTCCTTATTTATTGAGTTGTTTCTCTTAGTGGACGGCTTGCTCACCCTTAAGGGAGAATTGGACTTCCTCTTAAGAATGAAATTTGGAGCATTAGTATAATTTTTTAATTTATTTAAAATTTTGAAAAAATACCATTTTGTGCCCTCAACATGCCAATTTTTTTAGAAATGATTAGAATTAGAATTGTATTGTTTGAATTAGATTTTGTTCACCTTTGAAGAAAAAATGCATTTTTCATTTCTTGAAAGTTTAATTTTTTTTAAAATGGAAAAATTTGAGGTTCATTAATGGAGTATGAAGATTTTTTGGGTTTTATATGCAAAAATAATTATTAATAATTTATTTTTCAATGTGAAATTGGGTGTTTTAGATTGGGGGATTTTTAGTCTCCTTCATGGATTTTCATAAGATTTTTTTAAGATCATGCCAAAAAAATTGTATGTCATTTTTTATGCCCTTTTTTGTGTTATTCTCAGTTGCGATGATTCATGATGAAGTTGTGATGAAGGCCTTAGATATTCATAAGGAGTGGCTCCTAAAATTTTTCAAGGTCTAAAGTGGTGTGAGGATATCTCATGTAGGGTTTTCCTTAAGAATTGAAATTTATTGACATTGGGTAAATAAAAATAACCAAGAGAATGAAGTGTATGGTGTTGCCAAAAGATGTGTATAGGCCTGGTATGATCATATAAGCCCTTCCCACTTTGGAAGCATTAGATCTTGCTATGTGGTTTCCTTTAGTGTCTTGTGTTATGGAATTGGTGTTTGTTCACAATGAGGATTTATATTCTAATCTATCATGTGACATTCATTGTGTGACTCTTTCTTTATATGTATACTATGTTTATGTTGCACCTATGGAATGTGTGTAAGCGTTATTCCAATGTGCTTTATGTGATTATGCATGTGGATTTTGTGACTATATCCTAGCATGGCATGAGTGGACCTAAGTGTACCACATGGCTGGTTACCATTGAACCACCATTAAAGATCCAAGGATATTGGAAAGACATTCAAGATCTTGACCAAGTTGGTAGTGTTTGTCATTTCAATTATATTGTTATTACAATATTGTAAAAGTGTAATTTGAGGGAAAATTGATTCCTCATTTCAATTGTAATATGTTATTTGAACCTTCTTGAGTGGATTGATTGTATTTGAATTGTGCATGTTTATATGTGTTTTGGCATTGGAGTCTATATAGGAGAAAATTTGCACCCCTTGTGTAAATTCCCCCTTTTGCATACCCTCAACTTAGAAAATCAAAACCAAAGGAAAAATTTCACATCACCCATCTACCTTCCATCCACTTGGCACGTATGTTTCTATTTCGGTGGGGGAAATTTTTGTTAGGGAAGCGAGCATGGTGTGTGGATGTCTGTGCGGTGCACTGTCATTCTTGACATATTGCTACCTCTGGAGTCTGTAGGGATGTTACACTCCTCATTGGGAATAAATTTTAATGCCTCTATGTGACCAACCAACTTGAAAATGGATCCTTTTGATCTTCAAATCTATCCAATTCACTATCACTTCATCTTCTACACTCTCATTCGATCTCTTGAGCAATTCTCAATCTGTTCAACACTCTAGCACTCCATTTTCACAACTCCATTGAGCATTGCAACAACTTGTTACTCCATTCACTCCATCTTTGTTTGTGTGGTGCTACCATAGAATTTGCAAGACTGGAGTCTTGCAAAACCTCCCTTCAACACTATTGTTGTTGTGCTGACTTTTCCAAGTTCATTGCTTGCATTCTCCATTCATTGGCCTTGAGATCCTTTGGGTGGAGGTGGTATTGCATCAATCTCATTTTCCTTTTATGGTTTGATAGAGTAGCGTAGCATTATTTAATAGTGTTCAATAATCTCACTTTTCTTCTTTTCCTTATCGTACTTTCTACTTCATGGATTTTTGGGCTATCCATGGAGGTGGAAACACCAAAGTGGGGTTTTGACTAAGGCAAACCCCTAAATAGCCCAAAATTTCCCCCCTCTTACTTGTGTGTAGGTGAATGTGTGCGTGGAGCTCACTAGAAAACTGGCACTTTAGTGAGTTGATATTTACCACCCTTATCTATATTTACTTACTTTGTTATTTGCGTAGTTAATTTTCATACTTTATAATTTTGTTTATTTCATTAAAGTCAGTCTACTAGGTAGTTAGCAATATCTTTGGAGTTTTATTTTGTACTATTTTTTTTGGCCATACAAATGCCAACACACCAAAGAGATGCCAATGTACCATGTTGTTGTCCCAGACCTGTGTTGTCATCCTCAGACAAAGAGTTTCCTGAGGTACAATTTAAAGTCCAAAATCTAGCTCGTCTAGCCCCAGTTGAACTTTCAAATCTATAGAGTGAGAAAAGAACTTGAGAGTGCTCTTCATTCTTGATTCTTGTCCCCAAACACCCGTTATCTTGAGGTAAGTTAGGGTAGCCCTCCACTCTTAGCTCTCTGTGACCTATAGCCTTGGTGTGGTTGGTACCCCTCTCTTACATTTTTGGTGAACCCGACATGAACAACATCTATCCATTTTCCTATGTTGAAAATTTTTCCTCACGCGTGGTGATTGTTATAAGCCTGAGTGTTGTGAAGGTTTATGAGTATCAAAACCAAGTCCACAAATTCTGAGTATGTTGTTAGTAGAAGTGTGTGAAACCTACCAATGGATAAGATGAATGTCAGTTCTAGTTTCACCTCTAGCTTTTCCATTGGTCTAGCTAGCAACTTTACCATTGGTTTTCCTTACCATTGGTTTTCCTATAGGCTTTACTAATGAGATGGGTTTCATAGATGAAACAACTCATGCTCCTACCCTTCCACATCCCCTATGACATGATTTGTAGATGAGGATGATGTTTTACACATCCCCATGGAAAAAAATTTGGCATTGGGTAAAAGACCACAAGACCTTGAGAATCATTTGAAGAGAGCCTCAAACATGTCAAGAGCCACTAGGTTTACTAGAGAGGTGAGACATCTGCTAGGAAAGGATTAGATAGGCATAGAGTTCTTACATGGCTTGGTTGATCTAACCAAAGCTTATATCCCTTCGTATAAGTATAGATTGGGTACTACCTAAGGGGAAGTGCTTGATGGCTATGAAAGATAGATAGGCATTTCAATGCCTACCACATTTTTATGCATTGTCAAAACAAGCCCCGTGATCAGTGTCTCCTCTACTTATCAAAGGCCTAACACTATTAAGGTGAGTAGAATAGCCCTTGGTTTTAGCTTCACTCCTCCTATTGCCCTTGGTGGTGGAGGCTCTAGTGGAATGAGTGGTAGTGGCGTTGATAGTAGAGGTGGCACTGGCATAGGTGGATTTGGTGGAGGCCATGTTGGTGGCTTTGGTGGAGGCCCTATTGGTGGTGGTGGCTCCAGACGTGCTTACATGGGTGGTTCTGGTAGCAGTAGTTTTGGTGGTTCTACTGGGCCTTTGTCATCATCTGACCTTGTTTTGAATGCCCTTCTTCAGAACATGGGTTGAATGAAAAACTAGTTGGTGATCCTTTCCTAGGCTTCTTCCCAACCTATCTTTCAACTTTACTTCTAGCATAGCCTACTATTAGTGGCAATATTAAGTACTCCCTTCCTAGAAGGAATAAAGATCCCTAAGTTTGAGAAGTATGGTGGAAAAGGGGATCCATAAACACATGTTTCGGTCTTCAACACCATGTGCATGGATTTCTTTCATCATGATGCTTTGATGGAAAAAATCTTTCCTTGATCTCTCAAGGACACAACACTCGATTGGTACTATTTATTTCCTAATAATTCTATGTTCTCATTTGATCAAATCATTAATTAGTTTCTCCATCAGTTCTAGGCTAACATCTATTAGAAGATGACCTTCTTAGATCTCATCCATTGTAAGTAGGGAGATAATGAGAAGATAACCAACTTCATAATGTGATACCAAGTGCTCTTTTTAAAGGTCCCGTACCCACTACCTAACTTCAATGTGCAAAAGGTGTTCATAAGAAACCTATAGGGAGCCTAGTAGGAGAAGTTTTACATAATGAAACACCCTTCCTTTTTGAATCAGTGCATCGCATTGCAAGAGTATCAACAAATGGTAGTTTAGTTCGGGGGACCTTCTTTGTGCCCCCGTTCAGAAGGAAATTCTATTATGTCCATCTTGAGAAAAAGTAAACCTATTGTGAATGTAGTCACCATGAAAAATGTTAATGGCCTTAGATGCAACAAGAAGTTAATGAAGTTAGCAGAATCCTATTCTTCCATCTTGCAAAAGTTGTTGAAGGATAAGATCACAACTCTAGAAAACCCTCGACCCCTTAAGGAACCTTATCCTAATTGGTATGATGTGAATGTTTTCAGTCAGTACCATCAGGTTAATGGGCATGATACCCAATGTTTTATACACCTACATCATGAGATACAAGATTGCATCGATGACAATACCATCTATCTCGATTGCACGAAGAAAAATGTGAATAAATTGGTAGTAAAGGCCAATAGTGAGTTACAAATTTACATGGACCCATTTTTTCTCATTCTGTAAACTTGATTATGGACCCCTGCAATGCTTCTCCTCAACCCTCAGTGTATGTTAACATGGTCATGGTCACTACTTCCTCACAACCTATGATTGGATAGCTAGATGTGACATTCACCTTGTAGGATTTGACCTTGAATAACAAGCCCTCTCCCCTATAAGTTCCTCTTGCCTCAATAGAAATATAGTGACAAGAATCCTAGTTGACCTCGCAAGCTAAGTAAATGCTATCATAGAGGAGACACTGGCTAAATTTGTTACAAAGGGAGTAGTATGAAGAAGCAAAGCCTATTATACATATGCACGTTGGTATCTCTCTCAAGCCATATGGCTTCATAACCCTTTCTATCCTAGTTGGACCTAGGGCTATAGATATAACCTTTGATGTTATTCAGTAATTCAATCTATTCAAGGTGAAGTTGGGAATATCGTGGCTAGCTTCCATGAACATAATCCCTTTTGTTATTCATAAATGCTTAAATTTCTCCCATGAAGGTGTTGTGTGTTGGTTAGTTTTTAAGAACCAAACTTAATCTCAGTCCCTACCTATGAATTTTCCACAACTCAATCATCAGCAAGGTTGAGGATTGTCCAACACTTAAGTAAAGCACTTATTACCTCACTTCTTCTCTTCAACCTCTATGAGACCAAGGAGGGTAATAATATGCATGCTCGTAATATCTCTAATGTGGTCAAGAGAATTTCCTCACATAGATGCACTACCTCAAGAAAATCAGCTCATCAAATGCTTGGCAGGCCTCAGGTGGAAGTGTTACTCATTTCAGGGAATGTGTTTATATACTAAAAGTTTGGGTAATGTAGTTTAGAGTATTTTATGAATCTGTCTACATATTTAATGCTAGACCAAATTCATTACTAGCTCAACTGGCCCTAAGATGAACTAATAAAATAATTAGTTCCTTAATTGAGGGAGAAAAGGAGTCATAACTTGTAATCAATTGGTAATACAATTCTAATTGAACATCAGAAATTAGTGGACTATTAGAATGCCACTTTGTAACATCTAACTCACTGTGTTTCAAAATATTTATTCCTTACTAAATCCTATATCCTTTTCTCACAAACTAATGGCCTTATTTTAGCATTTAATCAACTCATTAAATTGAATCATAAAACAAGCTCATTCATTTGGTGCAAATGATAGAAGACAAATGAAATCATAATAAACAACTTCATTCATAACTTGGAAGAAAATACATAGTAGAGAAACATTTTAGAATTAACATTCTTCTTCATTTCTAATATTGCTTTGTGAAACCATATTTAAGATCTCCATATAGTATAACTTTCACCCTAGATTTGCTTTCGATATGTCTACTAAAGTACTTATTTATATTCTATTTGCTCTGAGAGCATAGTATTCACTTTTGACCTATTTTAGACTCAAAATTCTGAACTCTCTCAACATCAGCCATGAAATCCCCTTTATAAATAGTGGAGTAACAAGAATCTAGTTGAATTACAATTTCATTTTCATTTCAGTTCATTTCAAAAACCTAATGTCAATTGATTCCTCGAAGAACTCCCTAGGTGATTTCTTATGCAATCATTTGGGAACAGGGGAGGACAAAAGGCAAAAAACATGTGTAGGATACCATTAGTTGTTGTCACCACATTCATTGTTGAAACAAACAAGATTCTATATCATATCAGCAGAAGGACTTCCACATTAGCATGGAAGAGAAAAAGACAAACCATGGACACATGAAACAAATACCTCCTATGAAAAGATCATGGTGTCATAAAAAATAGAAACAAGGTGGTGACCCTATTCAAAGTCATCAACATCATAGAATGTCTGACCACTCCTTGTCCTAGATGAAACTAGAGGGATCATCACCACGTTGTCATTGGAGCTCCCATATGGCACCAGAGAATAGAGGTATTGGCCATATTCAGAATTAGTATCACCTTCAGCATTCAAAGGAGTATCAAAAAGCACAATAGGAGAATTTTTTTTTCCCAGGCAGGCCTTATGACTTTTCTCTTTTTTCTTGGCCTTCTTCACTAGCTAAGCCAATTCCTTGCCTTTGAACTTGACCACTTCTCCCAGAAGGGTGTTTTTCAAGCTATAAGTACTCTACACAATTGACTTCTTCTCATGACCTCTAGCCCTTCTTTAACCCTTTTCAAGCTTAGGAGAAGCCTAGACTTCCTACACAGTTATTTCCTCATGACACTCAAATATGTTGAGTCAGCTAGACCTTCTAATAGGATGAATTGGTACACTAGTTTTCCCCATTTTTAGAGAAAATAGATTTTAACAATTTAAAACAAATCTACAAGGAGACACACTTACAACCCAGACAATTGTAACCAACCTATCAGAGAAATTCCTAACCAGACCTACTCAAGACAAGAATACTCAACTCAAGACAAACAAACAACCTCTCACTCCTCTTCACAATTCACCTTACATACACTATAGAATGGAAAGATGGTGAAAATGAACAACGATCAACCTGCATTAAATAGACAATTGGAGCATGCAGAATTAATGATTCGAGAGCTCCTTGTGTGAGTGAATTGATAACTTAATAGTTTAGCTTGGAATATGGGCCGTTAATTTTAAAACAATTAAAATTTCATCTAAGGTGGCCATGAGTATCATTTTTTGACCATTAGCAACTTGCTCCTAGAAAAAAATGATGTTATCTCAAATGTTGCCATGTTCTTCAATCTTGATAAATCATATGTAATCTTACAATTAGCATGTATTGCCAACCTAATCCATGCTTTTTCATTAATGTCAGTGAAGTACATAAGACCACTTTTCTTTCTAGAGAGAATATTTCCTCATACACTTCATCACTCATCACTGATCTTCCCCAAATTTTAGGGTGCAATCAGTGATGAAAATATTCATGTGATGATGTTTAGTTGGTTGGATCATCTTGTTCCAAAACTATATCAATGGTTCTCTAGTCCTTTTGCTGATTTCCTTTTTTCTTTACACGAAATCCTTAGGATCTTGCCACATTTCTTGTTGCATCAATAGTAATCTCCTATCATGGATGCATCTCATCCTTCATCATGCTCAACCATGATGAAAAATCCCCATGATAAAATCTCATCCCTTGGTTCTGCGACCTATCCTTTGATCACATTAATCCTTCCATCATGCATCGCTAATTTGAAATTTGCACCCAAGCTCCTATCAATGATAGGAGATGCAATTAAGGCATCAGATTTAGAAACATACACCTACATGAAAATTAATCGTACAAAAGGCATCACACATAAGATCTTATCATATTAGCGAGAAGACACCTTTCAAAGAATACCATTGCCCATTGCTAATTTGAACTTTAGCTTTGAGATGAATTCGTTATGAACGATAAAGCATAAGGCCGTCACTCATCACTAATTCTCCTCATATAGTTTGAAAGCAATTAGTAATGAGAGGATTTACATAGTTACAATATGCATCGTGTATCGCTAATGTGGAACTTAGCATTTCAAACATATCTATGATCACGTGATGTAAAGGAAATTTCATCATATCACGTGTCGGCCTCCTACAATGATTTAACAACTAAGTTGTTATAGCTGTGATTCAGAGATTGGACATCTAAAATGAATAGCCATTCAATCATCATGGAGGTGCATTTAACTTGTCAACCCAGGGACGCGAACTTGAAATGGGTCAGTATAGTATGTGCACTAGGAACTCAAAGTAGCCATTTTCATTCTACAACTAAGAAAGATGCAATGTTGAAAGTAAATTGCTTGGAAAGGAATAACATAAATGTTGAACATCAACCAAAAACCATACTAAGTTTTGAAATGCATGATAGAAATGAAAATATAAACAACAAACAGACAATTACTCTATCTTCTTTGGCTATAGGAACAGTCACAGAATGGAATTCTAGTGGCTATAGGAACAGTCAGCACCAAATTCTTAACTAATTACTAAAAAAAAAGTAATAACTAGGCTAAAATAAGCTAAAGGATGGATTTATCACCAAGTGGCCCCGCTTGGATGAGTATCCTTTGCTACAAATGAAAACTTAGATGCTCGAACTCAAAACTTTATTTTACTCTTTAGAAAACATGAGTACAAAAGAGTAGCATAATTGTATTACTAAAAACTAAGAATGCAAGTACAATATCAGATCGTACACCCTTTAGAAAAGGAGCATCTGATTCTTATTTATATTACCAACTAAACATGAAAGTCAACCCCACAAACTAGGAGGACGCCATTTATGGAAAATAGAGAAAGTGGGGCGATGGTTACACATGCATGGAATCCGGTCAGACATGCATGTCCAACCACATATTTAGCATTGTAGTAATGCACATGTTTCCTCAACATCAATAAAGACCACTACAAGGTGGTTACATTTTGTTTTCATGGGGAATCTCCTGCCATCCTCCTCCTTTGACCTTTGAATGATTCCCTTGCTAGAGATTATGGTGCATGCCCAGCTAGCGGTGTATTCCTCAATTTAGCATCCTCAAATTATATCTGAATGGCAATGTTAATATGCACAATAATTTCATATTTGTAACCACCTTAAAGAAAATTCATTAGCCACAAGAAAAATTAATATAGATAGTTCATATAACATGCTATTAACATTAAAGGTTTGCAAAAATAGGATTGAGCCCAATGTCAATAGTTTTGAGGAAATATCATAAAAAAATTAACACTTAACATCAAGGTCCATGATATCTTCAACAAATATACCATAAATTCTACCCAAAAATAGACCATAAACTAGGCTCATCACTCCCCCAAACCTAAGGTCTTGCTGGTCCTCTAGCATGGGAAGGGTTGTTCTTTTGCTTGGTTAATGCTCTAAAATTTTCAACTGAAAATTTCCCTACATCAGTTTTTGTTGTCCCTAAATCAGGGTCCCAATATAATCCTCCCAATCTGTCCAATCTGCTCCATCTCTGTTTCTTTGAAACATTATCATATTGGTAGAACCTAAAGTTTGGTACATGACACATCAAGATGGGTGGCTGAAAAGTCAGGGGAAGCCAAAATTTCCCTTTTGTCCTTCCAATGTGAATATATTTGTCAATTCTTTTAAGATCTGCAACATAGTTCTAGATGGAATGAGGCTCAGCCTATTTGAGATCATCAGTTAGGTTGTTCCATCTTTGTGAGAGGTATCTCTTCATGGTTTCCTCTTTTGTTTTTTCCTTTACCTCATACTCATTGTAGACTACTTCTATCCAAGGCATAATCCTATTACCATAGCTAGGTTTGAAAATCATTTTTTTCCATTCCCTATAAATGTCCCTTGGATTCCTTGATTCAACCATGATGGGTAGAGGGATGTTGGAATCCAATTGCTTATAAACCCCATGCTGTTGTCCCCAACTAATTTCATTTTGTACCCAAGACTTAAATTCCCTTAATTGGACATCTCCAACATACAACAGTGGGTTCCAATCATGGTCTTGAGTCACAACATAATTATGAAAATAAAAATCACATAGAAAATTCTTCATTTCAAGGGGAGCAATTCGATAAGCATTGAAAAATTCAACAGGGGTCTCAATAGAAGGGTTCAAACCTAAAACAATTCTTCCTAGATTAAAGGAAATATTATTTTCCTTCAAATGTAGAGCATAGACCCTTGGAGGGGCCCTACACTCTAAAATTTGTGGTACTAAGGCTTCCATATCATCCACATTCTTCTTCAGGGTGGCAATCTTTGCATCCTTGTCTTCAATCTCCTCATCTTTCTTTTGAATTTCCTTCTTCAATCTGTGCTTCTCATCCTTCCATTCTTCTTCTCTTCTTTGCATTTCCTTCAATAAATGCATAGCTACCATGTGTATTGAGAAATTAGGGGGTTCATACATTCCTACCAACATTTTCCCTGGCATGGATGCTTGCTCTCCATATAGTACTAACTGCAAGGATTCAGGCTATCCCGTTAATTCAGACTGCAGGGGTACTGATTGTTCTTGTTTTTGCTATTGCTGTAGGAACTCTTGCTACAAGAAATCTTGATTTTCCTCATACCCTTGATTCTCCACTTGTTCTACAATGTCAACAAGGTTTGCCTATGTTATGTTTGTTGCCATCTTAAATACATCCTCTTCCTCAACATTCACCTACCCCATTGGAGCTTCTTTGTCCTCCAGTGATATTTCTCTAGATTTAGGGCTTTCTTGCGGAGGCGTACCAAAGGCTGGTCCAGTAGGTCTTGATTTTCTAGGAGGGCTCTCATGTTTTTCTTTGGCTACAGGATGAATAATGTCATCCTTCCACTTCCTAGAGATTGGTATTTCTTTTTCTACTAGCTGCTTCTTGGCTTTCCCTTTTCTCATTTTTGCCTCTCTTTTTTGTGCCCTAGTTTTAATTAGGATGCCAAGTGGATCATCATCATCAGAATCTAGGGGAGAAATTTCTTTGTCTGAGTGCTCTATCCTAGAAGATCTAATTTCTATGGTTTCTTGAGTTGTAGGAGGGTTTGCACTAAGGCTTGTGCCAGAGGTTGAAGCACCGAGAGTGGCTCCAGTCATGCTCAATCTCCTACTAGACCTATGGGGTTGAGGTAAGACCCTAGATTGCAAGTGCTTAGTTCTAATTTGTTCATTTTTTTATGAATTCTTCCTAGGTTATTCTAGATACATCATGTAGAAACTTCTCAACTAGCAATTTAATTAAACAATGGTAGGAAACAAAATTGTCCCTACCTTTCTAAGTCTCATCCAACATGATTGAAAGAAGGTTGTATAGCATGTTTGACACATTCATCCTCCTTCCATGCCTCATATGATTCAAAAGCTTGAAGTGCACGAAATGCAAATTCGATTGACAACCTTCATAGGTGATGTATTTTATGACATAAAAAACTATCTACTTCCATGGCTTGGGTAAAGACATTCTCTTCTCACCCTATTTATATATGCTCAATGGAGGGTCACTTGGTTATGTAAATTTGGTCGTGGCTGATCTAGCATCTCTGGAAACATGGTAATCTTCACTGTCGGCAGGTAGCCCTGTAAATTTTGAAATTCTTTATTTGGTAGCCAATACTTCCAACCCTTTGACCATGGCTTTCCCTTCAGACAATGTTTGGGTAAATTATAGTGTAATTCCTTCATCAAAACCATCTAGCTTCATGAAATAATCTAACCAAGCATAGTTTATGAATTTAGCTAGGTAGGCTACATCCTACAGTAATACATTATGTGTTGTGGGTTCATTTTGAATTAACCCACCTTCCATTGTCTCCAAGCAAAAAATCACTCTGTGGTTTCCTTCCTGCAATTCTTGTCTGTAAACTAAATCTAGCTTCCTGCAACACTTGATAAATTTCCAATGTAGATGTTGTCTGAATTTTCCATTTTTACCTTTTTTTTGCAACTTGAGATTATGATAGAGTTAATAATAGCAAGGAAGCAGTAATAAAGGAAAGCTATGATGGAGAGAAATGGCAATGGAAGTTGGTGTCACTTCACACATGTGAGTCATCCTCTCACTTAGATTTCAACTAAGCTTAATTTAAATTTGGATGATGTGGGAAAAGTATTCACATCTTTTTCCTCCCCCCCAAACTAAATTTGGGCATGTTTCCTCACATGCAGAATGATGATTTGACAGGGGTAGGGAATATTGGAATGCTATGGAGAATGTCCATACTAACGTAGAACAATTAAATGAATGCACTTAAAGACAATTAAGATATAGCAATTAATGCACACATACCTAAATGTGTGAAAGATTCTTTGAAAATATTGTAGAGAAAGTACCATTTTCATTTTTAGGAAATAAGTTGAGAAATTAATGAAAATGAGGTGGAATGAGGTGGAGTGGAATGAAGTGATGTGATGGAAGAGAGAGAAAGGTAGAAATGGATGGGTGGATGGGTGAAGAAATGGACTCCCATGGAAGTGGAAGTCCTTATTATGAAAAGTACATACCTTAATTAGCTAGAAGGAGAGACACTAGGTCCACTTCCTTCAACTCCAAGAAGCTCGAGTGTAGCATGCTGAGTGAATTGTTGCATGAACTCTTCCTTGGAAGCTAACTTGTGATATAATCTGGGGCGATGACCATTGACAAGCAACTTGAATCTGACTAGGTCAATAGTAATGAGCTAAACAACACCATTAGGGAATATTTCAGCAACCTCATATGGTCCTAGCTACCTTGTCTACAATTTTCCAGCATTGTCTCAATATATAGAATCATAAAGCAATGCCTAGTCTCTTGGTTGGAATTTCTTATCCTTGATAAATTTATCATGCCACCTAGTTCTCTGATTCTGCACTGCCTCAGTGTGATGCAAGGCTGCTCTCCTCATCTCATCCAAATCATTCAGTTGTATGATTCTTTCTCTTTGTGCCTCAGAGATATCCATCCCCAAATCTATTGTAGTCCTAAGAGTCTTATGTTCAAATTCAATGGGCACCATGGTTGTCTTTCCATACAACAACTCAAATGGCGTGAATCATGTAGTTGTTTTCCAAATAGTTTTGTAGGCCCAAACAACTTTTGGTAATTTTTTTGTCCAGTCCTTTCTATGGATGGCTATTTTTTTGGTTAGATTAATTTCAATTTATCTATTGGTCACCTCAATTTGACTATTGGCTTGGGGGTGATAAGGAGTAGACTTCATGTGTCTTATGTTGTACTCATTAATTAGTGCTGCAATAAGGGTTGATGTGAATTGAGTCCCTTGATCAGTCACTATCTCTCTTGGAACTCCATACCTTGTGAAAATATCCTCATAAAAAAATTATACAACCTTTTTATCTCTTGCATGCTTCATGGCCTTAACTTCTACCCATTTAGTTACATAATCAGTGCATACCAGGATATAGGACTTACCATTTGATGGAGGGTCAATGGGTCCTACAAAATCCAATCCTCGCTTGTCAAAGGGAGTGATTACCACCTGAAGACAAAGTGGCATCTCAATAGATCTAGTTGCTCTGCCCATTCTTTGACATCTATCAAATTTTCTTGTCTACCTACCTGCATCCCTGTGGAGTGTTGGCTAGTAATATCATGTGTTCAAAATCTTCATTGTTTTCCTTTTTGCTGCAAAATGTCCTCCACATGGTTCATTGTGGCATGTATGAAAAATGTCATATGTCTCATCTTCTCTTACACATCTCCTCATGACATGGTCTGGTCCAGTATAAAACAAACATCCAACAATCCATAAGAAAGGAAAATATTTTTCAATGAGTGCCCTTCTCTCTTTTGGAGAGAAGTGAGGTGGAAGCCTACTTGTGACTAGATAGTTAGCTATGTCAACATACCAGGTGTTTGTACACTAATGGATAATATATGCTCATCAATAAAAGAGTCTTCTATGGCTTGATTATATTATGATGTAGTTAACCATGAAAGAAAATTTGCAACAACATTGGCCTTTCGTAGTTTATCCACAATGGTTATGTCAAAATCCTGCATCAATAGTAACCATCTTGCCAGCCTACCAGAGATCAGAGGCTTATTCATGAGATAAATAATGGATGCATGATTAGTGTGAAAAAGTATTTGGTAACCTGTTATATAATGCCTAAATTTTTTTAGGGCATAGATTACTACCAACATTTCTTTCTCTGTCATTGTATAGTTGAATTCAGCTCCCTATAAATTTTTGCTAACAAAATAAATGGAATTTTCAATAGCTACTTCTTTTTGTCCCAAGACTGCTCTTATGGCATAATCTGATGCATCTGTATGTATGTGAAATAGAAGCTCCCAATTAGGTCCTTTGAGTACAAGAGCATGAGTCAAGGCTACCTTCAAATCAAAAAATGCCTTGTCACAATCTTCAGTCCATTGGAATTCAACATCTTTAGTGAGGACAGTATACAATGGTGCTACTATTTTGCTAAAATCCTTGATGAACCATCTATAATAGCCTACATGGCCCAAGAAACTCCTAACATCCTTCTATTTGTAGGTGTGGGAAGATTTGTGATTACCTCAATCTTTGCAGGATCTACTTGAATTCCCTTGTGAGAGATGTAGTGTCCAAAAACTACAACTTCCTACATCATCATGAAGCACATTTCACTGTTTAAAGAGAGATTGTGATCTTAGGATCTCTATAGTAATTTCCTGAGATTATCCAATGCTTCATTGAAATTGACACCATAGGTGGTGAAATCATCCATATAAATTTCCATGCAATCATGAGAAATGTCTAAAAACATGCTAATGACTACCCTCTAAAAAGTTGCAGATGCATTGTATAAGCCAAATGGGAGTACTGAGTAGGCATAGGTACCCCATGGAAAAGTAAAGGTGGTCTTCTCTTAGTCCTCTAGTGCAATTTGGATCTATTTTTAGCCGTTGAATCCATTTAGAAAAGAAAATTATTGCTTTCCTGGAAGTGAGTCTAAAACTTGATCTATGAAAGGAAAGGGAAAATCGTCTTTTTTGGTGGCAACATTTTAAGTTCCTTGTAATCAACAAAAACTCACCATTTCCCTCATTTTTTAGGCACAATCACTAATGGAGACATCCACTAGCTATTTGAAATGGGGTAGATAAATCCTGCATCTAACAACTTCTGCAATTCTCCTTTTACAATTTCTCTCAGTGTAGGGTTAATTCTTCTCTGTGGCTACCTCACTGGGGTGCAATGATCTCTAATATAAATTCTATGAGTGAAAAGCTTAGGATCCAATCCCTTCATCTCATGATAGTCCCACAGAAATGCATGTTGATGGGTCCTTAATAAGTTTTCCAATAGAAATTTTTGTTCTTCACTTAGTTTGTTGTTAACATTTAGATACTTTCCTTCTAACACCTGTACTTGTGTAGTTGAATCTATCTTAGTTGCTTCATTAACACATGGTACCTTGATTTTATATGGAATAAATGTATGGAACATACCTATTGTTGTAGGAAGTCTTCCTGTGGGAACAATGACTACATGAAGAGCAAGTAGAAGTGTCTTTACTAGAGTAACAAAATGAGAAGATGCTTCCCCCACTTCACACTAGTTCTAAATAATGTTAACCGATATTTCATCTTTGTCTTGTAGTTGCATGAAGGGGCTTCTTCCTAACATCATAAGTTATGCCACAGAATTAAATTCCTCGGCCTCTTCACAAACATGTGGCCATACAGGATTATCTTCGTCATGGGATGGCTAAGTAGGAGGATAAAGAACAAAATTTTTGGTACTCTTCCCATCATAAATGGTTATATCACCTAACCGACATCCAATATATGCATCCGTAGTTGCTAACCATGGCCTTCCAAGAATAATGGGATACCCTCCTAGTGTAGCTTTAGGAGAAATAATCATGAAGTTTGTTGGGCACTCCTAGGAGTCTAGAATCACCACAAGATCCTCCACTATACCATCAGGCTTAATAGTAGAACTATCAGCAAGTTGTAGGATTGGAGGATTAGATCACACGCTTGCAAAATTTAGTTGTTTCATGATGTCCTTGGTCATTACATTTATTGCTGCCCCTAAATCAATTAGAGAATTCTTTATTTGAATCCCATTTATAACAACTACTACCAAAGGACTACCTGGGTCATTGTACTTAGGGATAGTCACTTTTCCAAGCATGATGCCAACTAGTTGTCCCACCACATAAATCATAGTGGGGTCTTTCTTCTTCCTAACTGGCCTTTTGAGGCATGCTTCATTGATTTCCTTGCCATAGATTCAGACATCCTTTATGTCTTGGAATAGAGGGATCTAGATACATATATGCTTCAGCTGATCTAGGATGTCAAAATTTGTATCCTCCTTTTCTTCCTACTTCTTGGAAACCTTCAATCTTTGAGGAAATGGTGGTTCTTGTTTAGTCTACTTGACTTGAACTAGCTCAAGATTTTTAGGTGCACTTTGTTGAATGGGATCATTCAGAGGTTCCTCTTCCTCTTCCATAGGAAGCTTAGTGATAATGGGATTGGAAGGGGATGGTAAAGTAGTTCCTAAACACAAGTGGATATCACTTACACTCACAACATATGCAAGAAATTTATTTGAATCAATAGAATATACAGGTTGTTGTTGTGGTTTGTTATTTGGATTGGGTGTGGGATGAGCTGGTAGCTGAGTAGGTTTAGGTGCATTTGAGCTTGAATTAGCAGATGGAGGCATTATAGCAGGGTACTACGGCTGAGAAAGTGGTTGCATGTAATTGGTTATCTAGGTAGGACATTGTTTTCCTCCCCTCCACTGATTTGTTTGTCACCAATTTCCTAGAGGTGGTTGCCAATGCCCTTCAAATCGCTGTCAATTCCACTGAGGTTGGTGCCACTGGGATGGAGAGTTTTGATGATTGGGCCAAGCATTTGGAGGGTTACCCCAAGGCTATGGTGGATATCCTCCATAGCTAGATGGATATGGGGGCTGCCATTGGTTACCATATGAATAGGAATTGAAATATTTCCCAACATAAGAGAGTGGATCTGGTGGCATACCTTATTTTGGAGCCCAAGGCCTTCCCTGTGCAACATAGTAGACTTGGTCTTCTTCAATTTGAATTGGCTTGAATTCAGGTGCAATTTGCTTTCCTTCAATATTAGCTACCATCTTGCATCTACAGTCCTTTTTCTTTTGTCTGCAATGGGGGAAATACTCTACCAACATTGCCTCTACCTCCTCTTGCTTCTTCTTGGCCTGAACTGTGTCTAGATGAGTAGCTAGATTGTTTATAATTTCTTTCTTGAAGTTTTCCAGAAAATGAGTAATCTCCAATCCTGAAACTCCACTAGCAGATGACTTGCCCATGGAATATTGGTAAGCTCTCCCTTTCTTTGAGGCTTCCCTAGAGTAGTTTTGGAAATTTTTCTTGATATCCTCCCAAGGAACTTGAGAGATATCTCCCCCTCCCATCAGGTTCAAGGCATCAATGCAAATATTATTGATTCCTCTCAAGAAAAAAAACTTTTGTGAGCCTTTATTAAGTGTATGGTGTGGATATTTTTCTAGGCAGAATAAAAACCTTGCAATATAATCCTCCAGGCTCTCATCTTTCTTTTGTTGCATCCTAAAACTTTCACCTCCTCTCATGTCACTACCCCTGCAATACTCCTTGTATTTCTCAAGGAATTTTTTCTTCATGTCCTCCCAAGTTTCCATAGTATCTCTTCCTAGGCTCATGAACCATCTTAATGTAGTTTCTTTTAGAGTGGTAGGAAATAGCTTAAGCCTATGGGAATCGGTGGTATAGTCATAACTCCTACAAAGTATGTCAAACTCAAAAAAGAAGGTATCAGGTTCTTCTGTGACAAGTCCATAAAACTTGGGGAGTGCTGAAGTAGGGATATTTTTGATGATGTTAACTTTATTCTGATGGGCAATGGGGAGAGGAGAATTTGGTTGGTTAGGTCTATTTCTATTTGATTCACCCATGCCTGCTTGATGTAATTAAAAAGCAAAGGGGTTCTCAAGCTGATTTTTGTCTTCAGAGGAGACTTCAGAGCTAGTTAGATTAGGAAATACATCAGCAAAGGGGTGTGGATCTTCTTCTTCTTCTCTTTGTAGGTTCTGATATTCAACTAGCTAGAATGGATTAGGATTGTTAGGAAGGAATCTCCCATAAGAATCCCTTCTCCTTCCTCTATCCATATCATATCAACTCACTATCAGCCAACTCACACAAAGAATTGGTCAAGAAAAACTACCAATGACTCCGAACAACACCCTAGTTTGACACCATCCTTGACAATGGTGCCAAAAATGTTGGCCTCCTACAATGATTTAACAACTAAGCTCTTATAGTTGTGATTCAGAGATTGGACATCTAAAATAAATAGCCTTTCAATCATCATGAAGGTTCATTTAACTTGTCAACCTAGGGATGTGAACTTGAAATAGGTCAGCACAATATGTGCACTAGGAACTCAAAGTAGCCACTTTCATTCTACAACTAAGAAAGATGCAATGTTGAAAGTGAATTTCTTGGAAAGGAATAATATAAGTTTTGAACATCAACCAAAAACCATACTAAGTTTTGAAATGTATGAAAAAAATGAAAATTTGGACAATAAACAAAAAACTAGTCTGTCTACTTTGGCTGTCGGAATAGTCACATAATGGAATTCTTGTGCCTGCATGAACAATCATTGCCAGATTCTTAACTAATTACTAAACAAAAAGTAATAACTAGGCTAAACTAAGCTAAAGGATGGATTTCTCACCAAGTGGGCCCCATTGGGTGAGTATCCTATGCAACTAATGAAAACTTAGATGTTTGAACTCTGAACTTTATTTTATTCATCAGAAAACATGAGTACAAAAGAGTAGCATAACTGTATTACTAAAAAACTATGAATGAAAGTGCAATATTAGATAGAAAACCCTTTATAAAAGGAGCATTTGATCCTTATTTATACTATCAAATAAATAGAGTAGTCAACTCCATGAACTGGGAGGATTCCATTTAGGGAAAATAGAGAAAGTGGGGTGGTGGTTACACATGCATGGAATCCAGTCAGACATGCATGTCCATCTACAAATTTAGCACTGCAGTAACGTGCACATTTTCTCAACATCAATAAAGACCACTATAAGTTAGTTACATTAGGTTTGCATGGGGAATCTATTTCTATTGTCCTCCTTTTCCCTTTTAGTGATTCCCTTGTTGGACGTTATGGTGCATGCTCATCTGGCAGTGTCTTCCTCAATTTATCATTCTCAAATTATATCTGCATGGCAATGTTAGTACACACAATAATTGCATATTTGTAACCACCTTAAAGAACATTCATTAACCAAATGCAAAATTAATATAGATAGTCCATATAACATGCCATGAACAAAAATTTGGGGCATCGCTTATCACTATTATAAATTTGAAGGCTCAAAAACCATTAGTGATAAGTGTTCCCTTAAGGAACATCACTCATCATGCATTTTGTTTAGGATCTCTAGTAGCTATCTGTGATGAGTGATATCAAAGAAAAAACCGCTTCATCACTCGTTGCTAATTCAAAATATGTACTTAAAAAAAGAAATCAGTGATGAGCGATAAAGTATGATGGCTATCAGGACTTAAGTGGAAACTTTGAGCATGTGCACTTAAGTTGTTCTAATGAAGGGGATCCCATAGGATGACATGAGAAAATGGGCTCGAGAATTTCTAAGTCACAAAATACAAAGGATGTAAAGGCCAAAATATCCTTTACTTAACCTTAGAATATGAGAAATCCAGACCTGGGCGAGAGGGACCAGTCACTTGACGACATTGATATATGTAAGATTTTTTATAAAATGACTAAAAATAGGAACTATGCAATCAACGACCAAATGGAATTTTGCAAAAAGTTATAATGAATAAAACCCTAAAATCCCATACAAGAACCTGAAATCCAGATGTAACAAAGGTTTGAGATGAAATAAAACTTTTTAGGGTTCAATATGGGCACTCCAAAAAACTTTCAAATTTGAAAGTGCCATCAGTGGCTCTTTCTGGGGATGTATGCCCCTTGTGGTAATAGCAAGAATTTAGATCCTCTAGAGAAGCATACCAGGTGCCTACTTTATTGGTCAACAAAGTCAAGAGGTCACCTCTACCCCCAACTACTCTTGGTTTGACAAGTCAAACCAAATCTAATGGCCCAAGGCCACCAAAAATTGTAGGTCTCTTTTTCCTCTATCATAGAAAAAAATTTCATCACACTTTACAAAATCCAATCTAAAAACATTACTATAATCTACGTGATTAAATATCCTAGCATCTCTCAACAACTCAACATATACAATGTTATCAACAAATTCAGACTTATGAACCATTTTAAATTCAGGAATACTCTTTAAATACTGATTTTCATGTGGAAACAACTCATAATTTTTATCATTTAAATCATTCTTAAGATAAAACAACATTCTTCAATGTTTTGTGAGTTGCCATACTTCATGAAAATTTCATCCAGCTGAAAAATATGGCACTCATATTTTTCCACATAGCTGGTACTACCAAGCTCAATTTGATTATTAGTTTGCATGCCAAAGATGACATAGTTATAAGAACTAATCAAAATATTATTTACATCATGCAAACTATCTCCAAGTGTATGTAAAGAGATACACTCTCACATTGGAACACAATGTAACTATTCCCCATCATGCTGGTGTAGAGAGTCATTAGGAATTTATAACTTATCCTCATCCTTGATCACTTTGATATCTTCTAAACATAACATATCAATGTCTTCAGCATTCATATCTTATTCAAAAGTGAGCAATTCTGGTTCAAAAAGATTTTTTTTTTTCTTTGAAATCAACCTCCATATCCACATGAAAAGATTCATGACTAGGCTCATCTAAATCAAGAAATAGATTTATCCAAATCTTCATTAAAATTATCAAACTTTGTCTTATCAGATACACAAAATTCATGGTTATTTGTTGTTTCTAAAACATAAAAAATAGATTTTTGAACTTGCATCAGCCTGCACACTTTCATGCTCATCATACAGTGCATCATTAAAATTAAATAGTTGTTTTTGTTTATCCATACTATCATCAAGCTGACCAACTCGTTCATAACTGGAAGGAAGATCATATACCCATGCATCATATCTCACATAGTGGAGGTTATCATCACTATCAAAATTAATATGAGAAATACATAATAACTGAGGGTTACTCACATGTGCATATTTTTGATATTTAGTGGTCAATAGATTTGAAATTTTTTCACTGTTTAATAGACCATTTCTATGATCCATTCTTTCAACCACTTCCTCTTCTTGAATTCCACTAGAAATTCATATATTACCAAGTTGTAAATCAGGGTATACCATAATATCATCATCATCATCAAAATCTAAAAATTCAATCGACTAATCACAAACAACATTTACCCAATCATAGGAGATTGAATTTATAATAACATTTTCAAAAGCATGGTCATAGTCTGTTATAGAGAATAGGATATCCATTTGTTCATTCTTACTTACTTTTGGGCTATCATGACAACAATCCACACATTTCTTCATTTTATCATTGGACTAGGTGTCACCATTGAATTGGTCATTTACATCTTCTTGAGGATAGAGATAAACATTTTCACTATCATGAACATAAATGGAAAACATTGCATCATTCTTAATTTTTTCCTTCTCAAGTATGCACTTGTCTGGATTTAAAACCAAGAACATCTGAGCATTTGTATTCATAAAAATTTCTACTAATTTCATCAACATATTTACCAACAACTGAAGACATCAGGCTTTGCACATATTCATTCCTCATTTTTTCCATATTTTCTAAAATTATATAAGCCATTTGTATGCTCAATATTTTAAAATCCTCTAATAGTGCACTAGATCCCACCTCAAAAGCCTCAAAATACATATGAATGTAATCTTAAATACTAGGTCTCGAATTTTTAGGGATTAGTGAAAGAGCAACAAAAAATCTATGAATGAAAGCAATACTTGAATCTTCATCTTGTTTTCTAAACTACTTTAACCTTGTGACAAGGTCAAAAGGTTGTTTTCCAAATTCTTCTCTATAAGCATCTACTACTTTATCCCAATAGGAAAAG